>JAVJAQ010006090.1:0-579455 GCA_032362365.1 Zygogramma bicolorata | reverse complement strand
AGTTCTACTTGGGTGTTCATTTTCAACCGCACTTATCGTAGAACCACTTTTTTAGCAATAATGTTTTTGTCTTCTAGATGACATAAGCGTCTCGTGTGGGAGGGACGTCTCTATGGCCTCTTAATGTTCGATATGACGCGAAATAGTTATATTTAAAATCAATGTAAAAAAAAAGAAATAAAACCGATTCAGAGCTTTCCCAAACATTCAGATTAATCTAGCTGAATAGTGAGTTTAGCGTCACGTAATCTTTGAGAAACTTAATTTAAATTGGAGATATGTTCTTGAAGAGATGTAGAAAAAATTATAATGTCGTCACTGTATACGAGACAGATTTCATTTTGTAAATCGCGTAAAACATTACTCTCTGGAATGTTGCTGGAGCATTTTTCAAACCGAAGGGCATACGAAGGTACTCGTAATGTCCATTTTCAACTTTAAAAGCTGTTTTTTGTATTGAATTTGGATTAATTTCAATTTGATGAAATCCAGATGCCAAATCTAAAGTTGAAAAATATTGACATTTGCCTAGCTTGTCAAGAATATCATCAATGTTTGGTATGGGGGACCTATCATCAATAGATTTTTCATTTACTTTTTCATAATCCACTACAATTCTCCATTTTCTTTTTCCTGAAGCTTCTAGTTTTTTGGGAACTATCCAAATAGGTGAGCTCCATGGAGATATTGAAGGTCTAATAATTCCATCTTTTAACATTTTGTCAATTTGTTTTTGAACTTCTTGTTTATGACAGTGTGGAAATCTATATGACTTTGTATGAATGGAAATTTCATCCGAAGTTTTAGTTTTATGTTTGAAAACGTTAGTGAATTTAAGCGTTTTATTTTCGTCATAGAAAATGTCACTATATTTATTACATAGCTTTAATATAGCGTCTCTATCTTCTTTGTTCATATGATATGTTCGAATTTTTTCCGAAATTTTGTTTACATGGGCTTATTTTTGGTAATTATTCTCCTGCGTGATAAAATTCAGAGTTTTCTACATGTATTGGATTACAAGGAAAAGGTTCAAATAATGTTACTGCAATAGATTTATAAGTGTTATTAAATATTTCAAATCTTGCTCGAAAGTTTTCAGAAAAGTGATTGTTTCTGGAGCATCCAAACTGTTGAATTGTAATTTTGGAATAATTATTTCTCCTTGTTGAATTTCAACTGGGAATTTTTGTACAATACTTTCGAAAGCTGGTATTTCAAAAGTATATTGAGTTTCATGGGGTTGTCTATAGAAGAATGGTATTTCAACATAATCTGACTGTAGAATTTGGTTTTTGAAATCAATTCTTAAATTGAGATGTTTTAATTCTTTCAATCCTAGTATACCGTCAAAGAATTCATGAAAAGGAAATAATAAAAATTCTATCATGTGGTTACTCTGAAATTCAGGAAAGGTTGGAATAAGTCCTTTATGGGAAATAATTTTTTCTCCTAATGATGTTTTTAATTGTGAAGGTTCTTTAAAAATTCTTTCTGGGTAATATTTTTCTGCAATAGAGGGTCTCAGCATAGAAGTATGACATCCTGTGTCAATGAGTAATTTCATCAACCTAAACTCCTTAGGAATGTTTATGATAAACAAATTCAGGGAGTTCATAGAGGATACTTGACTCACCGTGATGGTACGACGTAGCATCTCTATGGGACTTCATAATGATCAGCTTGCATTCACCAAAGGTCGTCAACTCCTTCTTGTTTCTTCAAATAGCGGACTAACAGCTGGGCTGACGTGTTTTCTCGATGAAGGGACACTTCCACTATCCTACCGACTGCGCCAATTAAAGTTGCTGGGCAACAATTAGGTTTTTTGAAAATTTCGTTTATTTTTAAAATGAATACAATTGCTCGGTAGCTGTGCTGGATCAAACGTAAAAATCCGACATTAAAGCGTTCTCGCGTTTATATAAGGAATATAATGCAAAATCAGCGTCTACGAGCTATGATAAACACTTGGAATAATACAGTGAAGGTATTCATTATGAATATATAACTGACTGGTAAACTTTTTCAACACTTCGATATGATTGTTCAAGATTAGTATTTTATTTCTCAGTTCGTTGATCAATTCATCTTTCTGTTTCATAATGTACTTGAAGACTCTAGGATCGAGCTTACCAAGTACGTCATCCATGGCATCATAGAAATCTGAGTCTGGTATGTCACATTATTCACACTTAAACTCCACAGGAGGTGAGTTTTCGTCAGCGTTAGCACATTTGAAGTGTTATGGAGTAGAACAAATCACACATTTCACCCCTTTGGCGAGTTTTTCATCGCACTCGATACCTCGGACACGTCCGTTTTGCTCGGCATCTTGACTTGATTGGATGTAGATAACATGTGACAGACGACAAACAGAACAAGTATCAATCTTAAGCTGAGGTTACAACGATTGAAAGTTAGGTCACACATCACATTCGTAACAATTCTTCATCTGTATGAAAGATTACAAATCCTATCTATGTGGAACTCTAATCACTCTACCTGAATCAGATCTAATAACACTAGAAGATTCAGTAATACTGTGTGAACTGGATTCTGGTGAGCTTTTTATTCTATTTGGTATACTATTTGATGACTGAACTTGAACTTCTAAACCGTGGCTTGTACTGAGATCAGGATCAATAGATATTGGTACTTCTGGCCCACCAATTGGTTTCTCTTAAGTGTTCTGACAACTTTGGATATTTGACATAATCGGGTTGTTTATGGAAACATCCAATGAAAATTATATTTGATTCACGAATATCATTTGCTTGAACAAGCTTTATATTATTAACAATCTGTACAAGATAAGTACAGTATTTTCGCCTGAGTTTAGTATTTTTATTTTTCACATACACAATATCATTTTCAGTACATTATTTTGATTGTTCTATAATGTCAGACTGATTGGATTGTTTATTGGCACTGGGTTTCAACGAATCATACCTTGTTCGGGGACGAATTTTCAAATATATTTTTGGGCGGTAATATACCAGTTGAAATTGATGGAGTATTACAAATTAATAGTTTTCCAAACGATTTGAACTGGTATTTCTACTTTCCCTTTTCAATTAACAAAGTTTTTTCCGAACCATTTCTTATAGTTTGGATCGACTTCTCTGCAGTCTCATTAATTTGGGGGTGGTAAGGAATATCACAAGTTTGCAAATTATCCAATGGAATATACGGATTTCGAATGCCAACTATCATTATCTCATAAACATCATTCAGGAGTATAACTCTCATACCATTCTATCAAATCAAACATAGTTCAAACAATCACAATTCATCTGACTGAATGCGCCGTACGGAAGCAAATGCCAAGAAATCATAAAGAGAGAGGGAGAGAATCACAATTCATCAACATAAAGAATTATAACATCATGGAAGCTATATTTTGGCGTTTGAGACGCATGAAGCGGTCCTATTCGAGCGAATAATGCCCATATTCGGAAGAAAGTTACACGTTTGGCATTTTCATCCAATATTAATTTTCATCTTTTGTAGGAACAATAGTGTGTTCCCTATCAACTGCGTACAGGGTCCCAATTCTTGGGATCAGGAGAACGGAACGCTCACTGGATGTGACTGTTCACATTGCCTGGAATGTTTTCGCGTTAAAAGTCGGTATTCTTGAACGCATGTGATAACATCGTCACGAGAGAACCGTTGACACAATGTTACCAGGCGATTTTTGGTACACGTCTTACATTCTCGGTTGAAGAAGAAGAGTATCATAAGATCAGATTTCATCATCAGACGTCACGCCTTGTTTTGTTCAAACAATTCGTGAATGAAAAAAATATATATGTGAATGTTATGTTCAAAAATTAATAAGGTAAGTATTGTTTGGAAGTCATCATTTTGTGGTGGATGGAATCTTTCTTCTAGCTTCCTTGGGTTCTTAGCCTAACACAATCTGAAAAAATAAGGATTAATATGAGAATCTGTACAAGTGTAGGAGGGCAGATTTTCAATCTACCCCAAGAAGTTGCTGCGATAATTCAAAAATAGTTCCTTCTGAATGGAAAACGTTCATTTAGTCAGCAACTCAAATTTGCCTATCACAAAAATGTTGATATTTCTACTTCCACTTATCTTAGTTGTGCTGTATTCACTTCAATAAAACTTCTTATTTCAATACTCGTTTTTTATTCTCCATCTTGTTAAATTCATATTTTTCAACAACCAAAACCAAAATCAATCGACAGAATCACAGGACAACATTCAATTTACAGTGTTGTCTTATTGATGATAGAACATAGAATACGAGAAGTATAGAAGGTGTGCATTGTACTTCAACAAAAAAGACGGAAACTAATAATTACCAAAATACTTATCGTTAACATTTCGGAAACCAAATTTTTTCCGTTTTCAAAAAAGTAGATAGTGGGGGCGTTGGGAGCACTTTTTAAGTGCGTATGCGTCGTGATATCACACCAGCCTACGTCACAGACCAAGGTCCATACACATCACTCAGCTACGAAAGAGATGTATTCAGCTTGGGGCACTTACGAAAAAGGTGTCTGTAGGTATGAGCTCAAGGCACTCACAAAAAAGTTGTCTGCTGGTATCACCTAGATGGTACTAAGGAAATTGCGTGGTGCTGCACGCTTCCATAACATTGCGTGTGATTGCTATCGTCAATTCGTAACCGTCGGTAATAACCAGAACACGCTGATGCGCTATCACCATCGGCGTCCCGATAATTTATCTACAGAAGACACCTGTGGCTATTGCCATGGATATTGAACACTTGCGGACGGTTGGTTCACGAAATTTTCGACCTAAACCTCTAATCTCGTGCTTCGATTCGTCGTATCTCAGATGTGCTTCGATGCTGGACTATAATCTCAGATGTGCTTCGATCCGTCGACTATAATCTCAGATGTGCTTCGATCCGTTGACTATAATCTCAGACGTACTTCGATGTCACCCATTAACCTTGATTGCTCGTGAAAAATCAAAATATTCGAAAGATATTGCAGACTATATAAAATTTTTAGTCACCTATACCCTTCAAGAAATCTGAGAGTTTCCGTCAATAATCACCATCAATTAGAATTCACACCTCATCATCATTTTTGAGATTCGCAGTTTTCCACTCGTTTTTACTCAGTTCATTGATAACGTACTACGGTGATGCGTTGTCTAATATCGGAAGCAACGCTGCGTTAGAAACGTCTAACGCACCCTTGAAAACGAATAAAGCACCGTTATAAATGCCTTAGGATCCGTTAAAAACGTATAGCGAACCGTTATAAACGTCTTATGGACAGTTGAAAACGACTGATGCTTCGTTAAAAAGGACTAACGCACCGTTGAAAACGTCTAACTTTTCGTCATTTTAGAACCACTGCAGACGCCTGGGTTACGTGAACAACCAACGTTCGGACAACACTGACTTGTTAAGTATAATAAACGTGTAGATTATATGTCTCGATGGCAATTGAATTCTATTATGAAGGTAAACATCCGTAGGACTTTTTGACAAAAAGCTATATCAATGGCGCGGTATAGTAAATGACATTCGGAATGAAAAACAATGGTGATCAATGTAGCATATTTATTGAAAACACATTCGTTTTTTACATGTTTGTTCGTTTTCTGAAGATTAATATTTGAAATGAAAACGTTATTCAACGAGAACACTTTCGATAAAAAATTTTGAGATGGTCCCTGATTCTAACACATGTATCTGAACCACATGTTCTACAATGAAAATAAAACTCGTACTGAAGAATCTGATAACACACAATACAGAACGAGAATAACATATCCACATGACATTATGATTCAGATTCCCGATCGAATATAGATATAGAATAATTGCATTCAAAAATGTCTTCGAAAACCATTGGTGAATATACTTCTAAAGGTGTTACATTCGAGTCAAAATACTGATTCATGACTGAGAATATACCATAGATTACAAAATTCTATCATATTTTTTTGAAAACGAAATTTTTCGAATTGAAAACTCTGTATACACGGTGCAAAATTTGAAACAAAATGAAACAGTATCTCTGGAAATATCAAGTGAAGACTTGAAAAAAGCTCCAACCTTTGAGGTAGAGGTGGTAACTATTCTGTAAAAATCGAAAAGTGTCAAGGATTATAAAGCTTAGAGCAATACCTTTGGAAATACCGATTAAAAATAGAATAAGTTACAGGCTCTGAGGTAAAACTTAAATGTATACTTAAACTATAAAAAAACAATGTCCAGGGTTATAAAGCCTAGAGCTGTATGCAATGGATCAATATTTTTGCCTGAACTTTCATCGAAGAATCAATCAGTGCTCAAGACGGATACGAAATTCATGATATAATCATCGAAATTGTATTCACAGATATTACCTTTTTTTTACTACTCGACTACTTCTTATCGAAAACTATTGATGCTTTACAGTAGATGTAAAATGGATACAGATCGGATTATGTTCAGTGTTTACCACCTGACCTCATCAATATGTACCCTTATGCACCTACAGTAAAAATTACATTTGCAAAAATGAAATGCACCTGTCCCTTATGCATATGCTCTAATGCACCTGTGCCCACATATGAAAATGTGCCTGTTGGGACTACAAATTGTGAATGTGAAATACCTACCTCATTTAATAATATAACACATATGAAAAAATCTAGTAGAAATTGACTTGATCAAATAACAATGTCCATCTGCTCCCAGATATGTCTAGACTAGAAATTGCAGGTGAAGATTCTCTACTTGTCTTTATATATCCACCACTCCTGACGTCACAGGTGTAATAATAACTGCAAACATCTATCTGGTGTTCATTTACCAGCTGTTCGATATATGATGCAGGTGATCGAGAATATGCAGGTGCATATTAATGAGGGCAGGTGTTCGAGAATATGCAGATGCATATCAATTAGGGGCAGGTGGTAAACACTGAACATGATCCGATCTGTAGTCATTATACATCTACTCTTCAGGAGTATTTCCACCGTAAAAACATTCTGTAAAATGCTCGGTTTATTTAATCAATATCATTTTTTCTGTTACCCCAAGGGAGCGTTTCAATAATTGAATCATCGGCGTTATCGGTCAAACATCTTTTTTTAAGATCCATTCGGAAAGTTTTGGATACACGTTTTCTGGTAATTATATCTTTAGTTTTTGCATCGTGACCTATCTGGTCGAACAGTCTCTACAGACGTACCGTCAAGTAGGGTGGAATCGATGAAAAAAATAGGTTTTTTTAAGATAACGGAAAAACAAATGATTATATTTTGATGCAATTGAAAATATAAGTTCCTTGATGCTTGGGTCATCGCTTGGTTACTAGAAAAAGGTCAGGTCGTAGGTGGGGCATTTTATTTTTCATTTTCAATTGAAAGGAGATAGACTTCACCCCCGGGGTTCGAGGTGGAGTCGATAAGTGAAATAAATAAATATATATATATATATATATATATATATATATATATATATATATATATATGTAGAAATTGATGTTTTCACGGATCTTCGATATACAAGCTGAATTTTTCTGGGTTTTTATCCGTTAGGTATATTCTGATTTGTTCGACGTTTCGAATTCCATTTTGAATTCATTCTCAAGAACTGTGAGACGAATATCTGTCCATACCGTCCTGGTCAATCACTCCCCTTACGAAGCAACCAAGCAAGAGCAAGCAAAGACTTCAATTGTCTGTTCTCCACGGAACCTGGTATTTATAATGACTCTCCTCAGTCATTAGGTCCGATATTATGGCTGCATCCTGCCCATCCAGGTATTATGTAGAAATTGATGTTTTCACGGATCTTCGATATACAAGCTGAATTTTTCTGGGTTTTTATCCGTTAGGTATATTCTGATTTGTTCGACTTTTCGAATTCCATTTTGAATTCATTCTCAAGAACTGTGAGACGAATATCTGTCCATACCGTCCTGGTCAATCACTCCCCTTACGAAGCAACCAAGCAAGAGCAAGCAAAGACTTCAATTGTCTGTTCTCCACGGAACCTGGTATTTATAATGACTCTCCTCAGTCATTAGGTCCGATATTATGGCTGCATCCTGCCCATCCAGGTATTATGTAGAAATTGATGTTTTCACGGATCTTCGATATACAAGCTGAATTTTTCTGGGTTTTTATCCGTTAGGTATATTCTGATTTGTTCGACGTTTCGAATTCCATTTTGAATTCATTCTCAAGAACTGTGAGACGAATATCTGTCCATACCGTCCTGGTCAATCACTCCCCTTACGAAGCAACCAAGCAAGAGCAGGTTCCGTGGAGAACAGACAATTGAAGTCTTTGCTTGCTCTTGCTTGGTTGCTTCGTAAGGGGAGTGATTGACCAGGACGGTATGGACAGATATTCGTCTCACAGTTCTTGAGAATGAATTCAAAATGGAATTCGAAACGTCGAACAAATCAGAATATACCTAACGGATAAAAACCCAGAAAAATTCAGCTTGTATATCGAAGATCCGTGAAAACATCAATTTCTACATAATACCTGGATGGGCAGGATGCAGCCATAATATCGGACCTAATGACTGAGGAGAGTCATTATAAATACCAGGTTCCGTGGAGAACAGACAATTGAAGTCTTTGCTTGCTCTTGCTTGGTTGCTTCGTAAGGGGAGTGATTGACCAGGACGGTATGGACAGATATTCGTCTCACAGTTCTTGAGAATGAATTCAAAATGGAATTCGAAACGTCGAACAAATCAGAATATACCTAACGGATAAAAACCCAGAAAAATTCAGCTTGTATATCGAAGATCCGTGAAAACATCAATTTCTACATAATACCTGGATGGGCAGGATGCAGCCATAATATCGGACCTAATGACTGAGGAGAGTCATTATAAATACCAGGTTCCGTGGAGAACAGACAATTGAAGTCTTTGCTTGCTCTTGCTTGGTTGCTTCGTAAGGGGAGTGATTGACCAGGACGGTATGGACAGATATTCGTCTCACAGTTCTTGAGAATGAATTCAAAATGGAATTCGAAACGTCGAACAAATCAGAATATACCTAACGGATAAAAACCCAGAAAAATTCAGCTTGTATATCGAAGATCCGTGAAAACATCAATTTCTACATAATACCTGGATGGGCAGGATGCAGCCATAATATCGGACCTAATGACTGAGGAGAGTCATTATAAATACCAGGTTCCGTGGAGAACAGACAATTGAAGTCTTTGCTTGCTCTTGCTTGGTTGCTTCGTAAGGGGAGTGATTGACCAGGACGGTATGGACAGATATTCGTCTCACAGTTCTTGAGAATGAATTCAAAATGGAATTCGAAACGTTGAACAAATCAGAATATACCTAACGGATAAAAACCTAGAAAAATTCAGCTTGTATATATATATATATACAACAGTTTTAACGACATTTGCAGAATAATTTTTGCAATGAAACGAATATAAAGAAAATAAGAACTTTCATTATCTGGACGGGCATATGACAGCCATTGATTCCATGATGAAATTAACCTCATTATGCACGAACTGTACTCAAAAATAATAATACACATGAAAACTAAAACTAAAAACAGAATAAAAAAGAGCGAACGCATAAATATTCCTCACTAGAGCGTTTCCAATTCTTCTCCAAGCGAGAAATAATATTTTCCCCGCTTCAGTGATTTCAAATTTACTCTCCGGGCAATCTGTTCTCTGTTTATAACAGATTCATCCGGAATGTCCGGTAAGCTGAAGAATGTAGATTTGTTTGATGAATGCTTGCGCAAAGTAGTCACAACTAGTTCAGTCTCTGATGAGATCTCAATAATTCTGGCGATATAAAATCGATCTCTCCTATTGGTTTCATATTTGATCAATAAAAAGTCCGCTATATCACAGCTGTCGGATGAGTCAGGAATGTCTGCTGGTTCAGCGGAACTTTCTTCTATTTCATAATCATCTATGATTATATTATCTTCCTCCGCCTCCAATGTCTGTAAGTCATTTTCCTCTTCGCTGTCGCTCATTTGTCTTCTGCGCGTTCTGGATTGCTTGCAACTCCTCTGGTTCTCTTCTTCCGAATCTTCTGTGCCTATGCTTTTGCCAGCAGCTACATTCAATCTTTTTTTCCGCTTTGGAGAATCACTTGGTCCAGCCTTGAGCTGGTGTGAATAATCTACAAGTGCTGATATCATTGAAGTTTCTGAATTGTTTCCTGCCTCCTGTGTAGAAGGTTTTTTTTATCTTCGCAAGAACAGCATCGGGATTGAAGGGAACTAGGCCGCATGCTTTGAATCCAGCTAAGATATTATTAATTTTACGATTCCTTAGCCCCTCAACCGCGGTTTTCAGCATCCTGGGAAATACAGTTTTTGGTTAAACCCCTCTATTCTTCAGTTTCCACTCCTCCAGGACTCTTTTTCATGATGGCCGGTTGTGAAGTGCTCCTGGTATTCCCCCCTCCTTCCAGCCTTCATAAAGATGTTTAGCTTTCTATACCGTATACGGAGGGGGAAACGAGTTCCATCAGCAGCTATTGCGAACATAACTGTTGTGCTGTTTTTGGTGGTGTCCTGTAGGCGTGTTCGCTTCCTTTCTTCATAACCACTTTGACAGCCTCGGGATCGTCAACGAAGTTCGTTTCATCGGAGTTTACTATGTTCTGTACTGGGATATCCCTATTATTTCTCACACACATCGGAAATGATCTTCAATTATCTCGTATGTTACAGCGGCTCTCACTCGGTTTGTATTCTCCGCATGCTTGATTGTGAGCCGAGGATTTTTTTTCATCAAACCATTCAACCAGCCTTCTCTTGGCATATTACTGCTAAATCGCTTCTCAGTGATGCCGCGTTTATTATAATATTGCTGTGTGATTCGCCTCATATCAATGGGCTCCAATGGGAAACCCCACCCAGCACAGGTTTGCAAAGCATTCACTAATGACGTTTCAGACTGTTCGTCAAGAGCAGGTTGGCCACCATATGTCAAGGGATGTGCCGCGTGAAATCTATTGTTCAGAGTCGAGTACGGCAATGCATACATTTCTGACGCTTTTCGCATGCTCAATCTCCCCTTGCGCACTGCATCTAGAGCTCTCTCTAAAAACGCGGGATCGTTATTCCGTGGAATCTATAAAAAAATATATATTGAAATACGATCCAACCCCACCCTACCACGCAAAATCTATTCGAGGAAATCAAATGAGAACAAATTGCTTCAAACATAACCCCAAAACCTGACAAAATATAGCAGAAAATCAAGCAATCCCGTTGTTCTGTTTCGGCACACAAAAATTAAAATTGAAACCACACAAAAAGTAAATTAGCATATCTGATTTGGAACACCCTTTCTTAAATATATTCCCCATCACCTAGAGGTCCTAGGATGGGCCTAGCTTTTACAGATTCTTCTGAGCAAATGTTTGATTTCACATATTTTACAGATTGAGAAATATTCCTTTTTACTATTTGATTATTTTTGGAAAACTTACTTTTCGAAATTAACGTCCACCACCACTATATTGTATGTTGGCCTGTTGCCCACACGAACATGAATAAAGGTCAGCTGATTTTTAATGCGGTGTTGCCATATGATCAAAAACAAGTGAAAAACCCGGTCTGATCGAAGTCACCCCTGCCGATTGACTTCACCCCGTTTGACGGTATTTGAAGTAGTATTGTCGATGACCAGAAGGTTTACAAGGTACATTTCTTTGAATTACATAGCTGTAGACGTCCAACAAGACCATGACGGTGTTTTTATCTTGATGGAAGGACTCCTTCACCCCATGGACGATCCGGGCCACCTGCGAAGCGGTATTTCTACCCTTCCGGAACCCTAACTGCTCCTCAGAGATCAGGTTCATCCTTCCCTCAAGACGAATGAGTCTGTTCAGAATGATTCTGTCAACCAATTTGGCGACGACACTCAGCAGGAAAATAGGCCTGTAGCTCTCCGCATCGTTCTTAGGTTTCCCTATTTTGTGGATAGGTACCACCTCCACGACCTTGAGACAGCATGGATAGTACTGGTACTTTAGCACTGCGTTAATAGGGTGTACAAACTGTACAAGAGCCTTCCGCGGAAGATTCCGGAGAAGGACTGCACCAATATTGTCCTCGCCAGGAGCTTTGTTCAGCGGAATTTTCTTGATGACTTCCAGGACGTCCTCATGATCGGTGATTTATCTGACGAGTGTTTGCTCATCGATCACCACCGGATTCATGTTTCGGAGGTCCTGGGCTCTCGCTGTCGCGTTTCGCTGCTCCTCGCTGGCATCGGCAGTCGTCCTGTTGACACTCTGGAAATACTTCCCGAACATTTGTGCCTTGTCCCGGTCCGACACCGCCCGCACATTTCCCCTCTCCATGGTTGGTATGGGCTCGAATCATCGATTCTTCGCGCCATCCGCTATAGCGAGTTGTCCTGCGCGGACAGGGCAGCAATATTGTCCTCCCAACGTTTATTGGTGAACTCACGCATTTCCTTGTTGACTAGCTTTGCAAGTCGCAACATTTCCGTTTTGTGGGCGAGGTCATTGGTGTGTTGCCACCTCCTCCCCGCCCTATTACGGTCATGAATGAGTTCATCAATCTCCGCCGGAAGAACACCCTTGCCCTCCCTAGCCACGACCAACCTAGTTGACTGGTTCCTAGTTTGCTGAATATTCTTTATGAAGGTATCAATACCGTTGTCCAGGTCCTCTTTTTGAATATTTGGTGTTATAACTGTTAGTTGAATCAGGATTCTACGGTTCTCCGGCCACTCTGTCGTCGAGTAATCAAACTTACGTTTGTACACCCGACGACATACCCTGCGCAGTTCGAAAAGCACAGGGTGATGGTCGGAGCTGAGTTCTTGGACAACAGTCAGCCCCCCCAAGTCCCTGAAGTTTTCATTCAGGACTTGGTCGATCGTGGATGGTGACGAACCGTTCCAAGGCTAGTACGTGTGCTCGTCTGAATGTTCAATCACCATGTTCTTGTCGTTCGAGTATTCCCAGAGCGTTCTGCCATTCCTGTTGGACTGATTAGTACAGCCCCCTCCGGCATCCTTGCATTCAGGTCCCTAACCAGTAGCACTTTTTGTCCAGTACTAAACAGGCTGTCCAAGTCCCGTTCGGTGAACCTATTGCTGGGTGGGTTGTATATCGCATACACGCAGGTGCCATCTTCTAGTTTTACGCCGAGATGTTCTATACTACTAGGTACTTGTGGCAGCTGTGTGTATGCGACATGCCTCCTTACCAGGATCGCTACACCCCCACTCCTTGCTGCATTCGGCCTGTCTTGCAAAATGGTGACAAAACCTCTGAAATTCAGACGATGTTGCCGTCTGAGTTTCGTCTCGGAGAGAAACATTAAATCGACATTGTGGGTATCAACGAAATTAATAATACTAGGGATTTTAATATTATTCCCGTTGACATTAAGCATACATGCCTTTACTGGCATCTAAAACTCTAAGCCCTCCAGCACGCTTGGGAGACCCAACATTATCTGGATTCTTCCCATTTTATCATTCTCTGATTCGTCATCTGACCTATATTCTTGCACTTTCCACTCACCTCCCAGAGCGTTCCGACCATTGATGCCGCTCCGGCCACCGAGGGACACCGCGAGACGCTTTGGGGTGGATTGGATGGTCTGGAGGGATGCGAGGAATTGGCAACCGTTTCTCTGTTCCTTGGAGCGCGTGAGACGCCTCCAGTGCCCGATTGATCGTTGCTGTTTTGTACCGCCTTTTTTCCCACACGTTCTCAGATGGGAGGGGGGTGTAGGGAGGAATTTGCCAGTCTTATTGTCCTCTATACTTTTAACCCTCTCGGTATAGAATTTGCACCGTGTATAGTTGGCAGGATGATCCCCATTACAGTTGGCACAGGTGGCAGGAGTGTCCCGGTTTTTCGGGCAGTCCCGGGTCCAATGCTCCTTCTCGCACTTTAAGCACTTAGGCGTGCGGTTGCAATTTGACGTTGCGTGTCCCCACATCTAACAATGGTGGCATTGGATAAAGGCCCTTTTCCTCTTACGCAGCTCCCAGGTTATTCTGGTGTAACAGAGGGTGAAGTTCTTGGGCGTCATTACCATAAACAGGTGCCTGATAGTGTTCCCCAACCGGTACACCGAGCTTACTTTTATGTCGTGTAAATCTTTCAGTTCTCTTTTAATCTCGTCCGGTTCAGGCTCATGATCGAGGTCCCTGATCACGAACGCATGTTTTTCTTCCCTGGGGGAGTGTTTGAATGGAACTCCTCCTTGGCGCACATCAGGAAGCTCGTCAGCTTCTGGTGGTCCTCGGGGTCTCCAGTATGGAAGACCGTGGTGTTCCTTCTGTAACTGACCTCGATCTTCCCCTTCATCCCTCTACTGAAGACCTCCCTTGCCTCCTTATCCCAGCTGATCACCCCCCGTACCAGAATAGGTGGCATTCTGGGCTGCTTTTTGGCGACCTTAGTATTGCCCTTACTAGGGCCTGCGGCTTGATCCTCGGATCCAGAGGCGCCCCTTCGCGCTTCTCAGGGTCTTCATCTATTTCCAATGTCTGGAAAAGGTTGTCGTTTGTAAAGGATGGCTGACTCGGGGTTTCCCTCCCAGAGGTGGGAACTCTTTTCTCTTCTTTCTGATTTTTGGAGACTGGATGACCTCTTCCACTTGCCTGGATACCTTGACCGTCTCTTTGTATTGCCTCTGGGCCTCTAGGAGGGCTTCTTCTAAGGCTTCCATCTCTCTCTTGAGGCTGGCCAACTCCTCGTTGCTGCCTGATGTTTCTGACTCAAGGTTGTTATCCCTATTGGTGGCTCCAGTAGTGACTGCAGTGGTATCTGGTTTCTCTTTAGTTTTTCTTGGTTTGACCAACGTGAAACCTTCATCAACTTCCGGTGTTAGCGGTGATTTCGGTTCTGTTGTATTAGCTACCTTTGGGGTTTGCTTCACCACCGTCTTGTTTTGAACTCTGGGTGTTGCTTCAGCCCTGACCTTTTTATTTGGCTCCTTGGCCTTCCTGACCGTCTTGGATCTCCCCAACATTTCCACGATATCGATGGAAACCTGTGGATCGATTGGCTCATCAACTTCCATGGTGTCTTGTAGGTTTGGGGATATTTGCCGTTCCGGTCTCATCGGCTTTTTCGTGTATTTGTACCCTTTCCTTTGCTCCTTTCTCCATTTGAATCTCCTTATTTAGCTCGAGCTGTTTATTAACTTCCTCCAACACTTGTTGGATGTAAACATCGTCGATAACGTGTACTTTCTCTTCCCCTGTATTTAATGTTTTGCTCTAGTCACCTCTCAGCCATCTCCATGTGCTGTTCTTTCAGCCTCATGTCGATGGCCTTCTGGTGGAAGAGTTTGTCATTAATGTCAAGTGCCCTCTGTTCCCAGTGTTCTGAGGTACCTGCTTCTGAGTTGTCCTGCTTGGGAGTCTCCGAGTCGGAATACTTGTCGTTGATTCCGGGGCTACTCAATCCACCCCGTTCACTTCGACATTCTTCCAGCTCTTCAACTCCCGTTGCGTAATCGGGCTGTTCTAGTTCTCCGGACATTGCCTTGTTTGTATCAGGCTGGTTTCCCTTGGCAGACGTATTCTCTCCCCTTTCATAAAGTCTCTCGCTATTGATAGACTTTAGAAAGCAACTCACATACTTCCCGAAGTTATTTTCATTGATTTCGAGGTATTTGGCTGTTAATCGATTCTCCTTAGAATATTCGCTTTCGAAAGCCATCAATTCACTGGCCTCCCCCTGTTTCACTACATTTTCTGTGTTGTTTGGCGTTTTGGAGATGATCACCACACTTGGTACTTATTGAATTTTTATCATTCACCACAGTTTCCCGCCCAATTATTTTCACTACACTTTCGGCGGTACTTTCGGTTGGATTTCTGATATTCAACACAGTTTCCGGCCTAATGAATTTCACCACACTTTCATGTGGTACTCTGTGGATTTTTGATGTTCACCACAGTTTCATTGTGGTTCACCACACTTTCAGCAGAACTTGTCGAATTTTTATCGTTCACCACAGTTTCCAGCCCAATGATTTCCACCACACTTTCTGCGGTACATGACAAATTTTTGATGTTCCTCACACTTTCAGTGGGACTTAGAGATTTTTGTGGTTTCACCACACCTTCCAAAGGAGATTGATGGATTTTGGCTTTCATCACAGTTCCTATTGTACTCTGCTGAATTATGATTTTCGCCACACCTTCTGTTGTACTTGGTAATTCGTAAGTGTTAACGGAGGTTCTTCCCCACACTTCCCAAGTTACTTGGTGGATTTTCGATGTTCATTAGCGATGGCTCGTTCACCACATTTCGGTCGGACTTGAGAATATTTCGGATTGGAGTCGATCAAGTTTAGATCTGAACGACTCCTCCATGGCGTCCTGGATTTCCGAGTGTACCTCATTCTTGTTGATTGCGTCCCCCTCTTCAAGTCCAGATCTTTGAGAAGCTGTGTCTTCCTCCGTATCTGACCCTTGCCTGATTATCTCCACTCCTGAGATTTGTGTTTGGTTAGCCGATGTTTTGGGCGATCTTGGTCCTACTGATCCTGTGGTCTGATCAAAACTCTCCCCTGCGTCTTCCTCTATGTTTTCTAGTGAGGAATTGCCAGAAATAGTCGCATCTTCCAAAATGTTTTCCCCTCTTTCATTCCTGCTCGCGCCCTCTTCGATCCCCACGCCTTTGCCCGATTTTACGATTGGCTCGTTCGGGATCGGGTTCGAAATAGATGCGCTCTGTGTAGGAAAGGCGGTGTCCTCCCGCTTGATTCCGGGATTTCACCAAACTTTTCTCCAGTGCCCTCTCCTGGTTTCTCCTGGGTTCCAGCAGTGCTTACAGAGTGCACTGAGTACGTATTATCGTTTATTGGTGATTTTACGATGTTTCCTTGTTCGTTCTGGATTTGGATTTTATCATCCAGAGGGAGCATTCGGACGTCCTCAGTGCGCTCCTGTGGGCTTTTTCCGTGGGAGTGGGGATCGGAGTCATTTATTGATGAAGGTTTCTGGGGACCAGCGTTGTTTGCGGCGCTCCTTAGAATCCTGGATGATTCTGGAGCTAGGATGGGGTCCAACTTTGGTTCCTTGGCCTTCTTCTTAGATACTAGCGTGTTTTCAGCTGTAGGGGGAAAAATTTTTCTCTTCGGAGTCCCTGCGCCTCTTCGGAGTATCCGGCTTCGCTGTTGCCGATGTTGGTGGCGGCTTCCTCAGGAATTCCTCCTTTCTCGAAGGGGTGATTGACTTTCTCAAGTCCCTCGCCCTGCTGACTTTATATGTTAGGGTGTATGAGCCTCATTAATAGTTTCAATATGGATGTGATAATTGTTTATTATTCATTCAAATTAACATATCATTTATATATTTTTGTGGAAAGTTATTTACAAAGTGTAGGATCGAATTTAATACCAAAAAATATACAATATGAATGAAGACCGCACACATCAGAAAAGTAATGTTCATCACTATACTTCTTGCATGGTGAAAATTGCTTTAATTCCACTTGATATTCCGGAGGAAGCTCTCTCTAAGCTGCATTTGTGATATTCGTCATGAATATCTTGATGATATGCTTCATTTGCTCCTCAGACATTTCCATTGATGGGAACGTTCAAGCTATTATGCGTGCTTTTTTCAATTCTTCTATGATTGAATTTATCCCGTTTTGGTGACCTGAATGGCAGCTGCCTCCGAAGATAATAACAATCTCAATCGTTCACAGAGTTCGTTAGGATCAATACACAATAAAACTATGAAAAGTAAAGCTTCAGGGTAGGAAATGTATTCAAGGCCATATGAAACGGGGTTGGGACTATTTTTTAATTGTACTCTTTGAGGAAGAAGCACCATGAAAAAGAAAAAAGTAAATATTCCCAATAATCGTCCTTTGTCTAATATCGACCTGATGAAGTATGCAAAACGACTCAAAATTTCATTGTTCAGGTCTGTTAACATGAAAGATAATTCACCGAGGAAAATAAAGAAAATGGAAAGAGGTATAATTAATCCAGATAGAGAATCTGGTCCTGGAACTCATTGGACTGCATACCGTAAAATTGGTCCTCATATAATTTATTTCGATAGTTACGGCAATCTCCGACCACCTCTCGAGACTTTGGTGTACTTCAGTTTCAATGGACCTTGTCACATTAGTTATAATCATACTGTAGATCAATCGTATAATTCTGTGAATTGTGGGCGATTACGATCAAGACGGTAATTTGATCAATTACCAATAGGAAATGATAACAGTAAGACTGCATCTCAAAGAACAGCTCCAATAGCATTATGGTGTTTTTATATAATATTGCACCTATATCTCTACCAACATCAGCAACAACATTTAGCGGTAAAAACAATAGCAAGCTCGACAGATCGGGAAATCGACAGTTTCTCATTTCACTCGGTTTTCGATTACCCCAGTGTATTCTTTTTGAAAAACGGCTACTTTGAAGGAATTATGATGTAACCTGAAGATCAATATAAATTCCAGTTTCAGAAGGATTTTCCAGATAATTTGTCAGTGTTCGTATAGGAGTAGAAGACGAGAAATCAGGAAGAAGAAAGCAAAGAAATGAGTTTCAATATCCTGAATATTGGTGAACATGTTTTGATGGATAGATCGATAACAAACTGTGAAGTACATAGTCATCCACCCTATGCTTATACAACCTTCAATAATTCAGATGAAATCAGAATACCCATTCAAACTCAAGGTATATACACAATACCATCACATAGTTGTCTATATATTGAAGGGCGATTAACTGATGCAGACGATAAACCCGGTTCTACATTGAAATTTGTCAATAATGGAATGGCATATCTTTTCGATGAAATAAAATACGAGATCGGGGTGTACCTATTGATCGTTGCAGGGATCCAGGCATCTCTTCAATCATCAAAGGATATATGTTCATACACAAATAGTGATTGTAATAGATATAAAAATGCATGTTGGAATCATCTGGAGAATCCGAATATAACCGACTCGAATGGTTACTTCAATTGTACATTCAAGAATTAGTTCTCATTCGAACAACCACTGATATGAATTCCATTGAATCTACGATAGTGAGAAAATCAAAATGAATTCAACCAAAATTCTCTGGAGAATTCCCTATGTGCAGGTGTTTGATTCTGAAATGATACGGTTACATTGAAAGGGGTCGTGATTTGAAAATTGCCTTTAGAAGCTGTGAATCACATGAATATCCGCTTTCACAACAGACAATGAGCATTTTTGGGATGTAAAAGCATCCAATCAATTGGAGAGGATGAAGGAAATTATAAAAGATTTATGGAAAATGCATGGAGAAATGTTGGTGTCTAGACAGGAAAGTCTTTTGCTGCCTAGTGATTATTTTCTGTGTCTGTGAAATTGATATTTGCTGTCAATTGTTGGATATGGTTATTTATTATACAAGGGAATGAAGTATAGATTTTAGGTTGAAGTTGTGTTGTCTCCCGACGCGAAGCGGAAGGATTCAAAAAACAGAGAGCTAAAATCTAATATTTCTCCCGTGTTTAACACACATTTTTTTTTTCTGTGACGGGAAAAACTACGATTCGATATTGAAAAACAAGCATCATTTCGAAAAAAAATTCGACTTTATCCGGGAAAAAAGTACCCACTTTTTACCCGGGGAAAAAAGTTATTTTTGTTACCTGTCATCAGAGATAAAATGTCAAACTTTTTTCCCGTCACAGAAAAAATCCTTTTTTTTTACCATTATAACACAAACCTGCTCTATCTCAACATTGTATATCTGAAACTTCAATTCCTCACCTGATAACACAATCATTTCATTTTGCAGTTGTAGTATATGTCTTCAATTTAATTTCACTTGAAACAATGACTTCATTGTGTTGTTATCATTATTCCACAATGAATCAGATCTGTCATAGAATGTCAAATTTCTAGCAATTACAACTTTATTTACTTGTAGTATCAATTCTACTCCTGAAGATGCTAATTGGTTACCAAAACGCTTCTCGGTTGAGTAGTATTTTCAGTTAGGCGTTTGGTTGATTGAGCTCCATTCGGGTGTTTACTATACCTACAAAAATGTCACAGTATACCTATATGCCATATCATATATCGTATTTGTTCATTATTGTTCATAGTGATCATTGTTCGACATTGTGGACATTGAAAGCGATTTAAAACCACTTATTCTTCCAGACACATATCAATCAGCCAAGTATTTTGCTACCTAGGAAGGAAAGTCCTTACTGTGCTGCCTGGGAAAGAAAAGTAATACTTTGCTGATTGATGTGTATGCAATCAATTTTTGTTGTCAATCGGAGAAAAATTGAATTTTCAATTTCACTAGTAGTGTTCAGCGTTTATCATGAACTGAGTCAAAATTGTTGTTCAACTAGGTTTCTCTTCGATGAAATGTTAGCGGTGACAGTAAACGTACAGTAACGCATTTTTGGCATTACTAATAAATTTTGGTCAAATTAAATAATCACAGAAGTGGCATTAATAAAATGATTTTTGAGCATTAGACAATGATGAGTTTGGAACCTTTAAGTTGAAACTTTTCCAAGAGATCAATTACCCTAACACCAAACAGAGATTTTTGCACTCGAGGCGCGTTTCCCTAACAAAGTTGCATCTTCAGGAGACGAAAATTGAAGTATCAATTTACTTTAGGGTAATCGATCTCTAGGAAATGTTTCATGTCACTTTTCTGATCAAATATATCACCAAATTAGAGTTTAATGCCTTTAAATTTGTACTGCTTTTTTGTAGTTTTCCCCTTGAACAAAACTGTATTGTAGCCACTTACCGGAAGTAAGTATAACGACTTCACGGCTAAAAATGTTCATTGAAAGTGAACAGAAGAATACACACAGTAAAAATAGAGCAATGGTAATTCATAGATGATCACAACCTTTGGTGCAAAAAAAAAACTGTAATCGGAGTCAATTAAAAACTGTCTAATGAAGAACAATTATTCTAAGGGCAAACACTCGACGCGAGTTGAATAAGAGTGTTTCAGTCGGATGAATAGAATAGATTTATTCACCAATATAACATACATTGTGTACACCTGGCAAGTCACAATACATTTTTTACAATCTGAATAATGAAGTATTACATTGAAATGATTGAATAAAACTTTGTTCAGGTGAAAATATACGAGTAATTTTCTCCGAGTATAAATAGGATATTTTAAAATTTTTAAGTTGTACAATAAAATCGGTTTTTCGTTGTTTTTTGTTAATATTTGGAATTGCAGTGACTGATTTTTCAGATTCAGTCATTGAGTGCATTCAACAGCCATCTGTTCATTTCCTATCTGAATACAATAGTGTCATTATATAAAATAATAATATAATAATATCGACGTTTTGTACCCCGAAGGGAGGAAAACGCTTATTTTCGGTCTTGCCGAGGCTTGACCCTTCGGAGATTATCTGCTGCCTATTTCATGCAATTACGTCCCTAACTAAACCTAGTCTATGTCTGATGTAATAAGCTCTCCCCTCTCATTTCCCCCCGTCTGCGCTCGCCGGCTAGTTCCGCGCCACCGTGGCAGCTGCGAAGGCGGTGAGATTCTTCAGTACCCCGGTCCGAAAGTTTGCTGGTAAGGGATTGCTTGGGTAAAGCCTCGGCAAGACCTAAAATAAGCGTTTTCTTTCCCCTGGGGTAGAAAAGGCCGATATTTTATGTCTGTGCCTTCGGCTTGACCCTTCGGAGAGGTGTTTGTAATCTGCCGGCAAAGTCTGCGTACTGTGACCTCAATAAATGAAAACTTATCTGATATCCTTATCAGGGTTTCACGGAAAATATTATATAATCCATGATCGAGCACTATTTTATTGATGAAACTTAGTTACATGAACCAACGGAATGATAACGATAAAAAGAACAGTAACAGACAAATCAAACATTTTCATAAGAAATTATAATCGTTTTTCAAACAGGCTCGAATCCACTGCCTATTTCGTGATTAGAGCTCGAGCTACTAGACCTTTCTAAGAATTTGCGATAATGCTTGAAGAAATTAACAGAATTCTTCCAATTGCCGCGCTTGAGAATATCGTAGAGGGGCATATTGTTCCCAAAGTTGTTAGAAGCTACTGCAATTCTAATCGAACCTGGGCTTGTAGTTATTCCTTACGCTTTCAGTACAGTCTTCAACCATCCTGCTATAACTGCTCTCGAGGCGGCTTTTACTACCCCTCTGGTTGAAATGAATAAATTATTAGACCCCTCTCTTGCTTGTCTTCTTTCTGATGACAGGTTGATAACTCTTTTAATACATGAGACCACGTCCGGAAATGCCTCCTCCGAGCTGCTATACTTCCAACGTGACTGCCTTCTGTTTGCGTTGTCTGTTTTGGAGCCAAACTCTGCATATAAAGTAACGGAGTCTTGGTCAAAAATACAATGTTCTTTGTCAACATATAAAAGGGTTAAGTCATGGATTCTCCTTCCCGTGGATAAGAGAAGTAAACAGGCTTAATGTCTTGAAACTTGAAAGAGACTTGATATAATAATAATAATAGACTTTATTAGGATAATGAATTCTCTACATAATTTCTTCGCAATTTCGAGTGAGAAAAGATATTTCCCTAAGAGGCGAAGTTCAGTAGCTCACGATGTTGGCCAAAGTGAGGTCCTGTTCTACCACTTGACCTTCTGACCTAATGATTAACTCACTTGGTACCCAGTGAGGTCAATCCAAAAACTAACTGTAGGATAGGGCATTCATTTGAACGACCACTTCAGGTAGACTCACTGTACACGTACACTGAATGAATGCTCTAAATCAACTGACTAAAACACAAAATAATAGCTGGTCATTCGAGTAGAGATATGATTCACATTTGCAACGTTTCCATTATATAATATTTTCAGAAGAAAATGATAAACCACAATACAGAGTCATTCCTATTTAATGTTTTATTGATATACCCAACAGTCCCCCTCAAAAAATATTAAATTGAAATCATACTCAAGTCCTAATGCAAAACAATGGCCATTCTTATTTCTGCAAACTTTGGCCCTGGTAAAGGTTTGGTGAAGGCATCAGCTTGTTGTTCACCTGTCGGAATATACTTCAGTGTTATTGTCTTTTGCTCAATTTGTTCTCTTGAGAAGGGATATTTGATATCAATATGCTTTGATCTCTTATGATCAGTCGGATTGTTGGCCAAGCATATGCAACCATTATTATCCTCAAATATAACAATTGGTTTCAAAAAAATTAGATTGATACTTTTCAGAAGTGATTTTAACCAGATAGCTTCTTTTACTGCTTCAAAGAGGGCCATATATCCAGCTTCAGTGGATGAAGCAGCAACTGTATTTTGTTTTCTAGTATTACACGATATCGTACAATTATCAAATGCCTTGAACAAGTACCCTGTAGTACTTTTTCTATCAAATTAGTTGTTGCCCCAATCAGAATCTACCTAGCCAACAATGAGACCGACATAATCGCATTTAGAATATGTTAATTTAATTTCAATTGTACCTTTTATGTATCTCAATACTCTTTTCAGACATTTCCAAAGTTCATGATTATTTTCACTTTGATATCCACTCAAAACATTAATTGCCAAGCATAAATCTGGACGAGTACATAGCATTGCATACATGAGTTGACCAATTAAGTTTCTACATGGTGCATCATAGTTTTCATCAATATTCAATAAATTATAGTTCAATTTAGTTTCCAAAGGTGTATTCACAATGTTATAATTAAATCACTCATGTTATATTTAACCAAAATTGAATTCAGGTAAGAACTTTGATCTTAACTGATTTTGTTATCGTTTCTCTCGACTCTTATTCCTAAAAATATTTTTATATTTGATAAGTCCACCATGCGAAATATGTTCATGAGATATTGTTTGAAACTGTTAATTACCTCTATGTCTTTTGTAGATATCGATAAATCATCTACATATAAAACAACATATATATTTTTATTTATATTTCCTTTATCTGATATATAAAGGCAACGATCTACTCGGGAATTTTCGAAACCTTTTTCTTTCGTAATATAGTCGAAACGTTCGAACCAACACCTTGTGGATTGTTTCAAACCATATAGAGATTTATTCACTTTACAAACTTGATCCCTTTCGGCTTTAACTCCTTCAGGAACTTTCATAAAAATATCCTCTTCTAATTTGCCATTGAGAAAAGCAGTTTTCACATCCATATGATGAATGATGAGGTCAAACTGATTCTAGAAGGCTAATAAAAATCTGAATGTGGTAATCCTAGCTACAGGTGCAAATGTTTCTTCATAATCTACTAAATATTGTTGTTTGAAACCCCTGGCTACTAGTCGTGCTTTATATTTCGTTGGGTTAACATATTCATCATTTTTAATAGTAAAAACCCATTTTGAATCTATAATGTTTTTGTTTTTAGGTCTAGGTACTAATGTCCAAGTTTCATTATATGAAAGTGAATCAAGTTCGACTTTCAAGGCTTCCTCCCACTGATTTCTATCTTGTTTTTCTTTTATTTCACTCTAAGTTGTAGGTATGTTGGAATCAAAAGATTTTGCTGATAACATGATATTATGAATATTGTCACCAATCATTTCATTAATGGAATGAGACGAAAGATTCTTAATTCTCTCACTTCTTCTAACATCACGATTGATTTGTTCTTTTACTTCATTTAATTTTGGATCAATCTCAGTTACTAATTTTTCTGAGTAGGTATCAGATTTATTAGTTTTGGAAGGATTTTCATCGTCCAACCTTTTAATTGGCCTAGAGGTACCGAAATTTATTTCGTCCACTATAACATCACGTGCGACGAAAAATTTTTCAGGCTGAACGTTCCACAATTTGTAACCGTTTGGTTCATATCCAACTAGTATAGCTTTAAATGATTTCTCATCAAATTTATGTTTTCTAGTTTTGTTATGGACATAGGCAGTTGAACCAAACACCTTCAAATGATGTATTTTCGGTTTTTTGTTATGCCACAGTTCGTATGGCGTTTTATTTATTTGCAGTGCTTTAGTGGAATACATGTTTATTGGATAGGTTGCTGTGAGTAAAGCTTCTTCCCAGAATGATTTGTTCATATCGGTGGCAGTAATCATTGTTCCAGCTTTTTCTTTTATTGAACGGTTCATTCGCTCTGCAACGCCATTTTGCTGTGGTGTATGTGGAACTGTGAGGTGGTACGTGATTCCCTTTTGAACACAAAATTCTCTGAAGTCATTCGATAGATATTCTCCACCGTTATCACAATAAAGACTGACTACCTTCAAATTGAAATGCGATTCACTTTTAGCCACATAATCTTTGAATGTGTGTAACACATCTGATTTGAAAGTGATTAGATATGTAACTGTATAGTGTGTATAACTATCAATAAAAACTACGAAATAATTTTTATTATCTACTGTAGGTGGTGTAATAGGGCCACATACATCTGTATAAATAATGAATAATGGCCTTTCATTACTAGGTTTTTGTTTAACCTTTGAAAATGGTAGTTTTGCTTGTTTTCCATATATGCAAGATTCACACATCATTTCAATCGGTTTTATTCGATCAATATGAGTATCATTTTCGATCATTTTATTATTCTTCAATTGTTCGAATTTAGCTTTAATGATATGGCCAAGACGTTCATGCCATATTTTACAATCGTTTCTACTACCCATATTCATCAACTCAGGAAGAGTTGATGTGTAGTTCGTGATTTTTAAAATCACTTTAATGAGAATATTCGAATGCTCACCTGTCAATATGACTTGTTCGTTACATAATACCTTCTGTAACGAAATTACATAATTAGAGATTAGGTATACATATTATCATTATTATTGGCATTACTTTTTGTTATTCAAGCTGTTGTTGTTTAGAACAACGCAAGATCCTGTATATTTTATTCTACTCCAGTTAATTAGTCATTTTAGGGTTGAGTCAGACACACGTTCTGTTTCTTTGTGTTTGGATTATTATGTAAACCTGAGTAATCGAAAGACTCACTGGAAAATATATTTGAAGTCAGAATAAAGCATACTTTTGAACAGTGAACATCGTTTACTTTATTTTCCGCTGTTACATTTCAGAAGTGGGATTTTTTTTTCTTTCTTCATTTTTGTATTTCGCGTGTTGTGTGACCGCAATGGAAAGTGGTAGTGATATCGCGAGTGATAATGAATCTCCGAAGCAGCGTCGCCTCCACCGCAAAAATTACGTGGAGAGAGGTACGGCGAGTAAATCATACAGACAAGAAGTGATTGAAGATTCTTCAAGCTCATCGGAGGATGAACGGGTTGATCGAAGAGAAGTAGTAGAAGTATAGCTTTAAATGATTTCTCATCAAATTTATGTTTTCTAGTTTTGTTATGGACATAGGCAGTTGAACCAAACACCTTCAAATGATGTATTTTCGGTTTTTTGTTATGCCACAGTTCGTATGGCGTTTTATTTATCTGCAGTGCTTTAGTGGAATACATGTTTATTGGATAGGTTGCTGTGAGTACAGCTTCTTCCCAGAATGATTTGTTCATATTGGTGGCAGTAATCATTGTTCCAGCTTTTTCTTTTATTGAACGGTTCATTCGCTCTGCAACGCCATTTTGCTGTGGTGTATGTGGAACTGTGAGGTGGTACGTGATTCCCTTTTGAACACAAAATTCTCTGAAGTCATTCGATAGATATTCTCCACCGTTATCACAATAAAGACTGACTACTTTCAAATTGAAATGCGATTCACTTTTAGCCACATAATCTTTGAATGTGTGTAACACATCTGATTTGAAAGTGATTAGATATGTAACTGTATAGTGTGTATAACTATCAATAAAAACTACGAAATAATTTTTATTATCTACTGTAGGTGGTGTAATAGGGCCACATACATCTGTATAAATAATGAATAATGGCCTTTCATTACTAGGTTTTTGTTTAACCTTTGAAAATGGTAGTTTTGCTTGTTCTCCATATATGCAAGATTCACACATCATTTCAATCGGTTTTATTTGATCAATATGAGTATCATTTTCGATCATTTTATTATTCTTCAATTGTTCGAATTTAGCTTTACTGATATGGCCAAGACGTTCATGCCATATTTTATAATCGTTTCTACTACTCATATTCATCAACTTAGGAAGAGTTGATGTGTAGTTCGTGATTTTTAAAATCACTTTAATGAGAATATTCGAATGCTCACCTGTCAATATGACTTGTTCGTTACATAATACCTTCTGTAACGAAATTACATAATTAGAGATTAGGTATACATATTATCATTATTATTGGCATTACTTTTTGTTATTCAAGCTGTTGTTGTTTAGAACAACGCAAGATCCTGTATATTTTATTCTACTCCAGTTAATTAGTCATTTTAGGATTGAGTCAGACACACGTTCTGTTTCTTTGTGTTTGGATTATTATGTAAACCTGAGTAATCGAAAGACTCACTGGAAAATATATTTGAAGTCAGAATAAAGCATACTTTTGAACAGTGAACATCGTTTACTTTATTTTCCGCTGTTACATTTCAGAAGTGGGATTTTTTTTTCTTTCTTCACTTTTGTATTTCGCGTGTTGTGTGACCGCAATGGAAAGTGGTAGTGATATCGCGAGTGATAATGAATCTCCGAAGCAGCGTCGCCTCCACCGCAAAAATTACATGGAGAGAGGTACGGCGAGTAAATCATACAGACAAGAAGTGATTGAAGATTCTTCAAGCTCATCGGAGGATGAACGGGTTAATCGAAGAAAAGTGGCCAAAAAGCGCAGAATAGAGGAACTAATTACCGCAATAGTGAGTGAAGTTTTAAGTCAAATGCAGCCCACAATCAATAGTGGCGTTACGAATGATCCTGTACAACAACTCAAATCGAGTAGTATCAGTGGAAAAAGTGATATTGTGCCCACTTTTGACCCCGAAGTCGGTGACATGAGTTCAAGAAATTGGCTCAACAAAATCGAGCAACTCGCAACAATTCATCACTGGGAGGATGCTACCAAATCATATTTCATGCAATCTAAGCTTTCTGGAATTGCCAAACTCTGGTATAATGGTCTTAGGGATCATAATAAGTCGTGGGAAGAGTGGAAAGCTGAGTTGTTAAGTGCTTTTCCATCACATGAGAACTTCGTCGATAATTTGAAGCTGATGTTGGATAGGAAAAAACAGAAAACTGAAACGATGTTTTATTACTATTATTTCAAATGTGTTCTAATAAGGAAATGTGATATATCGGATCTGAATGCAACTTCCTGCATCATAGATGGACTTCCACAAGAGTATCAAGGAATCGCAAAATCTGCAAGCTTCAAAACACCTGAAGAACTCTTCTAAGGATTTTTGTGCAAACTGGACACTAGTATATCTGAGCCACAAATACGTGAAAAACCTACAAAAGACAGTTCGATCACATGTTTCATTTGTAAAAGAGGTGGCCATATCGCAAGGAACTGCTTCTTCAGAAATGCCAACGCCGGATCATCTGGACCGTCAAGAAAAACAGGAGAGCAGAGGAATAACGACTATGGTGCCAAATCCAAATTGAGGAAATGTACACACTGCAGCCGAAAGGGTCACGTGAAGGAGGAATGTTGGCATTCGAATCCTGCTAAAGTACGACTATTACAAAGGCAAGTACCAAATAATAGTTACATTGTGGATGTT
Organism: Zygogramma bicolorata; assembly: GCA_032362365.1. Classification (NCBI taxonomy): domain Eukaryota; kingdom Metazoa; phylum Arthropoda; class Insecta; order Coleoptera; family Chrysomelidae; genus Zygogramma; species Zygogramma bicolorata. The sequence continues at coordinate 550,840 of JAVJAQ010006090.1, read as the reverse complement.
AACTTAAGAAACATCAGTTGTAAAGGATATTTGGACACCGGAAGCCAAATAAATGTAGCTAATGTTTCGTTGATTGAAAAACTGAATATATGTTTGGAAAAATCTCAAATTGTGGTTGGGAATGTGCACGGTGAACTTTGACTTCAAAAATACCTCAATAGAATCTGTCGTTCATTTTGTTGAGGCCAAAACAGGGGACATTGACGTAATAATAGGCCAGCCTATTATTAATCATAAAGATATAATAATGTAAATTCAAGGCGAGAAAATATATATTGGTAAAATGAGTCATGGAAACACGTCTTCTTTAATGTTAGACGAGGATGTCACGATTGAACCTCACTGTACCTCTTTAGTACCTATAAGCTCGAAAAGAAACAATTGTTTGCTAGTACTGTCAAAAACATATGATTTTTCCGAACATTATTCGATTCCATCTTGTTTTTTGTTCGGAACCGACAATAATCTTAGCGTTATCAATACTGGCCCTAAAACACTCGTTTGGCATAAGGGTAGAATTTTGACAAGGGCTATGGAAGAGAATTTTTTGCAAATCAGCAATTTTTTTTCCAATGGTATAAAAAAATGTGGCCTATTAATTTAGGTGAAGCCAAAGTTAACCTAGAAGCTCTGAAGGAACCATATCGAACACAGTTCTATAATATTTTGAATACGTTTCGAGACTTTCGCTAAGAATATATCCGAATTGGGTGTAACTAATTTGATAGAATTCGAAATAAATTTAGAAAGATATGAACCTATTTTCTATAGACCGTACCGATACTCTGAAAAAGAGAAAACTATAATTCGTAGTAAGATCAAAGAGATGTTAGAAAATGGGATCATACAAAAATCTCATTCGAGCTATTCGAGTCCTGCTATTTTAGTGAAAAAGAAAAATGGTGATAACAGATTGTGCATAGATTTCAGAAAATTGAACTCTATTACTCGAAAAGACAGGTATCCTCTACCTCACATAGAAGATCAAATCGGGCGCCTTGAAGGAAAAAATATTTTCGTAGTCTTGATATGACCCAGGGCTATTATCAAATACCTGTTTCTTCTAGATCAATAGATAAAACAGCTTTCGTAACGCAGGACGGACAATTTGAATTTTTACGAATGCCCTTTGGGCTTTCGAACGCTCCAGCGACATTTAAGAGATTTTTGAATGATTTATTTTCCGAACTGCGTCACGAAAATATTTCTATATATTTAGACGATATTCTCATTTCTTCAAAAACAATCGAAGAAGGTCTCAATTCACTTGAAACTGTATTCAAAATATTGAAAAATTCCAATTTGAAACTGAACATAGAAAAATGCTTTTTCTTTGAAACCAATATTAATTACCTGGGATACGAAATAGATGGTAACGGAATACGCCCAAGCCAGCACAAAATAACAGCTATTCCAAAATTTACTATTCCCAAAAATCTTCACGAATTACGACAATTCTTGGGTCCTAGTTCTTATTGCCGAAAATTTATAAAAAACCATGCACTCATTGTAGCCCCTCTAACAAACCTCTTGAAAAAATCAGTGCCATGGAAATGGACTTCAGAATAAAACTTTGCTTTTAGTGAAATCAAGAAACGTCTCACGTCTAGACCTTTACCTAGTATTTATAATCCAGATCTCGAAACTGAGTTACATACGGACGCCAGTAGTAAAGGAATAGCCGGAATTTTATTACAAAAACATGGGGAGCATTTCAAACCAGTAATGTACTATAGTCGAATGACTTCTAAGGATGAGACAGTCTACCATTCTTACGAACTAGAGACCCTTGCAATTGTGGAATCAATTAAGAGATTTCGTGTTTATTTAACGGGAAAACATTTCGTCATTGTAACTGATTGTGCTGCTGTACGTTCCACTTTCACTAAACGTGATCTTGTGCCCCGCGTTGCACGATGGTGGCTTGCAATTCAAGACTATGATTTTGAAATCAAGCACAGACCGGGAGAATAAATGAAACATGTAGACGCCCTAAGCAGAAATGCACCTCCGTATACTGTTTCAAAAATTGTTAGTTTTGATGACTGGATATTGTGCATTCAACTCCAAGACCATACCTTGCAAGCAATTATTGAGAAACTGAAACAAAAAAATTGCGATATACAATTGGAAAATACATTAATTATCAAAGACAATAGATTATACAGGAAAACTGCCGACAACAAGGATAAGTTAGTTATACCTAAATTTGCAAGGTTTGATATTCTACAAAAATATCATGATGAAATTGGTCACATTGGATACCGCAAATGTGACTCTTTGATAAAAAGTCAATTTTGGTTTAAGAATATGACTAGTTTCATAAGAAACTATGTGTATTCGTGTATTGAATGTTCGTCCAAAAAAGACCAATATGGTAAGAAACACGGCTTCTTGTATCCTATCAATAAGCCCTCAAAGCCCTTGCACACCTGGCATGTTGACCATTTGGGTCCATATGTCAGAAGTTTTGGCGGATACTGTTACATATTCATGATCGTTGACTCTTTTTCTAAATTTCTATTTGCCAGGCCAACAAAGACTACTCAATCAAAAGAAGTGATACACATTTTGAAAGATCTTTTTAGCATGTTTGCGGTACCCAAAAGAATTATATCTGACCGGGGTAAAGCTTTTACAAATAAGAGTTTTAAAGATTTCTCTGTCAAATATCAATTCAAACACATTTTGAACAGTGTTCCATCACCTGGGTCGAATGGCCAGGTTGTGACGAAGTCACTAATTATAATATTATGTACCCCCGGTTTGGTCCTGTCTCCTACTGAAAATTATTGCGCACGACACTGGAATCGCGGAATCTCCGACAACACCAGATCTCTGCGATCCGAATAGTTCATAGTAGTGCCGCTAGAGGGACCAACTTATGCCTATGTGCCGTGTCTGAAGCGAAGGCCTACTAAAGCTGAAATTTGAAATCATCTGCAAGCAGTCTGCCGTTGCCGTCATAGAGCAACAATTAGACAGCTTACCGGACCCAGCAGCGATTCCGCCAAATATTAATTTGGATAGCGAATAGGGACAGGACCGTACCGCAGGTTTTATAGTAAGGGTAGCAGGTAGTAGTAATAAATTGGTAGACCGTCAACCGAGTGTTTTCTTTATTTAGTTAATTATCAGCGTTGGTTCCGATTAACCGCCTTTACCGTGTATTTTCCGATTGTGGGGGAGACTACTGTCAATGCTCACCTGTGTTCACTGTGAGTATTGATAGCCGAATTACCCCAGGAACGCTTGTTGCGCCCATCGGTGTTCACTGTGGGTGTGAGAAGCTTGTACTGCTTCATTACTTTACCGTTCATTTTCCGATAGTAGGGGAGACTGCTGCCAGTGCTTACCGGTGTTCACCGTGGGTACTGATAGTTGTACTTCTCCAGGAACACTTTTTGCGCCCACCGGTGGTTACCGTGGGAGTAAGAAGTCTGTACTTCCGACAACTCGTTTTTGTAAGACATTTGGTTTCAGTAGGGGGGACTGCTGCCAGTGCTTACCGGTGGCCACCGTGAGTACTGATAGCTGTATTCCTTCAGGAACGCTCTTTACGCCCACCGGTGGTTACCGTGAGTGTCAAAAGCTTGTACTGCGAGTTATTTATTTTCGTGATATATACGTATATATTCGTGAGCCGGTATTTCAAGCGGAACTAAGCTGAGAGTTGGTTATTGATTTAAATTGGTTGAGGGTCGTACCGCAGCAGAGAGAGCTTTGACCGACACCGTAGAGCTTGCAAGTTTTCCCGCCTGATAGTATTATTATATTAATATTTACCTTATATTTAGCTGTCGATAAATCAGTTCGAATCTCAGCAGAGTCAAGTAAAATCTGACTCTCTGACCTCTGAAAACTGTCAAGTCCACCAAGACCCCTGGTTTACCGTTTCTTCACTGCAGCTGCCCGGCGTAGTGGTGCTTGGTGACACTTTAAAAACACCAGCTGGCGCCCGAGGTACCGACCGTACCTTGAGAGGGCGTTAAATATTAGAGAACGCACGGAAAAGGCGTTACAAATTGGCGCCCGAGCAGGGACCGTTTGTTTCATACCGTACCAAGGCCGTAGATTACCGAATTATCAACCAAACTAGGAAATTCCGATCCGAACAAGAAGGGAGCAAGATAGGAAGCTGAAACCGTCTGAATCCGACTCCAGAGGGTGGAAAACACCGAAACCCATCGAAATTCACCGACCTGTCATTTTGACAGATTTTTCAACTTTCTGAACTTTGAGCGAGATCATCGAAAGACACCTCGTTTAATAGGTTTTCGGGGTCGCTGAAGCGAAATTCGCTACCCGTTTGACGCTCACTCTCGCCAGTTCCAAGATACCGCAGTCCAGAAGACGAAAAAGGGAAGTTTTGAGAAGGACCGTTAATAGAAAGTTCTACTACACCCTTAGAGCTATGTCGAGACACAAAGAAGAATCTGGTAACTCCTCCGACGAGGATTTCACGAAGAAGATAAACCTCGGAACAGAGCCGAGTGATGTCAGAGTGAGCTGGGTTTACCGCTTACGAAAAGAAGAGTTGGAGACAGAGTTGGAAAAATTCCGACTAGAAGTTCCTGGGACCGTAGAGGAACAAAGAAAACGATTGGTGAAGTTTCTACGCGAGGGTCGATCATCACCGTTACCTTTGATGACGTCACCGTACATGTATCCGCAAGGAAATGTAGTTGTCCAAACTACATCTACGACAGCTACTCCCACCACGACCATCTCATCCACCTATCTCACAACGACTCTCAGTCAGCAGACTAACGGAATACTACCAAAGCAGTCAATGTATGCGACCGGTGGAATCTACGCAGGAGTACCGTACTCGTCACCGTCTTCGTTGCCGTATTCATTTCCACCATCTCTGACACATCCCTTGCCTTCTTGGTTACCGTCAGCCATACCGTCGTCACTTCCATCTTCGCTACCGTATGCAGTACCGTATTCCCTTCCAACAACAGTGCCGTCGTCACTACCGTCTCCCCAGGCCATGTCGAACAGCCATATGTCACCCTTAAAAGTACAAGACTGGAAGGTGACATTCAATGGAAGAGGAGATCCGGCTGCCTTTCTTGAGAGGTTGGAAGAAATTTGTGCGGCCCAAGGAATCAACCCAGACCGACTCCTCCCAGTTATGCCAGAGCTGCTAAACGAACTGCCAGCCTTGTGGTTCCGAAATAACCGTTTCCACTGGGCAAACTGGAAGACTTTTTGCACCGCCTTCAAGGACTTTTTCTTCCCCGTGAACTATCAAGTGGACTTAGAAGCTGCTATCAGCCGTCGGTTGCAGTCACTTAGTGAGAACACTTCCACTTATGTTACGGAGTTACAGACGTTGATACGGCGACATGGAGGGATAAATCCAGAACAAGAACTGAACTGGCTATACCGTAACCTACACCCTGAATACCGCCAACGGATACGAAGAAACGACTTTACAGACATTCCGACCCTAGTGAGAGCCATTCGGGAATACGAGCTTCTTCGCCTGGAACTAACCCAAGTACACCGACCCACTGAGGATTACCACCGCCCACCACCACCTCCGAGACCTACTCTTCCGAGACCTGTACCTACACAGCCGCCCAGACCCACCGTTAACAACCCGCCCATGGGTAATAATCCACTCAGGATACGTGACAACAGGAATCCGACCGAACCGTCTAGACCTTCTCCACAAAACATAGATTGTTGGAAATGTGGACAATCTGGACACTATCGGAGCCAGTGCCGTGAACCTCCTCGGCTATTTTGTTCCAGATGCAAGAGAGAAGGAATTATGTCCCGAGACTGTCCGTGTTCCCGTTCGGGAAACTGAGTAGGTGTTGCACCGGAGTGAGGCCCGTCCAACACCGTCCACCAGATGCCTCACCTGTCCCAAGTCCTAGCGGAACCGATGATAGACCGCACATTACCGTAGTAACCCCAGGAGGCCCCGTAAGAGCTTTATTAGACACAGGAGCTGCCTTATCCTACATCGGAGATCGTATAGCAGAACAATGGGAGATTGTAGGAATCACCCCCCGTAGAAATGCCGGAAGCTCAGCACGATTGGCCAACGGGGAAGTGATAGCAGTTGCCACAAGGTACACAGTGGATATCACTCTGGGAAATCACACCTTTTCCGAAACTTTTGGTTATATACCAGGACTCTCGACAGACATGGTCATCGGTATGGATATTCTTAGTAGAAGACAATTCAGTTTACATCTAGGAAGTGGCGAGATATGTATTGATGAAGATCCGGTTCCGAGAAATACTGTGCCATGTTTTCCCTTAGGGACTGACGATAATGACCCACCGTTTACCACCGATATTGACTCACCGTCTACCGTCGATAAGGAATCTCCGTTTACGCTCACCGACGAGGAAGAGAACCGCCTACAAGAATTTCTGAATCAGGAACTGCCGTCGTTTGAGGACATTTATGGGGTCACTCCGCTTATTGAACACCGTATCCGTCTGTCCAACCCTGAACCAATCAAACAGCGTTACCGACCTCAGAACCCTCGAATGCAAGACGTCATCAACTCCGAAGTTGATAGGATGTTGCAGGAAAATATCATCGAGCCGTCCGACAGCCCCTGGAGCTCGCCTGTCGTCATTGTCCGAAAGAAGGATGGCAAGCCCCGATTTTGCATTGATTTCCAGAAAGTGAATTCCGTCTCCGTTAAGGATGCGTACCCGCTACCATTCATCAATGCAGTCTTGGATAAACTCAGGCGGGCGCAATACATCTCCAGTATTGATTTGCGACAAGGATATTGGCAAGTCCCCTTATCCGAGGACAGTAAACCCATCACGGCGTTTACCGTACCTGGCCGTGGATTGTTCCAGTTCCGAGTTATGCCGTTCGGCTTGCATGCCGCTCCTGCAACGTTCCAACGCCTGATGGACAAAATAATCGGACCAGAAATGGACCCCTATTGTTTTGCATACCTAGATGATATTATCGTCTTGGGAAGTTCGTTCGAGGAACATCTTGCCAACCTCAAGGAAGTATTCAGACGATTGAAAGCCGCTAATCTCCGACTGAACCCAGAGAAATGCCAGTTCGGCCGCAGGTCACTGAAGTATTTGGGACACCTAATAACATCCGAAGGAATCCGTACTGACCCCGAGAAAGTCGCCAGTATTGTGGAGCTCAGTGCTCCAACAAACATCCGTGGGCTACGCCGTTTCTTGGGCGTCGCATCTTGGTATAGGCGTTTTGTGCCCTCTTTTTCGGAAATTGCTGCTCCGTTGCATCGCCTGCTGAAAAAAGGACGTCGATGGCACTGGGGTGAAGAACAAGAGAGAGCTTTCCAACAACTCAAGGATTGTCTCACCAAGTCTCCGGTGCTAGCTTGTCCAGATTTCAACAGACCGTTTATCCTCCAGACCGACGCGTCGGACCACGGATTAGGTGCCGTATTAACCCAAAACACGGAACAAGGTGAGCGGGTCATTGCCTATGCTAGTCGTACCATGACTTCGACTGAGCGAGCCTATTCAGTAACAGAGAAGGAGTGTTTGGCGATTGTCTGGGGGATAGAGAAACTGAGGCCTTACCTGGAAGGCTACCGCTTCCTGGTGATCACCGATCATCAATCCCTGCGGTGGCTCCACTCGATCAAGAGCCCGACCGGACGTCTTGCTAGGTGGAGCATGTTCTTGCAGCAATATGATTTCGAAATCAGGTACCGCCGAGGAGGTTTGAATAAGGTAGCCGATGCCTTGTCCCGAGAACCTCTGAAAGATAGAGAACTGATCACCCCCGAAGTCGCCACACTGGAAATTAGCAGTAAATGTGCATGGTACGACAGACGTAAAGAAGAAGTCCGTAAAAATCCAGAAGCCTTTCCTGATTATTGCATTCGCGACGACCGATTGTACCGACACTTCTGGGACTCCAATGATCTGACCGAGCCCGGTCTATCGGACCCATGGAAAATATGTGTGCCTAAGCCCATCCGTCTTCAAGTCCTCCAAGAAATGCACGACACGCCTACTGCAGGACATCTGGGCATCGCAAAGACCACGGCTCGAATTTCCGCCCGCTACTACTGGCCTGGTATGTTTAGGGACATAGCGAAATATGTACGTCAATGCAGTTCTTGTCAAAAATATAAAGTTTCCCAGATGAAACCTCCCGGATTAATGCAACCATCGAAGAACCGCCAACCTTGGGAATGCGTAAGCACGGATCTTGTGGGTCCGTTACCCCGGTCAACTCGTGGAAACAATTTTCTGGTGGTATTCCAGGACAGATTCACGAAGTGGGTAGAATGCCGTCCGATTAGGAAAGCCACCGCAAAAGCTGTTACACAGGCACTTTACGAAGAAATAATAGTCCGTTTTGGCTGCCCGAAAACCGTCATCAGTGATAATGGCTCCCAATTCACCGGACACCTATTCGAAGAATTACTCCGAGATTTGGGGATCCAACACCGACGCACCCCCCCATATACCCCGCAGGCCAATCCGGTGGAACGCACTAACAAGACCCTAAAGACAATGATAGCCCAATTCTGCGAACAGGATCACCGAAAATGGGACACCTACCTTCCGGATCTACTGTTTGCCATCAACACCGCCCGACATAGTACCACCGGATATTCTCCAGCATTCCTGAATTTCGGGAGAGAATTAGACGTCCCAAACGCCGTATACCGAAAATTGGTATCATCCTCTGAAGAGACAAGAGCTTCGCAAGATCCGAATGAAGAGTTAAACGAGTATACGGACCGAATGAAGCGACTGCAGGAAACTTTCGAATTAGTCCGGCTGAATCTTGCCCGAGCTTTCGCAATTCAAAGCCGACATTACAACTTACGACACCGAGAATGGCGATGTCACGTTGGCGATCGGGTAATGAAGAAAGAACATCCGCTTTCTTCCGCCGAAAAGAACTTTGCCGCAAAGTTAGCACCGAAATACTCCGGACCATACACCGTGACAAAAGTAATATCTCCGGTGGTATACAATCTAAAGAGTAATACAGGTAAACAGCTGTTGCGGGTTCACGTCAAAGATCTTCGTCCTGCATATGTCGATGAAAGAAACCTTCTCCACTAACACCTTTCTTACAGATCATGCCAAAACGTTCTTCTGGAGAACCCCCGCTGGGAGCGCCAGTACGGACAACCTACGTACCAGCCGCAGATGCCATCCGTAAGGCAAATAAGGTCGGCAAGCGAATGAAGGCCTGTCAGATCTTAGCTCGAGATCTAGCTGCTCGGCGTCCAAAACCACGCTCGAGTACTCGCCCACCGGTACGTGTACAAACGAGGCCAGTTCCGATGAGTGTCCAGTCCCGCCGACCACCAGCCTATCCCCAGCTTAGGGTAGACGAAATTCCGCTGCCTCCAGGACCAATGCCGCCTGCCATTGTACCCCTCGCTACCGCCCCATATATTCATTCACCCCTTCAGTTTTTAAGCCCACCGCCCCCACCCCCCACTCCAGCAGCAATCACATCTTCCGCCATCACTGAACGTCCTCCGACATCACCGGCATCAACCTCCTCACCTTATATCTCCGCACCACCCTCCCCTTCATCCCACACCTCAGACACACCCCTCACCTCACCGGTTCGCAGACAATGGACCAACGATGAATTATTCCATGCTGTCACCGCTTGTCCAAGGTCTGAGTGGAGCGAAGAGTTGCTCCAGGCCTTACGTGCCCTCCGACCACCTGGAAATAATAAGCAACTACACTATCGAATTAGCAGTAGTTCGGGGCTGACCATCCGCATATGGCTACCCCGATGATAATTTCTTTTTTTTTTTCTCTCTCTCTCTGTGATTTATTTAGAATTATCTCATTTAGGTTGTAAATAGAATTTCCGTTTTCCGTTAAATAGATTTTTTTTTAACTAAAGCTGTTTTCTTTAATCGAACATTTTTTTTGACATAGGATATATACAATGGACATGGAAGCCTCCGCACCGATGGAAGATATCATCTCCGAACTTCTAGAAGCTATGCAAGATACTAAGGAGCCAGTCGAGATGGTTCCAAATCCACCCGACCCGACCGAACAGGCTGATCCCTCACCTGAACCAGACGTCAAGGAAGACGAATTTTCCGACATGGAGGAGACTTTCGAAATGGTTCTAGACCCCACCGATCAAATCAGCAGGACCGAGCAGGTTGACCTTCCACCGCGACGAGACACCCTAATGACGCCAGTGACTCCACCTCGAAGGAACCCTAACACACCGCCACCGGAAGATAGCCCCACCCATCCATACTTCTTAGAACACCCGGAGGAAGACCCCTTCAACGACGCCTTCTGGTCACCGTCCAATCCAGCCCGTCAGGCTGAATTACCACCGCCATCCCCGAGCCCTGTATATCTCCAAGTTCGGAAAGATCTCTGTTGGAGATGTGGACAGCCCGGACATTCCAGAAGAGAATGTCGTGAGCAAAAAACGGTTTTATTTTGCTCCCGATGCGGGTTAGTAGGTGCCATGTCCCGGGATTGTCCCTGCCCTGAAACCCGCCATGAGACCGAGAGGACCAGACATTCCACAGTCAACCGTTCCTGCCCTGGATGTGGGTGTCCACACCCCGACCGCCATGTCACCTGTCTCGACTGTGGATGTACCCGCCACGGCAACCGCTGAGTAATTCTAGGTGGAAGAAGTTTTCACCGATTTCATTTGTAGAATTGATTTATTAGTTTTCTTTTTTTTATAACTGTAACAGGTGTACCAGAACCTCCTAATAAAGGTTTTTCCAGGAAAGGAGGCTGGCGCCTGGAGTTAATGATCCGATAAGTTGGTTTCATGAAAAAAAAAAGTATGTTCGTAGAAATCCTTTTTTTTCCCGAAGTGGGAAGGGTGTGTGACGAAGTCACTAATTATAATATTATGTACTCCCGGTTTGGTCCTGTCTCCTACTGAAAATTATTGCGCACGACACTGGAATCGCGGAATCTCCGACAACACCAGATCTCTGCGATCCGAATAGTTCATAGTAGTGCCGCTAGAGGGACCAACTTATGCCTATGTGCCGTGTCTGAAGCGAAGGCCTACTAAAGCTGAAATTTGAAATCATCTGCAAGCAGTCTGCCGTTGCCGTCATAGAGCAACAATTAGACAGCTTACCGGACCCAGCAGCGATTCCGCCAAATATTAATTTGGATAGCAAATAGGGACAGGACCGTACCGCAGGTTTTATAGTAAGGGTAGCAGGTAGTAGTAATAAATTGGTAGACCGTCAACCGAGTGTTTTCTTTATTTAGTTAATTATCAGCGTTGGTTCCGATTAACCGCCTTTACCGTGTATTTTCCGATTGTGGGGGAGACTACTGTCAATGCTCACCTGTGTTCACTGTGAGTATTGATAGCCGAATTACCCCAGGAACGCTTGTTGCGCCCATCGGTGTTCACTGTGGGTGTGAGAAGCTTGTACTGCTTCATTACTTTACCGTTCATTTTCCGATAGTAGGGGAGACTGCTGCCAGTGCTTACCGGTGTTCACCGTGGGTACTGATAGTTGTACTTCTCCAGGAACACTTTTTGCGCCCACCGGTGGTTACCGTGGGAGTAAGAAGTCTGTACTTCCGACAACTCGTTTTTGTAAGACATTTGGTTTCAGTAGGGGGGACTGCTGCCAGTGCTTACCGGTGGCCACCGTGAGTACTGATAGCTGTATTCCTTCAGGAACGCTCTTTACGCCCACCGGTGGTTACCGTGAGTGTCAAAAGCTTGTACTGCGAGTTATTTATTTTCGTGATATATACGTATATATTCGTGAGCCGGTATTTCAAGCGGAACTAAGCTGAGAGTTGGTTATTGATTTAAATTGGTTGAGGGTCGTACCGCAGCAGAGAGAGCTTTGACCGACACCGTAGAGCTTGCAAGTTTTCCCGCCTGATAGTATTATTATATTAATATTTACCTTATATTTAGCTGTCGATAAATCAGTTCGAATCTCAGCAGAGTCAAGTAAAATCTGACTCTCTGACCTCTGAAAACTGTCAAGTCCACCAAGACCCCTGGTTTACCGTTTCTTCACTGCAGCTGCCCGGCGTAGTGGTGCTTGGTGACACTTTAAAAACACCAGCTGGCGCCCGAGGTACCGACCGTACCTTGAGAGGGCGTTAAATATTAGAGAACGCACGGAAAAGGCGTTACAAGGTCGAAAGATATAACTTAACATCGAAATCGGAATTAACGCTAGTATAAGTGAAGAATGCGAGTGGTATTTTGTGCTACCGGATGCAGTATGGGGCATAAACAATACTGCTAATGCTAGCACGGGATTCACACCTCATAAGCTCATGTTTGGTTTTGATCAAGCAAGACATGTGGACTTAGATCAAGATGATAATATTGCAATAGATAGAAATCGTGACAGAGTAATAGCCAAAACAAAAATGGACAGGCAAGCAAAGAAAATGAAAAAGCTGTTTGACAAAAAAAGAAAACAAGCACCGAATTTTTTGGTTGGTGATCTGGTACTGTGGAAAGGGAGCGGAACTTCTCAGAAAGAAGTCACGAGAAAAACAGCTGTTAAATTTGGTGGGCCCTATAGAATATCAAAAGTAAAGAAGAATGATCGATATAAGATAATTTCTTTGAAGGGCATGTAAGGGTACAAGAAATACACAGCAACAGTGCCAGTTGATCAACTGAAAAAGTATAAAGGAGGAGTGATAACAGACAGCGAGTCTGACAGTGAGTTTAACAGTACTGATGAACTGTTAGACTTACTTGAAAGTTAACACGAAGAACAAAGTGATGTGTGGAGCTCTGAAGAGCATAAAATAAAACGATCATTCATAAGCGCTTGGAAGCATAAAAACATTGAAGTACGTAGCAGAAAAGCTCTAAAGAGCATAAAAAAATATCAGTGGATCAAATAAAGTCCAGTGAAAATCAGCAGAATTGCCCATTCTAATTATCTGTTGATGCTACAACTATTTTCGGTTCTTTTTTATTTTCCAGAACAGGAGGATGTAAACTACATGAAACCAAGCCGAGGACGGCTAAGTATCAGGATGGCCGAATGTAACGAAATCACATAATTAGAGATTAGGTATACATATTATCATTATTATTGGCATAACTTTTTGTTATTCGAGCTGTTGTTGTTTAGAACAACGCAAGATCCTGTATATTCTATTCTACTCCAGTTAATTAGTCATTTCAGGGTTGAGTCAGACACACGTTCTGTTTCTTTGTGTTTGGATTATTATGTAAACCTGAGTAATCGAACGACTCACTGGAAAATATATTTGAGGTCAGAATAAAGCATACTTTTGAACAGTGAACATTGTTTACTTTATTTTCCGCTGTTACACTCCACACCATCAGCGTCGAAAATGACAGTCATCCCTGCTGCTTTAATTCGGGAAACTGACAGCAAGTTATATGGAACTTCTGGGGAATATAGTACATTTTCCAGGTTGCCGTCAACTCCCAGATTCGTGGTCACTTGGATAGTACCTCTTCCGGTAGCTGCTATTGGAGTCCCTTTCTTCGCAACACTAATTTCTGAGTTCTAAGGACGTCTGTAGATATGAATATGTTGAAAAAACATCGAGTCGATTCACAATGTGATCTGTTGCCCCGGAGTCTAAGAAGAAAACAATTTCATCAGACTTTCCATGGTTCAGACTACTGGAATTTCCAGTCATGAATATGAATCCGCCTTTATTGTCTTCAGTTGTTTGAATAGCTTGGATTGTGCTTGGACGTTCTCGTTGTTTTTCTAGCATCTTCTTGTAGTGATAACAATCCCTTTTCAAGTGGTTTCTTCTTCCACAATGTTCACAGATTATATGTGGGACTTTATGTGGTGATTTATAGTATGACTTCTTCATTCTTGCGTTTCCTGTTACTTTGTATTTCTGTTGTTTCTTGAATCTGAGACCTGAGGTTCCTGGGGTTGGTTGATTTCCCATCTGCAGTACTTTCAAATCTATGCTGTTATCATTCCTCTTCAATTTAACTTCATGATCCAATAGTCTTGTTTTCACAAAAGCGATGTTGAGGTTATCTTCTATGAGAGTTTCAAGAGCTGTTATGACTCCATCGTATGTAGAGGGAAGAGTCAGCAAGAGATGAGACACCTTATCCATTTCGTCCAACTTAGCTCCAGCGGAAACAAGTTCGGTTACTATTTCATCGAAACGAATGAAATGTTGTGATAAAGACACTTCTCCTTGAAGTTTCAGGCTCAATAATTGTTTTCTCGAAGCCAATTGAGTTGCAAGACTTCTTCGTTCATAAATGGCATCCAGGCTTTTCAGAATATCTTTGGCAGAATGTTCTTCTCTTGCAAAGCTTAGAAATGAATCACTCAAGTACTCAACTATTGTGCTCTTTGCAATCAGATTTTTCTTCCTCCATTCATCATCTCGGTTTTCAACATCCTGGTCTATAACATCCAAAACTTGTAGATCAGCTAATAGTGATTTCACACGGAACTTCCAGACGCTATAACGTTCTCCATTGAATGGTTGAATGTTTCGTTTATTGTTTTTGAAATCCATTTTATTCACACCGATCAGATTCACAACAACGTAAGTTCACTTTAAATTTTGTTACACGTACACTGGGCGCATAACCTGTAGGATAGGGTATTAATTCAAACGACCACTTCAGGTAGACTCACTGTATTTATTAGTATTCAGTTATACACGTACACTGGATAAATGCTCTAAATCAACTGACTAAAACACAAAATAATAGCTAGTCATTCGAGTAGAGATATGATTCACATTTGCAACGTTTTCATTATATAATATTATCAAATGAAAATGATAAACCACAATACAGAGTCATTCCTATTTAATGTTTTATTGATATACCCAACACTAACTTATCTAACTTAACCTAAATGAACGAGTAGTTGCTGGTGTGCAAGTTTTCTGTTGTTCAATTCCACAAAATATTGTAAGAGAAGGATCGTTCGAAAACAGCTGTATTGTGTTTAGGTATATTAATCTGTCAGGGGAATTTTCTTTCAGCCATTGAACTGAAATATTTATATCCCACACTTCCTTTTTCTGCAAGGTCTCCGAACAACCCTTTAGCTGGATTGCCTTCAAAACTGATTTGATTAAAGGGTGTCCGTTAATGAAACTTTCCGATGCTGGTTTAGCGAATGAGGTAATGACTGATTTGTGAATGAGAATAGTTCTGTGCTTCATATTCTTGACTCGAAATAAGTTGAATAGAGGAGTTAGAAGGATCCGCCTCGAGTTTATTGCACCATATCAACCCTTGGCGCCAAGCTGACCCATAGGTTTTCCACGTCGAATCTCTCCATGCAGATTTCAGAAGGGTAACGTCTTCTGTCTCTAGGCGTTCAGTCAACGCATTCCACCCTGAATTTTCCAAACCTCCAAATGCAAGTCTTCTGCTCTCGGTGGTGGTTGACCCGTTGTTACGTCCACAAGATGGGTTTTGATATTTAGAACTTTGAATGGTGCTGTTGTCGCCCTGCTCATCAGATCTGCTCTCCAAAACACTTCTTTCCCATTTCGCTACGACCAACAGATAAGTCCCTGTCGCCGCGTTCAAATGGTTCAGGACTTTAGGGATCAACGGGGGTGGAGGAAACACCCACGCTAGACGAAAGTGCCATGTCTGGCTGAAAGCATTCGTGAGGGATACATCGGGGTCTAAAGGGTCGCTGACGCACAACTTTCGCGTTTTAGATAGATTGAAGATCTGGGAAGTGAAGGATATCTTTAGATGCCATTCTGGGTATGGCATTCCCCTGGATAAACAATCCGCTATTAGGTTCTAACGTCCCGGGATATATTGGACTTCTAAATGAATGGAGCTCTTCTGACACATAAGTGATATTTCTCTTACAAGGTTCAACGGTATCAGAGATCTGGTTCCGCCCTGATTCCTGATATAAGACACTACAGTCCGATTGTCGGATTGGATAATTACATGTCCGTGTTTCAGACTGGTCTGGAATTTCTTCAAGGCTATCATTACTGTAAACAACTCTTTTTTGTTGATATGCCAATTTGTCCCCCTTGTGGACCACTTCCCGGACAGGTTCAATGTGTCCATCTGGATCCCCTAGCCCGAGTTTGACGCATCGATCGACAGAAAACAGGTTGCATTCTCTTCGAACATTTTTCCCGGAGCTTTCAGATTTCTTAGCCACCACACGCAGTCTTCCATGGCTTCCGCTGTGATTTTCTGCCTCTTCTTTGGTGTGTTTTCGTTCATACGTCTTACACCCCTTTGAAGTCTCCTTGTAAAAAGACGTCCCCTTGGCACTTTAAGGCCACAAACTCATGA
The DNA here is from genome assembly GCA_032362365.1 of Zygogramma bicolorata. NCBI lineage: Eukaryota > Metazoa > Arthropoda > Insecta > Coleoptera > Chrysomelidae > Zygogramma > Zygogramma bicolorata. Next base: position 534,570 of record JAVJAQ010006090.1, on the reverse strand, counting down.
TAGCACGTTTTTATATAGATTAATGCATTTGATCATTATTCTGAGAAATTGATTCAATGCAGAAACTTGTTTTCTTCACAAATTTCAAAATTTTTTGACATAATTTCAATTAACATCATCACACAAAAGGAAAATATAGGATACTATACCTTTTCTAATGATTGGCACAACTTTGCTAATGATTGGCACACAGAATATGCTATTCATTGGCACTTCTCAAATGAATACACACCAGAATATCTTAAAATGGTTTATTCAGAACCCGTCGTATATCAAAGTGAGCATAAAATTTCAATCAAATTTCAATGTTAATTTTTCTCTTGCAGCTATCACACAGAAAATTTTCTTCATATTTGTCGTGTTTATTTTTTTGGATTTTTGAGTCCTAGATGGGACTGGAGAGTTTTCCATTTCAACTGATGCATTTGAAACCGATGTTCCTTTGGAAGTTTTACTTGTGTTCTCATTATTTTTCGAAATATTATTCCTTCTTTGTCGTTTGGTGGCAATGTTTTCCTTAGACTTCTGTTTCAGCAGCCTCTTCCTTTTATTTTCTTCTTTTTTGGTTTCTTTCTCCTGTTTTTCTCTTGCTTTTCCTTCCAAATCCCTTTTGCATTGAGTTGATGTGATAACGAATGATGACCTTTTTGATTGTATCTTTCCTTTCCTTTCTGGTGTCTGCGGTTTCATTAAGTAGTTGTCTATTCTTGATTGTTCAGGAACTTCTTGTATTTCATCGTCAATCGAACCAGATTGTTGGTTATCTTCCTCCTGTATTTTTTCATGAACAGGCAGTGGTATATTTTCGAAACTGAAATCTAGTAAAACAGGAACCTCGCCACCCGATAATAGATCCTTCTCTCTCGGAATCTTGAGAAACTACTATATTTTGTAATATCGTTATCTTATTTTCTGTGATAACGTGATCATTCGATGGGTGATCTGCATCCAGCTCTACAAATGTTATCGGCATATGGTCAATGTCACCTTCTGAAAAAACATGATTTTTCTCTAACAAAGCATCAATTTCAACCATAGAAGATTGTTCAGGAATATCGTCTCTTTTCGAGATAGTCTCGCTTCAAGGTTTGAAAGCTTTATAAATGCTTTCTAAGCACGAAAAATTGCCACAATATTCTTCTAGGCAGCTTGTGTTGGCACCTGTGCTTAGTTCGTCAATTCTCCACCGTCCAACAATATCAGAGAACTGTTCGAATGTTAGAATATTATTTGTTTTCTGTTTCTCAGAAGGGTTGGCACCTATTTTATCTGTTTCATCTGACTGTTCTTCTGGAACTTTATTGTGCTGTTTTCCAAGGCATTTGGTAAAATCGATTGAGTTTGGGTTCCATGGATATAACCCACATGCTTTAAATCCGCTGACAATGGTTTCAGGTTTGAGAGATTCAATAGCTTGTTCCAGTATCGGTGCAAAATGTTCTTTCCCCAATTTACAAAATGGATTTTTTCTGCACCAATCAAGAACTCCTTGCTTCCAGAGACTTTTCAGAGGACGAAATCCAGCAACATCTGCTGGTTGGAGCATTCTTGTAGAGTTTGGGTAAAGAGAAATTAGAATTATTTCCAGTTTGCTACATAGTTCACTCAACTGATGAGTTAAGTGTGTTGAATGTCCGTCTAAAAACATTATTATAGGAAATTTGACATTTTTCGTTTTCAAATATGGGTAGAGAACTTTTTCGATATAATCAACAAAAATGTCCGACTTCATCCATCCATTGTCACTCAATGCCATTCCCTTATCACCTGGAATACTAGCTGATACCACTTTGGGAAAACGTTTGTTTGGAAAAATTATCAATGGTGGAGTAACATCTCCCAATGCCGAAAATGTAAACATACCTGTCAAGTTTTTCTTAGCCTCCCCCATGTTAACTTCATAGGCGTTTTTGTCCCTTTAGGTGCGATAACCTTTCCTAGTTTTGGGCAGAAGTGAAAGCAGGTTTCATCCCCATTGAAGACTCTAGCAGGATCTTCAAAAATGGACATATAATTCTTCCTTGTGAGATATGCTTCAATTTCTTTGAACCATCCTCTGATATATTTTTCGGAAACATTTGCAGAAGATGAAGTAACACCTTCTGGAGTACGCTCTGGAAGAATTGGATGGCGTTTAAGAAAAAGGCTGTACCAATGATCACCAGGGGTATTGTCTTTGAAAGGGTTGGGTCGATTATCTGAATCAATGAAAGCTTTGACTGATACTTGTACATCAATTTTTCTCCTTTGAAAACCTTTCCTGTGACTCTCTAGGATCCAGTTCACAATTTTATCTTCTTCTTTCTTCGAAAGATAGGTACTTCGTCCTATTTCGGTTTTCCTGAATTTTGGCCCTAGTCGAAACTGAAGGGTCGCTCGTGGAATTCCATATTTGATGGAAATCGATTTCTTACTCCCTCCAGATTTGATTTCTTCGAGTGCCTTCTGAAGGATTTCTTCGGAGTATGTTTTTTCATATTTCTTATTTGCTTTTATCTTTGGCATCTGAAAAAATGATCAAAATTTTCTTTACCTGGGTATCTACTTGACACACAAAAACATAACAAACAAACCAACCTTTGGTGAACGTTTCATCTTAAATCGTCCAATTTTTGGCATAGGATGCCAATAATTGGTTTTACGTCAGATAACACCACCAAACGTTGGCACCATTGAATTTACGTGAAAATGAAAAAATATTCTACTCCTAACATATAATTCGATGGAAATAGAGTAAATATTCGACAATGGTTGACAATTAGTTCTATCATTTTATAATACTCTACGGAGTGCTTCATGCTAATAAATTGATTAATAACTTACGTTTTTCAAGTGCTGGTCACAGAGTCATGCACACATTGCGGCCATTACTAATGGTGAGGCATGCGCGATGATATATACTCAGAAACTACAATGTTGCCATGATATTCTGAAGTATCTGATATTGATCCAAAAACAATATTAGCTCAGAAATTCGTGAAATATTGAGTAAGTGCCAATGAGTAGCGGGATGCCAAAGATTGGAAGCTTTACCCTAGGATATTCATAATCAGTCTTTTTATTCTTCGGGTCTTCTCGATGGGTAGGATTGACACATTTTCTTTTGTATCCCACACGATTCCTAGAAACTCTATCCTTCTCGATGGAAGGCTCGATGACTTTTTTATGTTAACTACCCAGCCTAATGAATTAAGGAAATGAAAAGCAAGGAGAAACTGCTTCTCTAGCATTAGTAGGTTCTGGTGAGCTAAGAGAAAGTCGGATAGGTGAACCAGGACTCGAATGCCCCTCAATCTCAGTACGTGCGCTATCCAGTTTGTTACCCTTGAAAAAGCCAGCGGCGCGCTTGCCAGGCCGAACGGAAGACAGGTCATTCGAAAAAGAAAATTCTTGTAGGCCAACGAGATATATCTCCGATGACTTGGCTTGATGGGTTTATGGAAATGAGCTTGAGAAATATCCAGCTTTGCCACATAGTCCCCTCTTTGAAGAAAAACTGGAACTTTTCTTTGATTGATCAGATGAAAGGTTTTTGGGGCTAAGATCTGGCGAAATTTCCTATTTTGCTTTGGGATCAGAAAAAGTTTTCATATGAATCCAAACTTGACTTGGGCTCTTTCCAAATTCTCAGCTCGAATCATTTTTCTTATTTCCAAGGTAATTGCTTTCGAGGGTTTTGTTGAAAACTTTCGGAGTAGGGTTCAATTGAACTTTGTGGTCGGTGGTTTTTGATAAAAGGGTTTCCATATCCCGTGATTATATTTTGCATCGGATGTGGGGCATCTCACTCTTTCCAGCGATGGTGGAAATATATTAGATGCCCCCCGTAAAAATCACAATCTTCTATTATCTTTCCTGTTCTGTTGTAGATTTTTGTTTCTATTTGTTCGTTGTTTATTGTCTCTATCTTTTGGTCTTTGAATCTTAACGTTACCTGGGATTGGTCGTGACATTGGTGCTCGGAGTCGAACGAGGAGTTGAACTGATTTTGATCTTGGAACTTAGTCGATGGCCTCTGCCCAAATTTGCTGCTTTTGTATGGAAAAACTCGAAAAAACCCACCCTGCTGTTGAAGGTATTCGTTAAGCTTTTCCTCATCGAATAGATGATACTCTGAAGGAGGTATCCGATATAGACTTGTCGCTTGGTGGTCGCTTCTCGGCTTGAAGGGTTTACGGCGTAAATCAATAACCTCAGCAAAAATAATGCATCAGGTCGTCTGAGAGGACTCTGAATGGTGACAAGGTGTTAAACAGTGCCTCCTTGAGATGGCGCCCGGCGTCCGGGTATTTTGAGAATGAGGATTTGACTTCCTCTGATGACACCGCTCTTTGGTTCAGAAGGCCATGAGTTGATGTACCCAAGGTGAGGTCTGACATAACCAGTAAGGAATCGAAAAAAGAGTTTCTGGATAATTGGGCTAGTGGTTCGTTAACCTTCAGATTGGCAAAAACAGGCGCAGCCTGTAACCTCCTTTGAACTTTCTTGTATTTGATTTTATCCCAACTGTCCGATCCCAATTTCTGACCACCTGTAGCCGGTTTTCTTGAGAGAAAGGTATGCTTGCAAGATGAAACAGCCTTAGTGAACCACTCGGTTTTCTCTCCTGAGCTATGTACCCGATTGGCAATATATGGTGGGCTCAATAATAAGGCTCGGCAAAAGTCCCAGTCCAACATGGCTACTTTATAATTCCTTCACTTCTTCTCAGATAACTTCGATGTTTCGGAACAGAACGCCTCTGCAATACCCATCGTGGGGAGGGCGAATATTAATTTATTGAGAGTCTGGGCATCTACCTATTCACCAAAAAGTTCTTCTTTGGAGATGTTGACCATTCTCCACTCACGCCATCCTCCCGGATAATTTTCTGATACCCAAGTTTTGAGTCGTTTCAAAACGTTTTCATTTTTTTCGATTTTTTTTTTCCATTCAGTGCCCTTTCTGAGCTGCCATCCATATCCCCCAACTCCTCATGACTAAGGCTCCCTAGCGTGACTGCGGTTTCTGGGTCGTAATGGCTGCAGATGTGGAGCCACGACGGCTGCTGCTTCCGAGCCGTGACGGCTGCTGCTTCCGAGCCGTGACGGCTGCTGCTTCCGAGCCGTGACGGCTGCGACTGCCAAGCCGTGACAGCTGCGGCTCATGAGCCGTGACGGCTGCTGCGGCTCATGAGCCTCCATGGTAGCGGGTGAATGGCCGGCTATCATCTATAATCTATATGGTAGCAGTAGAATGACCGGCTACAATTTTTCCGAAATAACTTTCATCACACGGCCCTGATCTGCTTGGAAAAGATTTCCATGCCTGTGCCTATTCATTTTCGTCGGATAGCATTCCCTATATTTCTGTATAATGCAAATGCTCGTCTGTGATGAGAGCTCTAACAGACACAGTAGAGAAACAACATATGATAGTACTCACCATTCGTCCACTTAAAACTTTTTTTGCACAGTGTGATTGGACGTAACGCACTACTCCAGTTTCAACAGCGTACTGAAGAATCTCGCCATCTCGCTGCCTTTGCAGCTGCCACGGCGGCGCGGAACTAGCCGGCGAGCACAGACGGGAGGAAATGGGAGGGGAGAGCTCATTACATCAGACATAGGTTCGGTTTAGGGACGCAACTGCATGAAATAGTCAGCAGATAATCTCCGAAGGGTCAAGCCGAAGGCACAGACATAAAATAATTATTCATAGATTTATAGGTTGTTTATTTCATGGTCTCCTGTTTTGCATGCAATTTCTTGCTTTCCCACGAAATGCTAGAAATTATGTAGTCATCACATTCTGACTGATTATTAGTTATTCCTTTTGCTTTCAATTTGATGAAAAATAAATCAGAAGCTCAGTGATTGTGATGTGATTTCAAATCTTCCAAAACAATAGTTGTGAGTGGAACTGGAAAGTATTGATATCTTATCTTTCTACTTTCTGAGGAACCGAAGATACGTGAGTACTTTTTTTTTCTTGGTATTGAAAAAAATGCAATTTTAATGTGATTACGAGCCGATGATATGTAGGATAAGTAATACCTACACGTTACACGAACGTTTTATTTTGGGCTTTGTAAATGGGTTTACTGAAATGAATCGTACACTCCTCAAATGGTAGGTATAGGTATTTCGTTTCAAAGTGATATGAGTTGTTCTGGCTTCAATGTTCTAAATGAACAATTTTTTCAGGCCAGTCAAGATATATCTATTCCATGAAATTAATACCAAGTATACATCTAGGATGTGACGAGAAATCCGAATGTTCGGATTCAGAAGTTTTCAATGAAGCTAATAACGTTTGATATTAGTATTCTGTTCAAATCTCTAGATGGATAATTTGCTTCAAAGGTTTCAATACTTCTTTTTAAAGTTGTTCACCAACAATATGGGTATTATAAGACCTCGATAGCCTTCTAATGAAATTTATCAAATTGTTCGAAGGCTCTATAAAAATTAGGAGCAGAGTAAAAATATGAAAACAATCACATCATTTCTCAACAATCAATTTATTTCTCACTTCATCAGATAATTTTTTTTTTCCCAGAATTCGGAAAAGTATAGGTATCCATTTATTTGTTTTTTGTTGCATTGTTTCAAAACTACTGAGGCGGATTAACCTAATGAATAGTGCATAATTTCATGGAAAATGCTTATTTCAAATAGTACCTCTATTGTGAATTCTTGGGTGTTTTCCGAGTTCTTATTACTTCTCCCAGTTGGAAAACGTCACTTATTCCACTTGACTAACAGTTATTTGAAACACCAAAGCTATAATGAAGTGACATTTTGCAACTCGGGAAGTAATATTCTGTTATTTGGGTCATGCATATCCACTATTCGACATACCTATCGACCCACCTTGATTATGATCATTTTTGTGGAGAGAAAGATTCCGCATTAATGACGTATGGTACATGAATGGAGTTCAGTTGTATGTTGTCGTTGAGTTCGAGTTGAACCGTGCTTTGAGTTTTGTGTTCGACGTTCCAATAACTCCTTCACCCACATGATATATAGAAAGCCAACACACACAGACCAATACCTCAACACAAACTCTGACTTCAATCCATCACAAACTAATTCCGTTTCGAATTATCTCATCTACAGATCTATTTACCTCACAGACCTCCATAACAATCCACAAGAACTGGCCCAACTCAAATCCAGTCCCAGAGTTCCAAAAGACAACGACGTTCTCCACAAAGCTTTTCTTCCTACATTGAAGGTGTTACGGACAGAATTGGACGAATTCTGAGAAAAAAAACAGAACATAAAAACTATACTCAAGGCCAACAATCAAATTTCACATTCCTCTGTTCGCCCAAGGAAAGAATTGTAAATGATTTCCAGGGTATATAATAAAATTTCATATTCCGATTGATATAGAACCTGTAAAGAACATATGTATGACCCTTCCCCAGTCCTGTCTGAACATCATCAAGCCACAAAATAGACTTTTTGAACACTAAGACCATCGCCACAGCGAAAATACTACAAGCTTGGACAATCTGCGAGGCTATGGAAATAGAGAAAACACCTTCCTGCCTAAATGAACGTGACGACGGTCAGGTATTCCCAACTACCTGGAAACCCCTAATTTCCCGATGTCCATTCTCCACCAAGACATTCGGTGATGGTAATTACCCAAAGCCCCGCGCCCACACTTACACTTTAGTAGCACTCGTCGATATGAATATCATCGAACACCCTTCGAAACCTCAGTTCAATCTGAAGGTTAGGCAGATTGAAACCTCAACCTCAAGTCACATCAACCTTTCTTGAAAATGGATCCAAATTCGAAGCCGAAACGTCGAACAGAAAACTCTAGACGCGGTTCTGAACTTCATCAAATATTATTATGAAAGTAAATATACGGATAATCACAATAAAAGAAATTAAGATGCTAGAAAAATATAGAAAAAATTCAAGGTACATATTTTGGGCATTTCTTGATGCAGGCGATGTGAGACAAGTCTAGAGATAAAAGTAGTTTGTCCGACTTCAAACCATTTTTATAATTTCAATGTAGAATTATTTTACAAACCCACAAAACCTTCAATACTCTCAAGCAACGATCCATCATAGAAGTAAGTATTCATTCGATAATTTTCTATTTCGGAAATAAACATTGAATGCTTTGCTGAATAAATGATAAGGCATTTTCCTCGCTTGTGGTGTCTGATGAAAATGATCATGAATTGAAATGACTTGAGGGTTAAAAAAAACACTTTATATGAAGTTTTATAAAAGAATAAATAATGTTTTCAACTGATCTCTTTCATTTGGACCACAGGAAATTATCTTAAAATTATGATCACACGTAGATATCAAATCCAAGGGATATATTGAACCAATCAAGAAAAACATGTTATAGTAGAATAGCCCCTAGTTAACTTCTTAAGAAGTATATAAACAATTTATGGTTTGAAAGAAAGAGACAACTGCAAGAAAACCGAAGTATAAGGTACATGGAAGATCCATATTCTGGAATATTCCAAAGGTGTGGTAAGAGAATTAATTATATTCATGAACAGCTGTCAGTTCAGACTCTAGGAATGAATCATTGACGGACGCTCAAAGAAGTCAAATTTAAATGGATGATTTTTGGATTCAATTTAAGTAGGTACCTATGCCTAATGATAATTTTTATACAAGAAAAAAAGGCAAAATTTAACCTCTTTGAGAACACGCCACAGCTTTAATCCCCAAGTCTGAGAACTGGCAGACTATTGACAACTGGTAGTCTAGGACTCCAATTGATCATTACAAAGTATGAATCTTTTTCTCATCTCGTATTGGACTTCTCCTTTGTCCATTCATTATTTATTGCAGTTTCGCTAATTTTGTCGAGTGTTTTGATTTTCTGGGTACATTCCTCAATTTCTGCTCTTTTGCCGAGTCTTGATAATACGTATGTTGTCAATGTGAGTTTGGATAACTCAAATTTATGTTGTAAACAACCAACCAGAGTTTCCGGCATAGAATTTGATAATTTATGCAGTATATCTGTTAATCAATTTCTTCTTAGATCCTTTTCAATTGTTCCGGAAATGAACTTTCCACTTCCGATTGGAAGGAAATTATATTTGCAGAGGGAAAGGTCAGATATCCTGCTCTTAACTTTGATTTATTCATTGAAGACTTCGTTTTCATCGCCGATATTCATTCTGGAACATTCTTGGCAGGTAGTCTTTGCCTTCATTTTTTTTGGGTACATAGCCACAGAAATAGGCAAATGCCTCACTTAAATCTGTGAACTCCTGGGTAACTTGAGCTATTCCATCCGATATCTCTATATCGAAGGAAAATTTATTTTTTTTCCTTTCAGCTCTCCAACAGTCAACAATGCCTTCATCATCTCTCCTCCAGAAACCTGGCTACCTCGTAGCGGTTTTATCAAAGAATAGAGTGACATCAGACGAAATATCTGGCCAACCTGAAAAGATTCAGGAAGTGGATTGCAACCTCCTGCTGATCTCATCATACCAAAAAAATGCTGAAATGTACAAACCTTTGATGGGTACTGAGTTGGATATACAACGCAGAATTGGAAAGCGAATAGTTTGCAGTAAATGGTATGTTTTTATAATTAATCGCTAAAAATATTGCAAAATGTTTTGTATGGAAATTGGTACACTTTCGAAAACAGCTATACTGTACTCCTTCAATAGTTGTGAAATTATGACTGATTCTTTTATTTCGAACTAATTTTGAAGCTAACAAACTTTTTAAATTGAAATAGTGGATCGTACAGATTACACGTAATACTTCTTATATAGTATAATTTACTAGTGTATGTTGAGTTGCAAGGACCTTTTTATATTGTACAACTCCATAATTTTTCAATCCAATACTTTCTAACTTATATGAATATTTGTTTCAGTGAGTTCATTCACTTTTGATAGGCAATCAGAAATCACTAAGATGAAAATCAATTTACTGGCCATCAGTATTATTTCCTTGTTTCATATTCCATATATCAATACAAAACCTCAGGATATATTTGCAGTAATTGAATGGCATGTATTCTGGAAGGCTCAAAGCACATTGCTTTTGATGAGATGTAGGTCTTGACAGTCCTCACCTTGTTGAATTGATTAGATACTAAAGTGATCAACTTTGTATTTATTGATTCATTTATTGATGCTTCGATGGTTAGCCATCATATTTTTTCATTTCTTCTCTTCCAAATCCAACAAAATGTAGAGCAACTGAATGTCATGCACAGAACAGATAGAACTCACAGAGTTCTATACTTCGACCCCAAATTTGATTACATACGATTGAACTGGCGAAAACATGAAGATAATCCATTTATAAAAATTTCACATTTTCCTGAACGATTCTCACTAACATAACACTGTTATCTCTATCTATCCATTTGAGGATCTTACACGAAACTGATATTTTTTGTTATACAATGTACACTATTCTGCTTTACCATTTGTCATTCACATGTCAAAAATACTCCCATTTATTCACACACTTTTTGCTGATAGATCAATGTATTTATAGAAAATACCTCTAGATGATCTTGATTGATTCGGGAAGTCATTAAATAGGTAAAACCAATGCTGCTCAGATACTCAATCAAATCAAGGGTACAAGAAACTGTAGCTTTCAGTCCTTCAGACGTTGAATCTGATGAATACTTTTTTCTCAGAACAAGCTTCCCATGACTTGATATAATCTAGAGAATCTACCAGTACCTGAAAGAAATCATTTTTATTATAATTCGAGGCTAATTTCAGAGAGCAAAAATTATTGAATCAAATAATTCAACAGAATGTTCAATTTCCCTTCATTGAAAAACAAACTTTCATCTTCTGTGAATGGTTAAATTAACTTATCTCATGAAATAATTAGTTTGTTGAGTTCTAGAGATCAGATCGATGATAGTTTTTCATTGCATATGGTTATACAACCGTGTACTTTTAATTTTCCTTAATATACAAGAATGCACCCAATCCAGCGTATATCTGTTTCCTTTTTTTTTGCATTGACTTGCTTTGTAACAGGCTTTGATCATTTCTTGTTGATTTTGTGGCAAACCTTTATTGAAAAGATCAAGCCTTAAATGGTCAATTTTATCACGTTTCAAATCACATATTACTTTAGATAAATGTCTGTTCCGTTGTTTTATGTTATTAAGTGTTTTTTATCTTCCTTTTCAGGATAATGCGTTTTTTCTTCATTTCAATCTTATTATTCATGTAATATTTGTAGGTTTTGCATGGCTTGCAAATAGTAACGATCTCAAGAATGAAAACTGAACACGATTTGCTGTTTCCCCGACAGACATTTGATTCGTTTATAGTTTTGATATCGTTATCTGAGTCTGCTTTTGTTTCAATCAGTTCACGAGAGTTGTATGACTTGTTGTTGAGTTGTGCCTGTACATAGTGTTCAGTGACAACGACAGATCTTTCTATCATGTACTTTCCATTCTCTGTTATCACTTTGGAAAAAATATTTTTTTCTCTGATTTATGTGAACCCCACTTGCAAGGGAGGTTGATTTCCAATTGCCCTGACATTATCAGATGATATAATGATATATCACCCTGTTCATCATATCTACTGGGAATATCATGAGCTGGTTTAGGATTGGATACAGGAATGGCTCGAAGGGAGCTGCAAATGAAGGAAATCATTCAATGAAACATAAAAATATAGTTCCAACCTCAGCAAGTTCTATATTCCATAAAAAATATACGAGTTTAAATTAACAAGGTATAGTGTAGATTTTTTTTCAACGACAGCCTTTTCCCTACCAAGGCCAATCACCGACGCCGGTGAGCACACTTCCTCCAACCGGAAATTTTGCCGAACCCTCTGGTGTTCCAACCAGAGGTAGGGATCTTCTACGAGCCCAAAGCATCCATGGACTCGGGACCGACGACTTTACGTCCCCTCCGAAGGACGGTGTATCCTCAATATATATTATGCTCATTGATATATTGCTTGCGAGCTATGATATGCTATTGAGCAGCAGTTGTTCGGGAATTCGACACGGTTTTCCCGCAAGTACTAACCGCGCTCGGCGTTGCTCGACTTCAGATATCGAATGACTGTCAGTTAACCTGTAGAGGTGGTCGTGCCCCATAGCATCGTCCATAGATATTCTCCCATAGTGTAGAAAACATCCCAAGTACAATGCGGTTGATTGATTTGGAATATTTCCGTAATGATTATATTCGAATTAAATACATTTGCAAATACAAGAATGAATTTTTCTCTAGTTGTTGAATATACTGAATTCTTTCTCCCCTAAAAATAAATATTTGTTACTACAATTTACATACGTCAAAATACAAATGTTAGAATACCAGGGCATATATCAGAATACGAAGACGTATCATGAAGAAAATAACAAACACAAAACATATGAACACTGCAAATTTTAAAAATTCATAAAGATGATATTGAGTCGGTAAGCAGGTGGTTAAGTGATATCAGATTAGTAGTATTTTTATAAGTAAAATTTCCCCTAGTATTTCATTGAACAAAATAAATTATGTACCCATCGTTTTGAGCCGCTGAAAGATAATTGTGAATTCAAGACGTAAGAAGTCATAACCCTTCAAAGTTTAGAGAAAGGGTATATACCAACTATTCAGTATTTTAGGTGACAAATGTACCCAGCTGGAACTCTGTAGGGAATAAAAAGCGGAGATATTTGATTTGCTAAAAACGTCAATCGTATTGTTCAAAAAAGAAGGTGGAATAGGTATGACCTTTAAATAAGTGTTATAAGTTCCAATGGAAAGGAAAGCGCACAAATCATGTAGTTAAAAAATGTTCTTCAAATTTGGTGATGGAAGGTAAACAAATATTTATCCCTTTTTTAAATATTGGTTTTCATGATTGTTATTTTCATGAAATCACAAAACCGTGAATAGTGGACTGTAAACACTTTATTCTCCACATAAACTATCATTGCCTAATCAGGCTAACAAATTAAAAAATGTGTAAAATAGAGGTATGGCGTCTAACTGTGAGTCTAAAAGTATAATTCTACTTGTGGCCACTTTCTTCGGTTCTTGTGTCCCTGGTCTCGTCGTCTTCCCGGAATCGCTCGCAGCCTGTGTTATAGTCAAGAGGAAACAAATGTTTTTGCCGGCACATAGGCGTACTTATAGTTCATTAAATTGGGTCCTTAACATCCCGGCCGCCTTGACAAGTTTGGAAAACTCTCAACACTGATTGGGTAACACACACATTTTAGTCAGTGCGCGACGGACGTGTTTCGAACGTCTGCTACTCTGCAAACACCGTCATTTCCAGGAAAAAAATTGTCTATACGGCCCAATTGCCAACGAATAGGGGGTGAATTTTTGTTTTCAAGAAGAACTAGGTCACCCGGTTTCAACAGTACCTTCCCGTTCTTATTCCATTTGACTCTGGTCTGAAGTTCATTCAAATATTCTTTGCTCCACCCAGTCCAGAAGTGTTGATTTAGTTGCTGAAGCTTCTGGTACTGGTTCAACCGATTTTCCGGGATGATGATAACATCTGCTTCGGGGAGAGCAACTAAGGATCGGTTTATCAATAGATGAGCAGGGGTTAGAGGTGTGAAATCATCGGCATCAGAGGAAAGGGGGCATAGGGGTCTAGAGTTCGAAATGCCTTCTATCCGACTCAAGACCGTATGAAAATCTTCAAAGGTGGGAACAGATTCCCTTATCACTCTTGTTAAATGAAACTTTACACTTTTCATCCCATCCTCCCATATTCCACCAAATGTAGGAGATTGTGATGGATTAAAATGCCATCTTATTTTTTAGTTAATCAAAATGTCTGAAATAGAACCACCCTTACCATTAAGGAAGTTGCATAATTCTTGTAACTGTTCACTAGCCCCCACAAAGTTGGTTCCATTATCAGAATAAATATGGGATGGCTTACCTCGGCGTGCTATGAACCGTTTCAATTCATTCAAAAACCCATCTGTAGTCGAAGAAGACACCACTTCTGAATGAACTGCTTCACTGCTCATACATATAAAAAGGCACAAATACGCTTTCGTCCGTTTCGCTCTACGACCTTTTCTATCTTTCACTAAGAAAGGACCTCCGTAGTCGACCCCGACATCACAAATGGAATATATGCGTTAACTTTACACTCAGGTAAGTTTCCCATGATATAGTTATTTTCTGTTGGTTTTACTCTGAAACACCTCAATCATGATCTTACGATTTTCTCAGAGGTATTTCTACAAGCCAGTTGCCAAAACCTTTCGCGGAGAGTACATACCAGGTTTTGAACACCACAGTGAAACAATTTTTTATGTTCGTGTGTAATTATTGAGGTAGTTAATAAATGATTATTGGGTAGAATGAGTTGGTGTTTTCTTTCAAATGTATATTTTGAATTTTCTAATCGTCCCCCAACTCTTAAGACGCCGTTATCAAAAAAGGGCTTTAAAGTTTAAACTTTTATTATGTAAGGGTTTCCTTTTCAACAAATTTTCATAATCTAATGGGAAACACCCAATTCGTGTCGATTTAACCAGTAAAAGAAGAGCTGAATCTAATTCGTTTACGGTTAATACCCCTGTCGTTTTTTCTTTGAGATCAGTGATACTGATTTTCAAATTATTCGCAAACCTCAGCATATATGCTGTAACTCGTAACAACTTCAAAAATGACGAATACCTTTTGATCAATTCGACAACCAAGTCAGAATTTTCAATAGACATGCATGAGATACTTGAATTCTTGCATTCTGGGATGGGAATTTCAACTTCAGAATGCGTTTTTTGATCCCAATAGTTTTTATCCATAAATAGCCACTCAGGGCCTTTTCACCATAATAGATACCTCGTGATAAAATATCAGCGGGGTTTTGTTCAGAAGCGACATGAAACCATTCATCAATATTTGTTAAATTTTGTATTTCACTAACTCGATTTGCAACAAATGTTTTCCATTTACTAGGTTCTCCTTGCAGCCACGCAAGAATTATCATCGAATCGGTCCAATAATATCTTGCCAAAAAATTAATTTGTAGTTGTATGTTGTAGTTTCGCGTTTTGCCAGATTGGCTAACAAGAAGGCTCCTCATAATTCAAGTCTTGGCATACTTACTTGTTTCAAGGGTGCCAATCGTGATTTCGAACAAAGCAAATGACTAAAATATCCTTTTGTTGAGCAAAATCCCCTTACATAAAGAACGGCGGCATACGCTTTTTCAGAGGCATCCGCGAAGCCATGTATTTCAATATAAATATATTCTGATATAAGACACTGTCTGGGTATTTTTAAATCATTTATTAAAGTTAAATCATTGATGAAAGTTAAATCATTATGAAAATATTTCCAACGAGATTTCATTTCGCCTAGAACTTCGGTATCCCATGAAATTTTAAGTTTCCATAAAGCTTGAATTATAAATTTTCCTATAATAATGACCGGACTAATCAGCCCTAATGGATCATAAATTTTACAAATCATAGACAAAATAGCTCTTATTGTGAGTTTCAAGTTGTTGATATCTTGAATCTCAACAGAATATTGAATGACATCGGGAGATGCGTTCCAAAAAATCCCTAAAGTTTTGTTAATTATATCCTTTCCTATTGGTAGGATGTTATTGTCCAAACTGTCGTTGACAATGAGTTGGTTTATGAGGTTGAGATTATTAGATAACCATTTTCGAAGCTCAAATCCGGAATCTGACAAGATGGATGGTAAGTCTCTTTGTATTTGTAATAGTATTCGTTTCGAATCTGCTCCGGTCAGCAGATCATCGATATTAAAATCATTGGTTATAATTCTACTCGCTATCGGAAATGTATCAGAATTTTCATCGGCTAATTGTAAAAGACATCTCACTGCTAAGTATGGTGCCGATGCTGTCCCATACGTCAGTGTTTAATTCAAAACATTCTAATTTTTCATTAACATCAGACCTCCAAAAAATCTTTTGGTAACGCCTATGATCTGAATCTATTAGGATTTGTCTGTACATCTTTGAGATGTCTCCTGCAATTACATATTTATATTTACGAAATCTCAACAATATTTCAAATATGTCATTTTGTAAGGCCGGGCCTGGATATCGAACACTATTTAGTGGACAACTAGCATTAAAAACAACCCTACATCGTGTGGTACTGCTTGACTGATTCATAACTGCAACTTTCATGAGACGTTTCTCTAAATTATAAAACATTTTGAGTGCGATATCACGCGACTCACCGAGTTCATTCAAGTTATCTTTGAAAGGGATATTTACTATGAATCTACCCGTTTCATCCTTCTTCACAGTTTTCTTAAAATGTTCCTCACAATATGTTTCGTCTTTAGTAAAAAATCTATTTTTATTTTTGACTTCTTCGATTGTCCATCTACTAATCTGTTCATTAATATTATCATCATCCTTTATAACATGCCATGTTATAGAATTATCAACACTGCTACCTAAATAACCAGCAATAATCCATCCTAATTTTGAATTCTGCAGTACCGGTAGATTTTCACCTAATCTTTTATGCCCCGTAAGTAAAATGGACCAAAAGAAATCGGATCCTAACAACATATCTGTATCATTGCAAATATTGAAAGAAGTATCAGCGAAATTTAAATTTGCAGGAATATCTATAATGTGTTTAGGAAAGGTAAATTTTGGCAGTTTTTCAGTAATTTCATTAATTACCAGCAAATCAGTTTCATACTTGAAATCTGAATATAATGATGTCAAAATTGCATGAATTTTATGATCTATTTTAATCATATTTTGTCCAACACCTTTCATAGAATGATTAATCAAAATCGTATTTACCTTTACCTTCTTACAGAATTTCTCAGTTACGAAATCACATTGTGAGCCACTGTCCAACAATGCTCGTGCCTTAAAATATCTATTATTAATCTTAATGTTCACAATTGCTGTAGATAATAAAACTTGACCTGCCTCAGTTACAGAATTCGTAGCGTCAAAATTCGTTATAGTGTGCGAAGAACTTTCACAGTTCGACACAGTGGACGAAGGGTGATTAGACACCTCCGAGTTATACTGTAGCCGCTGAAAAGATAGAATGATCACGTGAACGGTACGCACTCTTCGAATGTTCCTCTCCCCAATGTTACAAGTCCGATTTACACCACTCAACACAAACGTCGCCTCAGCAGTGAATTCAACAGTATGTCCCTGGTCTCCCATAAACTCTTGGGATGCTTTCTTTTATAAGTATTCATTATTACACTTTTTTCCTCTACAGTTGAATGTTTTTTTTATCTTTTTCTTGGAGGTGAAAGAGTGTTTCCATCCGTATTATTTAATCAACGTAACACACGTAAATACGAAGCACATATGAGTACAGTACAGTGAAAACAGTTCTTCATTTATTTCAGTTTGGAAGGAGTAGCTACGCCGCGCAGGCTAATATAGATGCAGGCATTCACTGTTCACGCGTCCTTGGATTCTATCTTTTGAACAGCCCGACTATAGAACCTGTCGGAGCTTGATTGGAGATTTCTTGTTCGTTTTGATCACTAGCATCATGACTTTGTATGCTGTTATTATACTTATCAATATGTAGAAGCGTATTGTATATATATATATATATATATATATATATATATATATATATATATATATATATATATATATATATATATATATATACTTACACTTAAAACGTTTTTTATACCTACAGTCCCTCGAAATATGTGAAGGGTTGAGGCAGTTAAGACATATTTACAATTTCTTACTCTCTTCAATTCTACGAAATACATCTTATTTCAAAGAATTAGCACATTTATAAATCGCATGATCCTTTTTGCAGTAAAAACACTTCATTCCAGTGGCTGCCAAACTATTGCCCACAGATGGTTTTATATATTTTGTAGGAAGGTTTCTCGTTTTATCTGGTTTGTCATTTGCCAATTTTTCGAGCATTTGACATATATCGCGTAAAAACCGGTAAGTCACCCTCACATTTATACGATTCCCAACCTCTACGTGACGAATTATCAAACTTCTGTGTCAAAATATAAATTATCAAACGATCCCTTGATTCGACATTTCCGCCGAGTGTTTTGAGGGATAGTAAATGATCGTTAATATTATCTTACAACTCTCTGAGCTCTATATGAGACTCCTTCGTCATAACCGGTTGTTCGAAAATACTTTTAATATGATTAAAGGGAATACCCTGTAATTATTCGAAAGGTCGAATGGTGCGTAATCCTGTTGAATAGAATAGATTACTTTATTGGTGCTATTAACAAAGAGTTTTACACAAGTCAAAAAAGAATACATACAATATTTCCTCATGATATACAATCACAAAGTACAGTTTAAAAATTTCAGACATCTTTAAAATATATTTTGTTACTAACTATAAATATAAAAATTTCAATCTATCTCGTCCATTATATTACTATTTAAATATTCGTCATAATTATAAAAGGCCTTACTCATCAGATATTTTCTCAAAACTTGTTTTAATGCATTCTTGTCGAGATTTTCAACTCGAGTCGGCAGTTTGTTGTAAAATTCTGGACCATAATGTAATGCAGCATTTCTGGATTTCTGCAATCTTAACTTCATTAATCTTATATTTTCTTTCTTTCTTGTATCGTGATTATGTATGCTGCTTTGAGCTTTATACTGATCTAGATTATCTCTAATATATAATATGCATTCGTATATATATCTGCATGGAATGGTGAATATTTTTAACTCGATGAATTTGTTCCTAACTTCAGCATGATAGTCTCTGTGAGTATGCGCATTGCTCTTCGTTGAAGGCCAAATATTCTGGAAGCATGAGGAGAGTGTCCCCAGACTAATACAGCATAGGTACAGACAGACTGAATGAGAGCGTGGAATGCCATTATACAAACACTTTGGTCCACAACTGCTCTTAGGTTTTTCAGCAGGTAAAGGCTTCTACCAACTTTGCCTGCAATGTGATTAAAGTGACAGTCAAATTTGAGACTTGGATCTAACAGTACTCCCAAAAATTTTATTGATTCTGGATTTTCTGGTATGTTATATTTTTTCAAAGAAAATATCATCTTTTCGGTTTTATTGATGTTCAAATTCAATCTCTCGGCAGTGAACCAGTCTGTTGCATCAGTCATTATATTGTTCATTTCATCTTTCAAGTTGGTCAAGTTATCATTGCTGTTTGTGAAAGTAGTATCGTCCGCATACAGTACTAAAGAGCTATGAGATAGAGCTGCTTTTATGTCATTCATATATATCAAAAATAATAGTGGTCCCGAAATGGAACCTTGCGGTACGCCGAAAGAAGAGGGGAAAACAGAAGATAGAGTTTAGTATATTTTATATCTATTTACTTTTTCTTCTGAGTAGGAACCACAGTGGAATGTGATTTGCCTACGATTGTCTAGGTAACTGGACATTAAATTTAGGCTTACAGGATCAAGACCATAGTATTCAAGTTTTTGAACCAAAATTTCATGTGACACACAATCGAACGCCTTGGACAATTCACAAAAAGTAGATCCCACAATTTGTTCATTCTCAAAGCCCTCGATTATGTATTCGCACAGTTGATTGATGGCTAATGTTGTGGATTTACCATTTCTGAAACTAAATTGTTCATTTATTAATATGTTTTTAATTTCGATGAAACGCTGTAATTGTTGTTTTAATAGTTGTTCAAATATTTTAGAAAAGACAGGTATCAGTGCAATTGGCCTATAATTCCGTGCATCATCTTTGTCCCCTTTCTTGAATACAGGAATTACTTTTACAAGTTGTTGTTTTGTTATTGTTGGATATACACCTGTTCTTATGCATTCATTGGATAATTTCGTTAGTGGAATGAAAACTACATTTTTGAGATCTTTGATGAGGGTTACATTCATTTCATAAATGTCCTTACTATGTTTTGCTTTCAATTCATTGATAGCATCTCTTACTTCTATGAATTTCACCTCTCTGACGTGAAAAGTGAGGTTAAGATTTTATATATTTACCCTTTCTAGATATTGGTCAGATGTAGTTATAGGCATATTCATCTTACTTACAATGTCACTCGCCACTTCAGTAAAAAATATATTGAGTTCATTTGAAGTAATATTCATGTTTTCTTCCTGTACCTTTTCAACTCTACCACTATTCATTATTTTCCAAGGAGATCTTGCAATATTATCAGAGTTTTGAATATATTTGCTATTTGCATGATGCTTTGCCTCATTTATTGCCTGTCTGTATCTCTGCCTACAATGTTTTATTCTGATAACCAGATCATCAGATCTGAAAGCAGCAAACAAATCATTGAGTGACTTCAGTTCATTTCTTATTTTTCTTATGTTATCATAAAACCATGCAATTCTATTTCTATTCTTCAGAAATGACTTTTTTAACACAGGAAATGCCTCATACATATGCTCCAGAAATTTAGCTTGATATACATTCCATGTATCATCGATATCAATATTAGACATTATGAAATCAAAGTTATCATTTTCTAGTAATTCATACATTTTAAATTTCCCTGCTTCAGTAAAAGGTCTACAGAAGATGTTTTCTTTCAGTATAGCTTTTCATGCCAGGTGCGTGATATCAGTTTTTAGGTCTACTACGCTATGATCAGATAATGAAGGATCCTATACATTCGTTTCACAATTCATTTGATCATAGAAATTGATGAATATATTATCAATACATGTATTTAGCCTTGGTTTATCGAACACCATTTGAGAATATCCATAGGAATTCATAATATCAAGGCTTTTGTATTTTTTGGGGTAGTTTATATCGAAATGTATATTGAAATCCCCATTGACGATAACATGATTATTTCTAGTAGTAAAACCATTGTATCCAAAAAATATTCAAAATTTCCATTCGGTGGTCTGTATATGGTAATAATGAGGAAATTGATATATTTTAACTCTACTGCAGCAATCCCACAGTGCATTTCACAACTCAGTGCAACTAAATCGTCCCTACTTTTAAAATTAATATTTTCTTCACACATTATTAATGTACCTCCATGTATATGTTGGCTTCTTGTACAAGCGGAAGACACATTATAGTTTTCCATATTTTTCACATAAATTTGATTCTCGTCATTCGACAAAAAATGTTCGGAAAAACAAAGGTATAATATTGTAACGAAATGTGCTAGCGCCGGCCCTGACGCCTATCGATGCGAATTAGCGCGAGATTCCAGGAACGAGTATACTCGCGTGATCGCGGCTCATCCAGAAGATTCGACTGTGAAGATTTGTCTAGATCGTTCGCCACTGTATGAGCGAGAGTATATAACCGGAAGCCGCGCACGCCGAAGAGAGAATTTTCAGTACAGAGAGTTTAGTAGAGAGCATTGGAAAGTTATCAGAGTGATTCAAGTGATTGTGTTGTATTGTATTGTGATAGAGAGTTATAATAAAAGGAGTTTAGTGTTGTTTGGTGTTTTAATTGACGAACCCAGAGGAATATCGTAACAGTGGTGTCAGAAGTGGTATTTTTGCTGGTAAATAAAAACAATTTATGGTTAATACGACGAGTACATCTTACGATACGATGGAGGATATGTTGAAATTTATGCAAAACCAATTTGCGGATTGGGAAAGACGACGACAGGAAGATGAGAAGCGTCGGCTGGAGGAGAAAGAATTAGAGGAAAAGCGACGACAGGAAGATGAAAAGCGTCGGCTGGAGGAGAAAGAATCAGAGGAAAAGCGACGACAGGAAGATGAAAAGCGACGGCTGGAGGAAAAAGAATTGGCGGAAAAGCGACGGCAGGAGGAAAAACAAGAACGAGAAGAATCGCTCAAAAAAATTCTCGATAATGAAAAGAAAGAACGAGAGGAAACACTCCAGAAAATTCTCGAAGAACAGAGAAAAGAGCGAGAAGATGAAAAGAAAGAACGAGAAGACGGAATCCAGAAAATTCTCGAAGAACAGAGGAAAGAACGAGAACGTGAAAAACTAGAACGAGAAGAAGCAATCCAGAAAATTCTAGAAGAACAGAAGAAGGTGAGAGAAGAACAAAAGAATGAATTAGTTCTAATAGAAAAACAATGGAAAGCAGACTTCCAGAACGTTCGAGAACATCAAGACAAGTTATTCGAGCATGTTTTACATAAAACAAAAGTAGATCTGGAGGAACTAAAAGAAGACCTAAAGGAAGAACTAAAGGAAGACGTCAAGAAAATCGACGATGACGTCAATAAGAAAGTGGATATAGTGCGAGAGGAGATGAGAGGTCTAGAAAAACAGATAGCTCTTCTCAAGAACCGAGATCGCCGAGACAGTGTTGCCACGTCAGGAATTTCCGTGAAACCACCGACTTTTGATGGTCAGTCTTCTTGGTCCATGTACCGTCGACAATTTGAGGCTGCGGCAGAAACTAATGGATGGGGCGACGAAGAAAAAGCTACGGCACTAATAGTAGCTTTGAGAGGGCCAGCTTTGGGTATATTACAAACGATACCCATAGAACAGCAGAAGCAATATCAGGACCTGATTTCTGCACTGGAGTTGAGGTATGGCGATCAACACCGAGAACAGCTGTACCGGGCCCAAATGAAGACTCGCACACAGAAATCAGGTGAGAGTCTGCAAGAATTTGAAGCAGATGTTCGACGCCTAATCCAGCTGGCATATCCAGAAGCACCCGGAGATTTCAAGGAGCAGTTGGCTGTGCAGATTTTTATTGACGGACTTAGAGACCCAGAAATCCAGAGAACTCTGCGACTCACAAGTTTCAAAAGGAGTAGCGATGCCTTTGTTCGCTCTTTGGAAGTGGAGGCGGCCTTCAACACGTCGAGGCCAAAAGTGCGAGCAGTTTCAATAGAAGAACCGGAACAACGACTTGGCACAGCGAATAATTCAGTCGAGAAGGTTCTGGGAGAAATCAAATTAATGATAAGTAGCATCAGCACCCAGAAAAAGAGGACATGCTATAGATGTGGAAAACCCGGACATCTTATCAAAGACTGTAGGGTGAGAATGCCATCAAGATCTAGCTCACCTGCAAGGGTTCCATCTCGTACGCAATCACCTGTGAGGACAAGGTCATCCAGCGAGTCCTCAAATTGGCGACAGGAAAACGAGAATTAGCCAGCATATCGGGGCGCATGCTGGCTAGCAATAACAGAGCCCCCAGGGTCATCAGTGTCAACAGGCTGAAAAGAACATCTGAGAGCCTCACCATTCCAGGAAAATTAAATAAAATCGACGTTATATGCACCATAGACATCGGTGCTGCGGTTTCCTTGGTACGCAGCGACATCCTTCGGCCCGGAAACGTGAAGCCTATATCATCCAACGTCGTGCTTCAGACAGTCACTGGTGAAAACGCACCTATTCGAGGAGAGGCTGAAATTACATTGGTTCTTGGGCGACTCACCATCACAGATACAGTTTACGTCGCAGATATAGAAGATGAATTCATACTCGGAATGGACTTGATCAGTGACTATGGATTTTCATTCGACAATGAGGAGAAGATTATGAGGTTCGGAGGAGAAGAATTTGTCCTTACAACTCCAGCAGAAAGGGCAATGCCTGTGAAACTGCGTTTAATGAAAACTGCGAGAAATCCTGGATTTTCGGAGAAAGTAGTTTGTGCTGCAGTTGAAGAAGATCCTGGGTGCTGCGTTGGAGTAGTCCAGCCATGTGGTGAATCCCCCAGCAATTTGGTATTTGCACGAGCCTTAGTTAAAACGAACCAAACGATTCCTGTGAGAGTTGCCAACGTGTTTCCTGGAGAAATAACTGTTAAGGCAGGCGATGTCATTGGAACATGTGAACCTGTTACTTGGGTAGCGAACTGTAATTCAAATGAACATCAAGAAATAAGGGCAGACTCTGAGAGTGTTATATCAACTCTTGAAAAATCATGTCAACACTTTTCAACAGAGGAACTGAAAGCTGCCAAGAAGTTCATCAGGAGTGAAAGTGACATTTTTGATTCGACAACAACAGGAGGAACTAATTTGGTCAAACACAGAATCGATACTGGCCAAGCTCATCCGATTCGGCAACCACCAAGAAGAATTCCATTCGCCAAGCAACAGGAGGTGGAAGAGCTTGTCGACAAGATGATGAAGGACGGTGTGATTGAAGAGTCATCGAGCCCTTGGTCTGCACCTGTTGTGTTGGTTTCCAAGAAGGATGGATCTACGAGATTCTGTGTCGATTACAGGAAATTAAATGATGTCACCAAGAAGGACAGCTACCCTCTACCAAGAATAGATGACACATTAACAACTTTGGCAGGTTCCCGTTGGTTCTCAACATTAGATCTGAAGAGCGGATACTGGCAAGTGGGCATACATGAAGACGATAAGGAGAAGACTGCATTCTCGACTGGAAGTGGGCTTTACCAGTTTACTGTTATGCCGTTTGGATTGTGCAATGCTCCAGCAACGTTTGAGAGAATAATGGAGCTGGTACTTCGGGGGCTCACTTGGAAAACTTGTCTTGTATACCTCGACGACGTTTTGGTCATGGGAAAGACATTCGAAGAACATCTGCACAACCTGCAAGAAGTTTTTCAACGATTCAGGGACGCCAACCTCAAACTGAATCTTCAGAAATGTTCATTGTTCCAGAAAGAAGTGGATTTTCTAGGTCACACAGTTTCATCAGACGGTATCCGAACAGACCAAAAGAAGATACAGGCGATAAGAGACTGGCCGAGACCAAGAGACAAACATGAAGTGAGGAGTTTCCTAGGTCTCTGCACCTACTACCGTCGTTTCGTAGAAGGATTTGCTGATATTGCGACACCTCTACATAAGTTGACAGAAGATCGAGTCAAATTCGTCTGGTCCAACGAAAGTGAACGAGCATTTGGGAAACTGAAAGTTGCTCTGTGTTCCAGTCCCATTTTAAGTTTCCCACGTCAACGAGGCCTGTTTGTTTTGGACACAGATGCCAGTAATAATGGTATTGGAGCCGTACTATCACAAGAGCAAGATGGTCAGGAAAAAGTAATCGAGTTCTACAGCAAAGTACTCACCAAGCCAGAAAGAAATTATTGCGTAACGAGAAAAGAGCTACTGGCAATAATCAAGGCTGTAGACCACTTCCACAAATATCTGTACGGAAGAGAGTTCCTAATCAGAACAGATCATGCAGCTCTGAAGTGGTTACTCGAAGTGAAGACTCCTGAAGGACAAGTAGCAAGGTGGATTGAGGAGTTGAACCAGTATCACTTCAGAATAAAACGTCGACCAGGACGATTGCATAACAACGCAGATGCCTTGTCTAGAAGACCTTGTTCGGATACTTGTAAACACTGCGAGCGAATTGAACGTCGCGAAGGAATCAACCAAGTGAGATTGATAGTAGACGACAATTGGACGACAGCAAAAATGCGAGAAGACCAGGAGAATGATCCAAACGTTGCAGAATTTTTGAAATGGAAAGAAAATGGAGCGGAAAGACCCACCTGGAAGGACATCTCGGATCGATCGCCAACGTTCAAAGCATTGTGGGCTCAATGGGATTCCTTGATTGTGGAGAATGGCCTACTGAAGAGGGCTTGGGAGTCAGCCGAAAGTGAGTTCCCAACTGGTTGTGCCCATTTCGAGAATAGGGGATGTTTTGTTAGAGATTCATGGTGGTAAATCAGGTGGACATCTAGGAGTTAACAAGACCTTGGATAAAATACCACAAAGGTTCTACTTGGTCCAATGTCGAGAAGATGTCGAGAGATGGTGCCGAAGATGCC
Organism: Zygogramma bicolorata; assembly: GCA_032362365.1. Taxonomy (NCBI): domain Eukaryota; kingdom Metazoa; phylum Arthropoda; class Insecta; order Coleoptera; family Chrysomelidae; genus Zygogramma; species Zygogramma bicolorata. Next base: position 508,900 of record JAVJAQ010006090.1, on the reverse strand, counting down.
CAAAATGCGAAGCAAGCAAAGGTCCTAGAACAAGATCAAGGGGCGAGATGAAACAATACAATGTTGGTGCTCCCTTCGAACGAATCGCCATCGATGTAGCTGGATCGTTCCCGATGACGAATGATGGCAACAAATACATCCTCGTTGCCATGGATTATTTCAGTAAATGAGTTGAACCTTACGCCTTGCCTAATCAAGAAGCATCCACCGTTGCAAGAACCCTGGTGGACAACATGTTCACGAGGTTTGGAGTGCCAATGGAGCTACATTCCGATCAAGGAAGAAATTTCGAATCGACTTTATTCAGGAAAGTTTGTGAGTTGATGGGAATCAGCAAGACCAGAACAACTGCCCTCCACCCACAGTCTGATGGCATGGTCGAGAGGTTCAACAGGACTATGGAAGAACACCTTTCCAAAGTAGTAGAAGAGCATCAAAAAGACTGGGATCGACAACTATTCTTGATGGCTTACCGGGCAGCTGTGCACGATTCCACAAAGCTCACCCCAGCCAGTATCATCTTCGGGAGAGATCTTCGTTTGCCCTGTGACTTGGTGTTCGGATCCCCAAGTTCTGAGGAAAAAGAGGTACAGGATTATGCAGATGAACTGCGAGACAGCCTGATAAGGATTCACGAAATTGCGAGAAGAAGATTGAAGATTACTAGTGACAGGATGAAGGCTCGATACGATCTCAAGGCAAATACTGGTGGATTCAAAGAAGGAGATCGAGTGTGGCTGTACAACCCTCGTCGTAGAAAAGGAATTTCTCCCAAACTAACACCATGCTGGGAAGGACCCTATTCGATAGTCAAGAGAATAAATGACGTGGTGTACAGGATTCAACGTAGCCCTAGAGCAAAAATGAAGGTCGTTCACCTAGAAAGACTTGAACGTTACAATGGCGATAATGGCGTATTGTTTGATCGGGACGATCAAAATTGAGAGGGGGATAATGTAACGAAATGTGCTAGAGCCGGCCCTGACGCCTATCGATGCGAATTAGCGCGAGATTCCAGGAACGAGTATACTCGCGTGATCGCGGCTCATCCAGAAGATTCGACTGTGAAGATTTGTCAAGATCGTTCGCCACTGTATGAGCGAGAGTATATAACCGGAAGCCGCGCACGCCGAAGAGATAATTTTTAGTACAGAGAGTTTAGTAGAGAGCATTGGAAAGTTATCAGAGCGAATCAAGTGATTGTGTTGTATTGTACTGTGATAGAGAGTTATAATAAAAGGAGTTTAGTGTTGTTTGGTGTTTTAATTGACGAACCCAGAGGAATATCGTAACAATATTAACAATAAGGGAATATTTGAATACAAGATCCATAGTTCAAACATCAGGCAATAAAATAGCCCAAATGCAGATGTGGTAGAAAGGATTATGGAAATCTTAGCTTTTGGGAATTTTCATATTGCGAGTCCATAATGAGGTCACGAATGATAAAACTGAGTATATGTCTTGTAGCATATATAACACCAGAGATGAGGTTAAATTATTTCTATCTATTCCTTTCAGGAAGTTATCAAAACGGGTTAGAGATCCCTCTACCTGGCCTCTTTTCACTTTGAGAACCTTCGTTTGTTCTGCCATTGTACTTAAAAATCCAAAAAAAATAATGAATTCCCGCGTTGTTAGGAAAACTAGCCTCAATTAGGCAATAATTATTATTCGGTACAATGTCAGACAGGAAAACACTTTATACTACAAAAAATAAAATATGAATAAAGGAACGGACTCACAGGAAACAGGTACTTCTAACTTCTGATCAAACTGCAAGCTGCAACCGGCAAAATCCGCCATATATGTTGAAAAAATCCAAATCCGGATCGTCTGGACCAAATGTTATTTTCATCACAAAACCGTAAAAGTGGACTGTAAACACTTTATTCTCCACATAAACTATCATTGCCTAATCAGGCTAACAAATTAAAAAATGTGTAAAATAGAGGAATGGGATCTAACTGTGAGTCCAAAAGTATAATGCTACTTGTGTCCACTTTCTTCGGTTCTTGTATCCCTGGTCTCGTCGTCTTCCCGGAATCGCGCGCAGCCTGTGTGTCTAGCCAGGAGGGAACAAATGTTTTTGCCGGCACATAGGCGTACTAATAGTTCATTAAATTGGGTCCTTAACAAAAAGGAAAAATTCAGACTGGACTGTTTTCAAAGCCAAGCTTGAGAACTGTTTCATCGCGAATGGCATAAAAAGTGAAGAGGATGACAATGTTAAAAAAAAGGCTATATTATTGAGCATCCTGGACAAAGATGCTTACAAACTGTTGTACGATTTGCTGAGCCCAGTTCAACCTGAGACGAAAACGTATGCCGAGCTGGTGACTTAGTTGGCAAACATTTCAAACCGCTTCGAAGTCCATTTGCTGCAAGGTACAAATTCTACACGGCAAAAATGGAAGCTGGCGAAACCGGCAGCTCGACTAAGAGATTTGGCAGTTCGGAGATGAGCTAGAGTGTGTTTGAGAGACAAATTCATATTTGGATTCGAGAAAGGAGGAATGGAGGAAAAAAACAGTGTAAGCTTCCAAACAATGGTGGAATTAGCCATAACCAAAATGGCAGCTGTGGCGTCTGTGGAAGAAATAACCACACAAAAGATAAGTGTTTTTATAGAAATGCTACTCATAATAATTGTAATCATGCTGGACACCTGGTCAGTATTTGTAAAACAGATATTAATGAGAGAAATTGTTTCAGAAATAACTTTAGACAAAATTTCATTGATGAACAACCTCACAAAAATGATAACCTTGATGATATTCAATTGTTCAATTTGTGAATTTGCAAAGTCAAAGTGAGAAGCCGGACTCGGAACCTTTTGTGGTGGACTTGAAAATATAATTATAACTTTTCAAAAAACCTTAATTTTCTATAATGGCACCCAGGTTAAACCCATAGGAGTTTTCAGTGCAAAAATCATGAATAAAAATGTTGAGAAAAACTTTGACATTCATGTTATGGACAATGGTGGACCACCAATAGTAGGTAGAGACTTTTTGTCAATGTATAACATCGGTTTTTCCACTGTGTATAATATTAGTAATCAATATGAAAATAAATTGAAGTACCTAATCAGCAAGTTTGATGAAGCATTTTCAACAGGTTTAGGTTTTCTCAGCAAGGGTTTGGCTACATGGCCTATACCTTTTGCTATTAAAGAAGAAGTTGAGAATGGAATCAATTGTTTATTTCTTATAGGTGTTATCACTCCAGTGGATTATAGTTCCTGGGCTACACCCATTGTGTCTGTTTTCAAGTAAAATGGTCAGATGAGAATTTGTGGGGATTTCAAAGTTACAATTAACCCTGAAATCCCCACAAGATATCTACCCACAAGGGATTATTTAGGTATAATCGCTTGGCTTTTGGAGTGGCATGCGCTCCAGCTAAATTTCAAAAATCATGGATTCCTCATTAACAGGTTATTCTGGAGTAGCTGTATATCAGGATGATATCTTAGTTACAGGAAAGAACGAAAAAGAGCATTTTGAAAATTTAAAAAATGTTTTGGGAATTTTGAAAAGTACAGGACTAAAGGTAAATATCAATAAATGTAATTTCTTTCAAAAAAGAATTGAATATGTAGGTTTCGTAATCGATCAAGAAGGCTTGCATACTTCTGAAGAAAAAACTAAGGCAATTGATTTGGCACCTGTGCCTCAAAACGTAACTGAACTGAGATCATTTTTAGGAAGTATCAACTATTAGGGTAGATTCATTCATAATATGTCCACAATTTTGAATTCACTATACAGATTATTGAAGAGTGAAGTTAAATGGAATTGGAGTATTGAATGTAATGAAGCTTTCAGAGAAATCAAAAGAATATTGAAATCAGCAGATGTTTTGGTACATTTCAATCCAAAATTTGAACTGAGATTGACTGTTGATGCCAGTTCTCTTGGTATAGGAGCAGTTTTGAGTCACAAATTCCCTTCCGGAGTTGAAAAACTAATTGCATTTGCCTCAAGAACTCTGTCGAATTCAGAACGTAATCATTCACGAATTGAGAAAGAAGGATTATCCATTATTTTCAGTGTCATATATTGAAACAACGTGTAAACTTGCTCATGTCTCAAAGGCAACTGCCTCGAGCTTTCTTTATTCATCTTAATTACAGATGGAGCGGAGGAGATAAGTTCTGACAGCCGCTGTTGCCAACCTCTTGATGTCAATGTGATTATCTACAAGTAAATAATATCACATTCAGCAAAACTGAATTTAATCAATATTTATATGCAAATTAAATCAAAGTGATAACGGATCACCGACCACTGTTGACTATATTTGGTCACAACAAATCACTATCCCAGTTTACTGCAGGCAGGGTGAAAAGATGGGCCGTTATTTTGTCAGGATACAATTATCAAATCGAATATGGTAGGTCAAATCAAAATTAGGCAGGTTGGTTATCTAGATTGCCAGTGTCTTGTCAAGATGAACTTTTGCCCGATGATCAGATAGGTATTGATTACTGTAACTTTATCAAAAACTCAGAAATTATATCATTGACTTTTGAAACGATACGAAATGAGACAAATAAAGACGTAGTATTAACTAAGTTGAAAACGGTTATAAATCAAGGATGGCCTAAGAAGTGCACAGATCTAGATTTGAAACCTTATTTTAACAAGCGCTTTGGGTTTCAAATAGTTGAAGATTGTATTCTTTGGAATCACAGAATTGTAATACCAATCAGCTTGCAGCACGAAGTTCTCACTCAATTACATGCATCTCATTTGGGAATTGTTTGAATGAAACGTTTAGCTAGGAGTTACTTTTGGTTTCCAGTTTTGGATTCTTGCATTGAGAATTCAAGAGAAAATTGTGATGCCTGTATACAACACAGCAATGAATTAACTGAGTTGAAAAAGGTTATAAATCAAGGATGGCCTAAGAAGTGCACAGATCTAGATTTGAAAACTTAGTTTAACAAGCGCTTTGAGTTTCAAATAGTTGAAGATTGTATTCTTTGAAATCACAGAATTGTAATACCAATTAGCTTGCAGCACGAAGTTCTCACTCAATTACATGCATCTCATTTGGGAATTGTTAAAATGAAAGGGGTAGCTAGGAGTAACTTTTGGTTCCCAGTTTCGGATTCTTGCATTGAGAATTTAACAGAAAATTGTGATGCCTGTATACAACACAGCAATAATCCTTCCGAATCAGAGTTTAATCATTGGCCTATTCCTAAAAGAACATGGGAGAGGTTACATATAGATTTCTGTGAATACCAAAAATATTATTTTTTGGTTGTAGTTGATGCATTTACAAAGTGGCTATAAGTTTCTCAAATGTCAAACATTATTTCTAACCCAACAATTAAAGCCTTGAGAGTTTTATTTGCTCGTTTTGGCCTTCCTACTCTCATAGTGTCAGATAACGGAAGATCATTTATTTCTGAAGAGTTTTAATTTTTTGTCTTCAAATGGTATCAAACACATTACCAGCCCTCCTTACAATCCTTCATCCAATGGTGCCGCCAAAAATTTCGTAAAAACCTTTAAAAATGCTCTCAAGTAGTACTGATGATCACAGTTCAGTTATCAATATTTTTATTAGACCATCGCAATACTCCACACAGTGCAACTGGGGTTAGTCCGGCAATTTTAATGTTTGGACTTAGTTTAAGGAAACGATTTTCAAATTTGCTTCTTTCTCCAATTGGCAAGTTTGCAAAGCCAAAAGAGCTTTCAAGAAGAAAAGTTGGTGATTCTCAAAAAGCAAAGTTAGAAAGTAAGAAGTTTTCAAGAGATGTAAATTTTGACATTGGTGAAAATGTATTAGTTGAGGATTATTTTGAAATCAATAAACCAAAATTTATCGAAGGGAAAATTCATAAAAGAATAGGAAAGCATACTTATTTGGTAGAAATACCTCAACTGCAGAAAATTTGAAAGAGACATAGCAATCAATTGAAGAAAAATCAACTTTCCACTTATGTTATTCCTCTTATCCCAATTTGTTGCAGTGGTATTTCTGACAAATCGGTAGTAAGTGACAACTATGTGAATAGTAACCTAAGTATTGACACTCAGTGCAGTGATAGTGAAATTGACACTGTACCATTTAACCTTCACTTTTGTAAATCAAACACTCAAATTTCACTAATACTTTTATTACACGTTCTTCATATGCGGGTATCTAACATCAACTGACTCCCTCCTCCCACACATTCATTAGTAATCGTTGATAACAGATATTTCTCATATTAGTCATACATTACCCCCCTCCCTTTTTTCCTGAATTACATATCCTAAAATTACATACATATATTCTTCCCTGAGGAACATTCTTCAAGTTTCAACATAAACACAAAATAACGTTATGTTAAATATAACATTTTTTATTACAGTTCAACAGACATGCTGAATATAATATGATACACGAAATCAATATAATCATAATTACTTATTTATATTCTAATACATAATACAATACACATATATAAATGAACATAGTTGTTTCAAACTTGCTCACTAATTGGATAAGCAACTGTCCATTCGCCATTGATTTTCTTCAAATGGACTGCATTTTTTCTATAGATCTGACCAGTGTCATCATTTTCAACTTAAACATCCCTCGCGATTTAACCAGTCACTGTATGTGGTGTCGGGTCAAAAGTGGGAGTTAGTTTATTTTCTTCGATAAGATTTTTTCAAAAACAGTTCCAGTTTAGAGTATTGTGCTTTTCTCTTCGGATCTGCGTATTGTTTACCTTTTTGTTTTTTCCATCGGTCGTGGTCTGAATTCCTTCCTCAATTATTTCGTATGAATTGTGGCTAGGCAAACTTGGTAATTCATCACGAAATTTACGCCGAAAGAATAGCTCAGACGGAGTCTTTCCTGTCGTCGTATGCGGGGTACTATTATACATCACAAGATATTCGAGTAATTCATGCTTCCAGTCTTATTTACACGCTTGACTAATTTTCAGCCTTTTGAGTATGTCACGATTTTGGTAATCCACCTGCCCATTTTGTTGCAGCCAGTATGGTATAATGTGTATTATTTTATTTGCAAAATGTTTCGAATTCGTGACTAGTAAACTGTTTGCCATTGTCGGACGTAATTGATTCCGGAAATCCTAGCCGTGAAAAAACTTCTTCCAAAATAAATATAGTCTTAGCCGACGTTATTTCTTTCATTATTTCAATTTATTTCTATCTACTATAATAATCAATGATTACTAGCAATAGGTCCCATGAAATCGATGGCTATGTCAACCCATGGATTTGTTGGCAACTGAAGCCGTTTCACTGGATGAGGTGGGTTGGGTGCTGAAATTAATGTACATCCTTTGCAGTTTGATACAAATTTTTCAGCCTTACCGTCAACTTTTGGCCACCACACTTTAGAAGACGTTTTTTCATCGAAATGATTCCTGGGTGGCCTTCATGAGCAAGTTCTAATACGCTGTTCCTAATCTTTTCTGGAATGATTATTTTTTTCCCCCGTAATAAGATATCAGAATACAAACATAATACGTTTCGAAAAATTTCATCTCTTTCTGTTCCTTTACCCCACTTTCCCCCGTTAAGAGCAATTTTCACCAATTGTAATTCAGGATCAAGTTCAGAATATTTTTTCAATTCCTCTAATGTAATTGCTACTGGTTTTGATTACTTGATCAAGTGATGAATAAATTCTTTCTCGAATGGTTGTTCGGCTTTATTTGAACACAATCTAGAATGCGAGTCTGCAATATTTTTTCTACCCGGACGATATATAATTTTGAATTTGAACGATTGAAGTCTCAGCACCCACCTCTCAATACGAGCACAAGGTTTAGATTTCCGATTAAAAATTGCCTGGAGGGGTTAGTGGTCCGTCACGAGTTCAAACTGGTCTTTGCCAAAAAGATAGATGCGAAAATGTTCGACAGCCCACACTAATGCAAGAGCTTCTTTTTCAGTTTGACAGTATCGTTTTTCACATTCTGTCAAACTCTTATTACCATAGGCTATAATACGAGGATCTCTGTCGTCGAACTGAATTAGCACCGCGCCTAAGCCAACTGGACTGGTATCGGCAATCACTTGTGTCCGGTCTTTTGGATCATAATACCCTAGGACCGACTCGAAAGTGCGTCCTTCAGCTTTATGAATGATTGCTTCTGCTCCTGCTTCCAAAACGTTCGATGTTCGTATTTCTTCCTGACTTAGGTCGTAATAATTTTCTTATTGGCTCTGTTATAATGTTGCCAAATTAGGGATCCATTCTCCTACAAAATTGAATCAGCCCTAGAAAGCTTTGTATTTCTTCAACTGTATTGGGTGAACGAAAGTTTTTAATTGCGGTGACGTGAGCATCGAGTGGTTTCATGCCCTTTGCGGATAGAGTGAGTCCAAGAAAGTCCACCGTCGGCATGTTATAAATACATTTAGCTTTATTCAGTAGGACATGAAAGTCGCTCAAAGTATCAAGCGTTGTCTTGAGCCTAGCATTGTGTTGTTCCTTATTTTCCCCGAAAACTATGATGTCATCTATGAAGTTAATAGCAAAATTTTCTCCATTATCTTTTGAAACAGTTCCGGAGCGCATGTTATACCAAACATCAACCTTTAATATCGGAAAGCCCTTTTTCTGTTATGAACGTTGTTATGAAGCGCGAACTCTCTGATATTTCGACTTGATGAAATGCATTTTTGATATCCAGACGGTAAAATAGAGTAGCTTTTCGTGATTGCGACAATAACACGTCCATTGTTGGCAATGGATGATTTTCACGGGCTATTGCTTGGTTTGCACGTCTCATGTCAATGCAAATCCTGACATCGCCATTCTCTTTCAATATGGGTACAATGGGTGATACCCATTCAGACGGTTCATTTACCGGTTCGATAATATCACCGTCTAAAAGTTCTTGCAAAGTTTTCTCTACCTTTTCTTCTGAAGGTATGGGACTTCTTTTATAGGGTTGAATATCTGGTTGAACACCCCTGTTCATAGGGATATCAACCACGATGTCTTCGAATTTGGGAAATTGACCCGTAATGTCATTTATATCGACTTGAATTTTCAAAATTCCAAGTGATATAGCTGTTTCTTTACCCAACAGACATTTCAGACCATTTTTAATAACATAAAAAGGACATTATCTTTTTTGCCGCCCGCCTCTATTTCGGCATCAAAACAACCAACAAACACCAGAGGTACACTGCTAGCATAAGGTAAGAATTTTTTATTGGAATCCTTTTTTTGATTCGAAATTTTGATTTGTTTTTGTTTCAGAAGTTTTGTCGTCTATAATGTTACTGTTACTACCAGAGTCAACAATCATCGGAGTTATGACTCCCCCGATTGTGCAATGGACTGAAGCATCATCGTCTACGTGAATCTAATTGTTCTGATCTTGGATTGGATTTTTTACGTTCATTTGTATCCGATTTTGAATCGTAGGGTAGTTCTCTTTGTCTTTTTGATTTGCAATATTTTCTGAAATGTCCTACAAAGTTACATTTGCTACAAACTTGCTTGCGGTCCGGACACTTTGGATCCTGTGTATCGTGTTTATGGTTTCCACATCTTGTAAATGAGTATTCAGTATGTTTTTTTTTTGTTAATGGGTTTCGAATATCGCTCGTAGTACAGCTGTTTTTGTTGCCCTCTTCAAATCTCTCCATCTGACGGTTCACAGATTCCGAAGCATTAGCCTCAAAAATTATGTTATTTAGTGTTACACCATCACCCAGAGAAAGAATTTTTCGTCTGAGGTCTTTCGATTTGCCTTTTTCAGTTATTTGGTCTATCAGGTGCTCCTCCAGATTAATGAAACTGTATTTACATGCACGATGTCTCAAACGGACTAAAAATTTATCGAATTTTTCATCATCTGCCTGTTTCATCAATCTGAAGGTATATCGTTTAAATATTTTACTTTGTTTCGGAATAAAGTACTCATCCAATTTCTTCAGAGCTGTCGCAAAAAAATCTCCTTCTTGCTGATCTCCTGCATCTCCAGTTGGTTCAGGTAAACTGTAGAATATTTCTTGTAAAGCTATGCCTCCAGAATGCAGAAGAACTGCTAGTTTCTTCGTTCCTTCGGTGATGTCGGAGGCTGTCAAATAAATTTGCAGTGCCCTTTTCCATTTTTCCATCTTGTAGCAAGAGAGAAGGGGTCTCCTTCGCATTGAAATGATTCAAGACTTGGAAAATTTGCCATTTTGCTGAAATTATAAAACATTAATGGGTACAGGCCATCATTTATCACGAGTGAGGAAGAAATCATTTGCTAAATGTATTTCGGTACCCTGTTATCGGATTCTTTCAATCACATATGTATACACACATCTACATACATATACATATATCAATTCGCAATCCTTTTCCTTGGTTCACTGGATTACTTGATACCGTTAATTTATCAAAGTCATTCAGTAGCCATGAGTACATTGTCTCGTTTTGTAAACCATTTGGTTTGTTGAGCCTTTCAGCAAAGTAACACCGAGCCGTTTGACTCACATATTAGGTATATTCCGAATCGTTTCGCTCGCTATAACAAAAGTCTAGTCCGAGCTGTATGGCCCACTAAACCATTAGGTTTTTTTCGAACCGTTCGCTTTACTAGACCATTAGGTCTATTTCAAGCCATTTGGCTCACTAGACCATTAGGTCTATTTCAAGCCGTTTGGCTCACTAGACCATTAGGTCTATTCCACTCATGGATGTTTTACTATTCATCATATCGACAATTCATTCATGTACTCACCCTTATATCTTAGGACACACTAGCACTACACACAAATATTAGTGACCAATTGATCCTCGTCGCCAATGTAACAATTCAACCTTCACTTTTGTGAATCAAACACTCGAATTTCACTAATACTTTTATTTCACGTTCTTCACTATGCGGGTGTCTAACATCAACTGACTTCCTCGTCCCACACATTCATTAGTAATCGTTGATAACAGATATTTCTCATATTAGTCATACATTACAGATACTAGTATTGATATTGCAAACAGGCCTAAGAGAACTATCAAACCCGTGGACTGAATTACTCATAATATTTGTGTTAACTCCCCGCGTTAGAATTAACATTTAGTTATTTATAGTTTATTGTTTCAATATTTAATTACATAAAATTACTCATTCAAGTTATTCTATTGGGAATAATCACTCTACTTGAGGTAATATAATTTTCCCTGTACATACTCTCTGCTCGTAGCCAATCAGATTTCGGGACAGCGCCTATCGCGAAGACTCAAGTCGTGGTAGGGCAGAGATACTTTTCGAAACCAACTAACGATACGTCGTGTGTGATAAACAAAACCTCTAACCTCTACTCTGAAATCTCTGCTATTGTGCCACCCTAACCAAAACATACAGTCCACCCCCGAGGAGGAGATAGAAGACCATCTTTCTTCAGGAAATCACCGGAAAACACCAGGTAGGTGCAAACCGATGTTTTGATTGGCATTCGATCTCTTTCTGTCAGTGTTAATGCAACATTTTGGTCAACTTCAAACCGAATTGGTACAGTAGTAGTGATTATTCTCATTTTTCTCTCATTGCTTATTATCATTATCCCGAGTTTCCTCTTCAACGATTCAGAAAAATATTTTTGAATTCAGTTTGTATTCGTATAAATTCAATTAGTGAACAGCGCTCTGCTTATCTCCGATCGCGATCCTTTTTTGCTCTCACTAGTTTTTTGGTGATTCTCGTCGGCGATCGGTCGCTACCCAGACTTTCTTTCGGAAATATTTTCTCACTCTCTCACATTAATTTCCACACTCAAATATATACAGTGAAAAATATTTCTGTTGAAAGATCTCAATTATCACAAATATTTCGATATATTTTGATAAACATATTTTCTCCTTTTGGTTTGCCATCTTTTTTTTGTTGTTGAATTCATTAGTTGAAAATGACAGAAAAAAAGATAAAACAAGTACGAAGTCTTAGACAAATAAGTGTTGATAGGATTTCCGAAATATACCAAATAGCTCTATCAGCTGTAGATGATGAGTCTTTTCAATCTATTTTCAAGGTCAGAAGTGAAAAGGTTGATGTTCTTTATGAAGATTTCAATGATCATCATATGAACATGACGCAAATGCTTTCACTTCAAGATGATCAAGAAATTGATGCAGAAACAAGTCTTCGTAAAGAAGTTGATAAGGAATATTTTCGTATAAAATGTATTTATAACGATTTGTTTGCTGAAAAGAAGTGTATTATTCCCTCATCTAATCAATCGAATGTGAAATTACCCAAGCTGAACGTTCCATTATTTGATGGGAAGTTAAGAGACTGGCCAACTTTTATTGGACTCTTCAATTCCGTTATTCATAATAATAAATCTCTAACAAATATTGATAAATTTCAATATTTGTTAACTGTACTCACAGGTGAGCCTCTCAATATGATAAAAAATTTACACCTCGACGAAGGTAATTATGAAATTGCTTATGATAATTTGAAGTCACGCTTTCAGAATAAAAGATTGTTATCCGCGTTCTATTGGGAAGAAGTGACTAAAGCACCAAAACTCTCAACGGAATCGCCTCGTGGTCTTAGACAGTTGCTAGACATTTTTCATGATAACTTAAAGGCCTTAGAGAATTTGGGGCTTCCGGTGGGTAGTTGGGATTTTGTGCTTTTTCATTTATTCTGTACTAAACTTGATTCTGAATCTCTCAAACGTTATGAATTGGAATATGCTTCTTCGGATGTGCCAAAATATTCTGATTTGTACCATTGTTTGAGAAAGCAATGTGTAGCTCTAGAATCTTTACCAGCTTCTAAAACTTCAAGATCAATGAACTTTTCGCAAAATAAAAACTCTCAGGCTTGTAACAAGTATACATCCACACTGTTTTCAAATACAGGGTGCAGGGTGTGCAATAATATACATCATCATACAATGTTACATTTTTTCTCTGATGCACCCTGTATATCTGCCGCCCCTGATCCTCTCGAAAATGTTTCCAACAATACTCCCACAACTCAAATAAATTCTATGACAAATGTTCTTCCCACTTACTCTACTGTACTTCTCTCCACAGCTCAAATTGAAATTTCAGATGTCTATGGACATTATCATAAAATTCGAATTCTTCTAGACTCTGCAAGCCAGGCCAGTTTTATTACTGAAAGGTTCGCGAATCTTCTGAATTTGCCCCGTTTTCGTTTACCCTTGGCTATCAACGGCTTGGGAAATATGTCCTCAAAGATTTCTCATTGCGTCACTTGTACCTTGAAACCTTTAGGCCTCCCAGTTCCTTTGCTCCAAGTTGATGCCGCTGTTATCCCAAAATTATGTTCTGATATGCCTGCATATCATTTTTCTACTGAAACTTGGTCACATCTCTCAAACATCAAATTGGCCGACTCAAAATTCAATGTACCCGGCTCTATAGACATGCTTTTGGGTGCAGATGTTTTTCCCATCGTTCTGAAGGATGGAAAATTAGAAGGAAGAAATTCTGAGCCCACAGCACTCAATACAGTCTTTGGTTGGATTGTAATGGGAAAAACTAATGTTTCTCCGACTCCCCCCACAAATGTCCTATTTTCCACTTGCGATTGCCCTCTGGATATTACTCTAAAACAATTTTGGCATTTAGAAGAACTTCCAGCTAATCACTCTTTATCACCTGAAGGAGTTCAGTGTGAAAAGCTCTTTCTCGAATCGTGTAAACGCGATTCCACAGGAAGGTACACAGTTTCTCTACCATTCCGAGATCTCGAGCCATATTTTTCTGACACACGGTCTCAAGCTCTTCGAAGATTCTTTTCCTTGGAAGCCAGGCTTCTCAAAAATCCTAAACTTCACTCAGAATACTCTGACTTCATGCAAAGTTATCTCGAAAATGGATATATGGAAACTGTTTCCCCACCTTCTACATTTGGAGAAATGTTTTATATCCCCCACCACTGCGTGATAAACCCTAATAGTTCCACAACAAAATTGAGGGTGGTATTTGATGCCTCTGCCAAATCTCCACAAGGTATCTCACTGAATGACACCTTATTAACAGGAAGAAAGCTTCAATCCGACATTATAGCACTTCTGATGAAATTTAGGATACACTCTTTTGTGTGTACAGCCGACATTAAGAACATGTTTTTGAGAATCTTTGTCGCTGAATCTCATCGAGACTATCAGCGTATTTTGTGGAGATTCAAACCAACAGATAAAGTTCAAGATTATCGATTACGAACTGTTATATTTGGTAACTCTGCATCCCCTTTCTTAGCCATGAGGGTTCTTTCACAGTTGGCTCAGGATGAGCGGGAGAAATATCCTCTCGGCTCTCAAGCAGTGATCGACAACACTTATGTCGATGACCTCATAATAGGTAGTAATAACCTAGAACACCTCAAATGTATCCAACGAGAAGTGATAGATTTGTTGAGAAGTGGAGGTTTTCATCTCCACAAATGGACAAGTAATCACTCTGCTCTCCTGGAAGGTCTTTCCGCTACGGAATGCACCGGATCCGATTTATCATTCGATTCACAAGAAAATATCATTAGGATACTAGGTTTGAATTGGCAACCTTCCACTGATGTTTTCTTCTATGAAATAACCTCTAGAGATCTATTATGCACGAAAAGGTCTGTCTTGTCAGAAATTTCGCGAATTTTTGACCCGTTAGGATTCTTGACACCTCTTGTATTTTTTGCAAAATACCTCATTCAATATCTCTGGACTTTGGGCCTTGATTGGGATATTGTAGCTCCGCAAGAAATTGTAAAGAAATGGGCAACGTATAAAACTGAACTTATACGATTATCCGAACTCAAAATTCCACGACTTTTAAATTGGAATCACTATGTTTCGTGCGAAATGCATGGGTTTTGTGATAGTTCTGAAAAGGGATTAGCCGCAGTGGTTTATTTTAAATTTACATATTCTGATGGAAACGTCAACATCCGTTTGATTTGTGGTAAATCAAAGGTTGCACCGTTGAAGAAAATATCTACACCACGTTCAGAATTATGCGCTGCAACTCTTTTATCAAAACTCATCGCTTTCGTCAGTGTGACATATGCTGAAAAAATAGTGTTTCAGAAACGATATGCCTGGACTGACTCTATGGTCGCTTTATCATGGATCCAGTCATCTCCTCATCGCTGGAAGACTTTTGTTAGCAACAGAGTGAGTTTCATTCAGGAAAATGTTTCTCCTACAGACTGGCATCATATCAGATCAGCTGACAACCCCGCAGACTGTGCCTCACGCGGTCTTCTGCCAAATGACTTATTGAATCACCCTCTTTGGTTCACTGGTCCGAAATGGTTGCTTTTACCACGAGAAGACTGGCCTTACCCCACTTGTACCACAACTCCCTCTTCTGAAATGCATGAAGAAGAAAAAACCTTTTCCCTAGCAGCTTTCACTTCTTTAGACTCCTTGGATGAACTGGTGACAAAGTTTTCTTCTCTCGATAAATTAAAACGTATAATAGCATATTGCATACGCTATGTACGAAACTTAAAAAATAAAATTGACAATATCTCCACAAATAATCACTCCAAAAATCGAACAGTTCTAGAAAAATCCATTGTCTTATCTAAGGAAGAATTGCAGAATGGTCTTATGGTTTTGATCAAAAGAGTACAGCATCCTTCTTTCAGTCAAGAAATTTCCCAAATAGAAGAAAAACTTCCCTTACCAAAACCTTGGCGAAAACTCTTTCATTGGGAAAGATGGTCTTCTCAGAGTGGGCGGTCGTCTTCATTTCTCGGGTTTATCTTTCGATCAAAAACATCCCGCTGTTTTGCCCAGTAAACACCCTCTAACTTATCGTATCATTGAAAATGCACATCGGAAATATTTGCATGTGGGTCTCCAAACTCTCCATTTTTTGCTCTCGCAGAATTTCTGGATCCTTTCTCCCAAACGTGCTATTAGACATGTTCTTTCAAAGTGTTTGATTTGCTTCAAAATGAACCCTACCCCGTTGGAGCCGTTCATGGGTAATCTGCCTGCTTCCCGCGTGAATCGAGTTAAATCCTTCCAGAATGTAGGAGTTGATTACGGCGGTCCTTTCAATATTTCTCTCGGGAAAGGTCGCGGTAATCGAACTCAGAAAGCATACATTTGCTTATTTGTATGTTTTGTTACCAAAGCTGTCCATATTGAGCTAGCATCTGATTTATCCTCAGAGACCTTTATAGCTGCTCTTCGGCGTTTTATCAGCCGACGTGGGCATTGTACACAGATCACTTCAGATTGTGGTAGTAATTTTGTTGGAGCAGCGCGTATTCTTGGTGATTACATGAAAATAGCAGCTGACTCCGAAAAAATCAAATTCTTGTTTCATGCACCCTCATCTCCCCATTTCAATGGCCTCAGCGAGGCTGGAATAAAATCTATCAAATCTCATCTTTTTAGAGCCGTTGGTAATCAGATTCTAACTTATGAGGAGTTCTACACCCTTCTCACTCAAATTGAGGCAATTTTGAACTCCAGGCCTCTGTGTCCATTGAGCTCTGACCCTAACGATCTCACCGTATTGACCCCAGGTCATTTTCTTACTCTTTCGCCACTAACATCCGCACCTGATCCTGACTTATCTCACCTCCAAATGAATCACTTGAGTCGATGGCAACTGGTTCAGAGGTTGCAACAAGATATATGGAAAAGGTGGCATACTGAGTATTTGCACACTCTGCAACAACGCCAGAAATGGTTGAAAAATGAAAGAACACTCACAGTTGGCGACCTGGTTCTCATAAAAAATGAGTTGACCCCTCCTATGCAATGGCGTCTGGCAAGGGTAGTTGCAACTCACCCTGGTACTGACGGGATTGTCAGGGTAGCGACAGTTCGGACGAGTCAAGGTCTCCTTCAGAGACCATTGGTGAAACTCTGTCCTCTTCCCACTCACGAAGGTAATAATTAAAATACCTCATGAGGTATTTTAGTGGGCGGTAATGTTAACTCCCCGCGTTAGAATTAACATTTAGTTATTTATAGTTTATTGTTTCAATATTTAATTACATAAAATCACTCATTCAAGTTATTCTATTGAGAATAATCACTCTACTTAAGGTAATATAATTTTCCCTGTACATACTCTTTGCGCGTAGCCAATCAGATTTCGGGACAGCGCCTATCGCGAAGACTCAAGTCGTGGTAGGGCAGAGATACTTTTCGAAACCAACTAACGATACGTCGTGTGTGATAAACAAAACCTCTAACCTCTACTCTAAAATCTCTGCTATTGTGCCACCCTAACCAAAACATACAGTCCACCCCCGAGGAGGAGATAGAAGACCATCTTTCTTCAGGAAATCACCGGAAAATACCAGGTAGGTGCAAACCGATGTTTTGATTGGCATTCGATCTCTTTCTGTCAGTGTTAATGCAACAATTTGTAAATTTTGTATATCTGTATATTTGTGTATATTTTTTATTCTATAATGGAATTTGTTAAGTTATTGTTAGATATTCTATGATTGTTTAGATTTTGAAAGGGAAGAATACTGTTATGTTTTCAAATTATATTTCCCGCCTTGTGTCTGTTTGACACCCCATCTACTTCCGCTATGAATGTTAGCTGAAAGTTAGAGGTGGCAATTACCTCATTACTAAAAATGTGCTCGTAATGGTACCAGACTTCAATGGAAGCTACACAAAGATTTCTAATTTAATTTATGACAAGTCTTCAGACATAACACTAACTACCACTATAAAATCAAACAAATACAAGAACAGCAACGATAAACACTTAAAAAGAATAAAAACAAGAAGAACGTGAAAGGAAACAAGAACTAGGTACAACATTTTGAATATTAAAGGAACTTTCGAATGCATATAAATTCAACTGTCAAACATTTCAAAAAAATTAAAAGCTTTTTATTAGACGAACTTGACCTTAAGTATTTTGTATACTAATAATTCTATTGGTGAACGAAAGATCCCGCAAGAGTTTATGCAATGAGACCGTCGGTATCGAAAATCAATCGTAAGCTGCCGCCTCAATGAAAATGTACACTTAGAAAATTGCATTTGTATTACCACCTACCGTCAAAAAATGTTAGTTTACTCTTCGATTTTTCAGGTCGAGAGGAATTAGCTAAACAAAAGCATATTGGTCAACGCCCCAGGGTTTTTATTCATCTTGGTTTGATGTTAGGGTAATTAATCTTTTCAGAAAGTTTCCACTTCTACACCAAAGGTTATAATTTCATCTTTCATTGTGATTTCATTGCCATTTTCAGGAATTGAGGGAGACAATGGATGCATACTCTTAAAATTAATTGATACTCATCACACATTCTTTCTGAATATTTTTTTTCAGCTGCTGGATCTTGCTTCTTATCCTTCGTGGTGTAACATTTTGTAATTCTTTGTGACTATCAATCACACTTTGAATTTTACTTCGAGATGGATACAGATGCGGCTCACCTTTGATCCATAACTTGAACGCTTCTCTTACTGCACCATTTGCTGGTGTATTCCAAATTTTCCTTGTTTCTTCTGTGAACAACTAAATGTTTTATCGGAGGTCAAAGATTGTGACAATTCAAACAAATTATGTACTGAGAAGTTGACTGCGGGGTAGTTCAAATTGGGGGGAGGGTTAAATATGTCTGCCCTATATAAAAGCTCTCCTCACCCAAAATATAGGAGTCTTTCGAATCTGGTTCGCTATTTCATTTTTAATTTTCAGGGTGCAGCAAACTAATAGTACACCCTATCGATTCCAAAATTTTGCATGATATATGCAAAAATTCATATTACAAAATTTTTCATTTAGCAGCATCAAGTATATGCCTGTTTAGAATTATCACCATTCTGCTTCAAGGAATCATTCCACTGGATGTTTAGCTTTGAACCGACATTAACATCGTCAGTTACCGAATTGAAACAACTCCCACTATAATCACGGTTGGCCAAGTTAATATCTTCAAGAGAAATTGACAATTCTCCTCTCGAGGATACGAACGTGGTGTCGGGAAAGAGCTTTACCATTTTGGTGTCAGATAGATTGATGTTTTGAAAAACTAATAATTTTTCTGTAGTAAAAGTCTTACAGGAAACTACTCTATCACGAATATAGATGTTCTGCTAGCATGTTATTGGCATTATGATCCAAATAAATGATGAAAAATGTTTGTTCTTACTTTCACTAGACTTGAAGAAGTTTGAAATCCAAATTCTGAGGAATCGTTCTGTTTCTCAGCTGTGGACATTCTTCAAGAACTTTTGATATCTCTTTTTGTGATGGTACTTTTTTCCGCCTCTCTCAGGCGTTTTCCACCTTCTTTTTATGGCAGCACAACTAGGCGTAAGAACTGCAAGGAAATGGAATATTTACATTATGTATTATTATTTCAAAATGAAGTGGAAAAAAAATTTCGCTAAGGAAAGAAAAAATTGAAAAGAGGTTTCATTTGGGGCATTGCAAAAACATAGGGATTTTCTTCTGCCACTCCAGCTTCTTTTCGGTATTTTATAAGCAACTGTATGCATTCATGCATTTTCCTATTCAACATCACTGGCACTCTTCTAGCCAATTTACCTCTGATAGTGAACCTGACAAAGTTCTTCGCGTGGATTTGTTCCTCATTAGTCAGACTTTCGAGAGTTTCAGGATCCTCTTTTATGTCATATAAATTTTCTAAATCTAATAGAAGAGTTCTTTCCAGTTCTACAGGCCTTCTTCGATTGAAAGGTAAAATGCTCATCGATATGAACTTATTCAAATTCTTCCAGGATGTCAGAGAGGAGTTCTCCTTCAGCAAGTCAAAGTATTCATCCACATTTTTTTCTACGTGATTATTGAAAGTGGTTATGTCATCCAAGGTAGGAAGTATCACGATCTTTGCCCTTTTTTTTCCAGCAAACTTTCATGAGCTGTTCTGTTAACATGCGCAGGTAGTGCAGTTTTCAATAAATGGAGCATAGGTTTTGCTTGCTTCCCTACATCATGTTCATTTTTTTTATTACAAACTGGAGAGCGGTTCCTAGTTCAGTAGGGATGGAAGGCTTCTCGTAATTGCCAGTGTTTTGATTATAAGTGCCCATTATGTTGATGGCGTCTACAACGGGTTGAAACATCACAGGTTTCAGAAGATCTGAAAATGTTTCAACATCATGATTTCATTTTACAGTTAATAATAGTCCTGCCAGCTTCATCATTCTATTTCTTATCATTGGGTAGTGGTGCCGATCCCTGGATTTGCATGCCATTTCATTTCCATAAAGAATTATTACTTCATCGTAGCGAATTGCTTCCCTTATAGCCCCACTTTTGAATGAGGGAAATATGGAATGCTTTACCACATCATTAGCAATGAGATGTATATTTTTCGAGATACGTTCGGCTGGGATCCCATATTGTTGTTGGCACAAATGTTTTCAACAGGTTTCCTCAAAGAATCCTTCTTCATTATCGCTTTACAAGACGAACATGCAACATAATCAATCCTCCTAGGATTTGGATCAGATTTTAGAATTCTAGAAAGAATCACTTCTCGTTCTAAAAAAATTGTTCTTTTCCAAGGTAAGCTGAAAAATTTCCATCTCTCCTGATTTGCGCCAGGAGTTGTTTCTCCTTTGGATTATCATCACTTAAGAGTTTGAATTCCTGAACATATTCTTCATTTTCATGTGTAGATAAAATATGACGTCTTATATTGCTTCTGGACTGTCCACAGTACTTGCTAATGTTGGCTTTGTTATTAATTCTATAAGAAAATTGAATATTAGGTAACAGCAACACTGCAATGGAATTCAAGGTAGTGATTATCGAACTGTCTGTGGAATATGATTAATCAGCATTATGAATTATGGTGTATAAAAACAAAGAGTAGAAACTTGGATCTGAAAAACAATTACTTACCTACGCTTATACTTCT
This sequence comes from Zygogramma bicolorata, assembly GCA_032362365.1. NCBI lineage: Eukaryota > Metazoa > Arthropoda > Insecta > Coleoptera > Chrysomelidae > Zygogramma > Zygogramma bicolorata. The sequence goes on along the minus strand of JAVJAQ010006090.1, from coordinate 488,049 downwards.
TTTTGACGGGAATTTCTTCAGACAAAGGTGGTAGAGGGCAACTGTTTATTATTTGGATGCAAAGTGTAACTAGTCAATTGTTCAGCAGTAGTTACTTACTTGCCGTTGAGCTCATCAGAAGTGACTGTGTCTGTCTCCAAGGGGTAGCTATCAAGTTCGATAATTGGTTCGTCGGCTGTATTTATCTCAGAGCGATAAATAGGTGTAGAACAGTATGAATCATCCCAAGAATTTTTTGGTTCGGCTGCATTTATCTCAGAGTGATGAATAGGTGTAGAACAATATGAATCATCACAAGAATTTGTTGGTTCGGCTGCATTTATCTCAGTGTGATGAATAGGTGGAGAACAGAATGATTCAACACATGAATTTGTATGTGATTCGAACTGATTTCGTCAACATCACTATATTTCAAGGGACTGAGGAATGAACGCTTGGGCTTCATTTAGGGTGAATATATTTTCCTTCTTTGCGTACGCTTGGGCTTCACTTGGGGTGAATATATTTTTCTTCTTTGCTTCATGTATTCGAATGGTTTACCCATAGTACAATTTACTTTTTCCAAATCAACATGTAGCCTTCTTGAATTGAGGCTTTCCGCGAAATCATTCAGCATTGTATAGTTGTCGTTGAAAGCCTCCACAAAGACGTAATAAGGTTTCCCAGAAATGAAACATTCCCCCTTCAATTTTGATTCCATCACTGAATCGAATTCATCGCATCAGAATAGCAGTGTGCAGTCCTTGGTATTTTTTTCTGACGATAGCAAATGCCATAATGCAAGGAAATATTTTGAAAATTAGTTGAAAGGCAACCTGCTTCATACAACCATACTCCAGAAACAAATAAAATATCACAACAGTCCTTCTTAAACTACTCTTACATTACAGCCTTTTTGCAGCAATTTTATTGCATGCAATATTATTTGCATGCAAAGGTGAAAACTGAAGAAACCAGTGTTCTTACATTTGAGCCACTTTCCAAGACTTTTTGACCTATTGACATATCATTTTTGACAACAAGAAAACATGATATTATATTATCAAATACGTTTCCTGGAAATTGTTTTCGTCATTTCTTCACTATCCACAATATTGGAATGACTGATTATAAAGTATAGCTCATGACTCTTGTACTTAAAAGTCGGCCATTATAAATAATACAGAACCACCAACACAATAAGACAATAAATATGTTGTCAAAATCTAAAATCACTAAAAATATGCAAAGTTGCGCGTGTATGACGTTGCAAATTAGAAACATTTCTATAAATTTCAAGCCTGAAAATTGCAGTGAAAATAAGCCGAAACGCATGCGCATTTATTATTTGACAAAGGCCAGCAATTGAATCGCCAGCAATTTCCATGGATAGGCTGTAATGTAAGAGTAGTATTAGACTTCATTTATAATGAACCACCAGAAATCAACAACTCCAGCAGAGAAAAATATCAGGTTCAAAATCAGATTATTACAATCACAAAAGTTAAAAATGAATGAAATCATATATTAGTTGTAATAATGTCGGCATTTACCATGCTGATATTCAATACGATTTTCGAAATATTGTCAATGAAAACTGACATTTCTCGCAGCGACAAGTTGCAGCGAGAAATTTCAGCGACAAATTACATCATCGAAACAGGGTGTTAAGATATAATACCATCGAATTGGCACTTTTTTTGGCAATTATGTTTTTGTTTAGAGCATTCTCCAGAGATTAGTAGGATCGAAAAATTGCTGAGGTCAGAATATTTTCAGGTAGCAGCACTCCATAAAGAATTCAAAAATAATACATTTCGAAAGCTGAATTTCTGAAACAAATATTGCACCACATAAGATGTCATTTTTTAGAAACAGTATTTCACAAATATCATATGTGAAAATATAAAATAGCAATTTTCGAAAACTGCATTTTTGAATCAAATATTGTACCACATCAGATGCCATCAGTATTCCAGAAAATACATGTGAATATTCCTACAATCACACATTTCAAAAACTATTTATCTAAAAATAAAGATTGCATCACATAAAATGCCATTTTTCGGAAACAATAATCCATAGAATACACGTGAAATGATGAAACAAGAACTCACAAATTCTGAAAAATAAATGTTTTATCAAACAAATATTGCCAAGAGAGTTATACTAGTTTTGGGAAAATAGTATTCATTTATATTAGTTTCTGCTTTATGGTCAATGGTCAAGCACGTGGTCGATAACAATTTCACACACGGTGGCGTTCAGTTTCAAATGAGTGTAAAGGAATTCCCACATTGAAACCAGCTAACATTGCACATGGATAATACTTTTCACAAAACAATTCCAATTACAAGTACCTTCATGAGAGTCGAATAGGTCGATTATAAACTGAGACACAAAACTGACCAAATAACTGAGAAGTGAGACTATCATCCTATGCCTATGCTGAGAATGGCGGAAATACTGAAAATTGTGCCCAAAAAAGTCACGAGTTTATGTAAATGGTAGGGATTGTGCCGCTCTTACGCTTCATCGAGTGGCGGCAAATTTAGAATCAACATCGAATTCAATGTCTTGAAATATCCAAATAAAACATTTCCAATATTCATTTGTATTATGTCTTCACGACATTTAGGATTTTCTGGCGAAATAGGTACCGTTTTACGAACGGTAACAGAAATTTCATAACCGCATCGTTTTCGCGATTGAACGGTAATAGGGGAAGCATGAGTGACGTAAGATATGTCGTTATCATTCATAAAACAGTAATAGATTTTGTGACACAACTATTGGCTCGTGTTATGAGTGGTAACAGGTGGTTACGAACGGGCCATGAAAATGGATGGAAAGGGGTATAACTGCATGTTATGATGGGTTATGAGTGGTTACTCGCGTAAAATTCCCAAATCAGTGTATACTCTAATGAAATGATCGGGTGGAGGCTTGTTAGTATAGGCGAATATAACACTAAAAATTTGATTCTATGCATTTTGGGGGGGCGGGGAAAACTGATTATTGGAAAAAAATGTTGAGTTTGGTACCAGAAATAACTCATTAAAATTCCCACTCCCCTAACCTTGTGTTTTTTTTTCTGTGGCACTTTCCCCTTCCCCAAAATCATTTTTCGCGATTCCTTTGGGAAATTCTGTTCCAAAAATATTGTCCGTGAAATTCTACATAGGATGAACTATTCGAAAGACAGTCAAGGCCTAACTTTTGGCCGACAGTCGTTGTGAAAGATGAGGAGTTTCGTAGTTTTGGCATATTTCTCGGAATCAAAGACCTGTAGGAATTATGCGCTATAAAAGTGGTTGATAATTACATTATGACTTCTTGCATAAAATGAAGAAATTCTTGATCGTTGGTTCCAAAATTTCACACATAGAATTTCATACGAGTAACCAAATATGATGAAATATGTATTCGTATCAGGTATATTTCCAACAGTTTGCATCACATCATTCAGGGTGGGGCACCAAAAACGAAACAAATCGAATACCTTCAAAACACATGTGTTGTGAAAAAAATGCAAAAAATCATCGATTTCTATTACAAGGGGGATATTTCCCTATCACAACCTCAACTGTCACACCCCTCCCCCCATCTCTTGGTCACTATCACCCAAACAATTTGAATAGGGAATGTAGTAAGTGTAACACATCATTAAAAAAGTAATTTCATTAAGAATTCAGTCAAATCAATTTTCTGTAACAAACTTTTTATTATGGCACCCTCTTGCGGGAAAAAACAACTGTTTCATATCAAAAATTATGATGGTTCATTTGCAAGCTAATTTGACATAAATTTGGTGACAATGCAAATATATGGTCCGATTCAAAAGCTTGCCTCAAGTACAAAATAGATATTTTTGCTTGGTGAAATTTTGATCCTGTTACGCACAAAATAACCTACGTCACACACCAAAAAAAAATGCATTTTCTTTTTTCTGCGATTTGCAAAAAAGTTTTTTTCATTCACTTCGATGACATATTTTTAGTCAAATTGGAAACTTTTGAAACACCCACATGATAATTCTGAATCAAATCGAACCGCAATGATATTTTCCTACCCTGGAAATATTCACATAACTACTAATTTCGATTCGAATTGGACCATAATTGCATTGACACCGAATTTGTGTCAAATTAGCTTGCAAATTGAAGTATCATAATTCTTAATACTAACTACTACTTACTACTTTCCCTATTCCAATTGTTTGGCTCATGATGACCAAGAGATGGTAGGAAAGGTGTGATAGTTGAGGTTGGGATACGGAGATGCCCCCCTTGGAATAAAAATCGACGGGTTATTGCATCTATTCCACAACACATATGTTTTGAAGGTATTCAATCTGTTGAAAATATAACTCTTTTGATTACGTATGTTTATTATATTTTATCATACACAATCGGATACTCGTATAAAATTCTGTGTGTGACTGACTTTCACGTCCTATGTAGAATTTCACGGAGAACAATTCTGGATAGAAAAAAATTTCCTCTAGGAGTTCAATTTATCGAGATAATCACGGAAAATTATTTTGGGGAGGGGAGAAGGTGCCACAGAAAAAAAAGCATAAGATTTGGGGAGTGGGAATTTTAATGGGTTGTTTCTGGCACCTAACTCAACATTTTTCACCATTAATCAGCTTCCTCCCCAAAATGCATAGACTGATTCTTCGTCGCCTGAACCGTCGATCAGGAAGCACCCAGTAGAAAAAAATAATGATACCAACTTACCAATGTATTTTGTTCGTTCTGAAATTACAGCCCTTCAAAAGTTCGGAAGAAAGGCATATTGAGCCTTTTTTTAGCACCAAAAAAACGATCAGAATCATACCCCTTTTCAATCGTCAAAGGTCCAATAAACATCATACGACCTTTATCATTTTATCATTTTACCGTGAAAAAAAATCCGTTGCGATTTGAAAGTTATGTCAAAAAACAGAACGCCCATCGCGATGTAACATCCGAATAGTATCGAGGTAAAGAGTGAGGAAAATAATCTATTTTCCTCACACGTATAGTTTGACAGCGCGATGGAAAAAGATGTCTCGAATTGCGACACAAAATGAATATCATATAGGTTTCAATTCTTTGGCCCGTGACGATTGAAAACGTATTATTCTGATCGTCGTTTTTATTTAGTAGAAAAAAGAATGCTTAATATGCCCTTTCGTCGAAATTTGAAGGGCCATTACTGCGAAACCAAGATACGAGAAAAAAATAGAGATAAAAAAGTTGTAGTTCTGGTAGCTCAATGCGAAAAAATTCCAAAATTGCAAAAAATCAGTGCGCATATTATTTTGGTCGAAAATTTTGGTTAAGGTACCTTCCGGGATGCCACTGGACATAATGATTTCAATCTTGCTTTGACCAAATCAGCCCCTTAATCTCTTTTATACCACCACCAAATTTTTATGAACTCGAAGGATTATCGAGATATTCAGGAAAAAACAATTTTCATTTGAATGTTGACACCCTGTATCTTGAAAACGAACCAGTACCGGACCTATGTTTATATGAACTTTTACTTTTGAAATTACTCAGAGAATCACCCCTTTGAGATTGACCACGAACTTGAATAACACCCTTATGAACAAAATGGTATTGAATTGCAAACTTACAGCAAAAAGGAAATTTTTGAAATTTTGTGTACACTTCCTAAAATTCAGTTTTGTCCTCTTATAATGCATTACATCGCTAAATATTGACGGCATATTGCTAAAGTTATTGTTTCTGTTGTATGACAGCACGTGAGTATTGTTCAAATAACTGTATTCGACAAGATGAATATTTTTACAAGTATTATATTATGTAAGTCCGTTGATGAACGATAGATCTCTCAGCCCAATGCTTCTGACAGTTCGATTGACGGCCGCCCTAAGGAATCAAAATGCGTTGGTTTAGTATTATAGCCCGAGGCGTGAAACGGGATTACTACATTCCATTCCAACCATAAATGAACGAAATTTCTATTCCAAGTATCGAGCAGGGGGCCTCCTATTTCGAGGAGGGTTCTTTCTCGGTTCCGGTGTGTAATCTTCTGATTGTTGTTCAGCTTCCATTGACGGTAGTCTTCTCGGTTCCGGTGTGTAACCTTCCGATTGTTGTTCAGCTTCCATTGACGGTAGTTTAAAGTTCGACTAGGAGTCGACAATTTGAGAAACTTCTGTTGATTCACCGGTTTCTTCCTTTCTAGAATTTCCTGGAAATATTTTGTCCGTTTCTTGATCTGAGTTCGGTAGAATTTGTTAATTTCGTTTCCGCATCTGAACGCAGTGTTTGCGACGTAAAATACCATCTACATTGACTAAATATGATAGCGGTAGGGATTGTTTGATGATGTGTCTCGGAAGGGAGCCTTTTACCAGAGGTTTATTCACCCACACTGTAACGGTTCACTTTCCAATGAAATTGGGACAATCTGTATATACGTCCAACAAGTTCCACTATCTCATTGCGCAGGCATATGACAATAATGTCAAACGGGGGATACGAGACTCAAGCGAGCGGATTATGGGCCGGTATGTAGTCAGTGTCATTTTAAATCAGAAGGTTGATTCTTCGTGTACCTACTGTAGTGGAAAAGCCTAATAAAAACTAAGGTAAATTATCATGATTGCGTATATCATCTGTATGATATGCAAGAACGATGTTTTCGTTCCAGGCAAAATAGGGATAAGTGAATTTCCCGAGGACCGTGTCCTGTAGACCTACACTGCTATAGATCATCCTCAATTATCATCGATAAGGCCTAGTTTTCTTCGTCTCGTTCACCGCCCGCTCCCTACAGATAGTTTATTACGCAAGCCCTCAGGAGCAGTGCCTTAGTTGTCGCCTGAGCTGCTGAACAGGGACCCGGGACGTCCTCTTTTTATAGCTCGGTTTCACCGTGGAAAACCTTAGTCAAGTCTGCAATTCTTGAGAGGACTTCGGAAATTCGTACCTTTTCCTAGCGATATTCTCACCCTTTTGGGCGTAAGTAAGCGGAAGAATCATACTGAGTGAGTACAACTCTAATTCTCTCCCAATTCTCCTGGGTGCCTGCACAATAAAGAAGATACCCTGTGTTTTACTTAGTCTTAGTTTTTTATATTATTATTTATTGCTATTGCTCTCGAGCTGTATGTATTTCGCTATATGGTATTTCCATTCATTTGTGATTTAATCAGCAGCTGCCGATTGAACAAAAGTGCACAAAACTGAATATTCACGTAAATGTTAAATGTACTATTTTTATAAGGAATTACATGTCGTGATTTCATTTATTCTAGTCGAGATCGCTTAACGAAACTTATTCTTTCCATACACCTTATTTTAATTATTTTCTCCAATATATATTTCTTATGCAACGGTTCCGCTTGCATAATATTATATTATACATTAAATTCAATAAGTTACATTTATTTCGTTTGATTCCCATTCCTCGTCAATTTATATAATCATATCAATTGGCTGGCGCCCCATAGTTTATTTTAAATTCGAGAACATAATCTTTTTTATAAATCATCAGAATTCGAGAATGCGAACCCACGCCTTGAAGTGAGTTGTTGTAAGACTTTTGTGTTGATCTTTCATTCTCTCAATAATACGTTACACAAAATTGGCGCCTCAACTTAAAGGGCTCGATTTTTGATTTTGATTAGATTCTTGCCGGTGCATAGTAAACTGTTTTACCAAAACCTCTCCTCTTTCCTTTCGAACGAAATAAATGTGAACTTCCAAATAGAAGAAATCTCAGATAAAACTAGAGAAAGTAGTTGAACAAAAAAAAAAAGTTATAAAAAGAGGAAAACTGTTTGGATATTTGTCTGGAATTGCAATTTTTGCGTCGACCACGGTTGAAACCGAGTTATTTACCGTCACAGGTGTTTTTCTGCCTTTTATTCAGGAATCCCTAGTTGCACTTTATCGCTATACAGATTGTCCCACATGCGAACCGAATAATAAAATTATTTCTGTTCATCTTTTGTTTGTTGAATCATTCGTAGATTTTTTAACTTAACCTTTTTATACGGGGTGCATAGTGGTGCAACGATTAGTTTTTTTCAATGGCTACCAATTACGATATTGATCCAAATCATTTAAGAGTATACGAATTGAATTATGAGTTATCACTGCGGGATGTGAATACGGAGAAGGTTGACATTGATTCGAAGCGAAAGTTTCTCCGTAGACAACTCAAAAAAGATCAGTCGCGTCCGGGAGTAGTTTACAAAATCGAGGATTATAAGCACGAAACCGAAAAAAAAAGATATAGATGAAACTATTCGTTCTCTCACGGATTTGGTAAATGATTATGATGGCACAAATGAAGAAGTAGCAAGTCGCATTCGCAGTAGGATAAATCACGTTCTAGGTAGGATTTCGCGAATACCTGTCGATAAAGGTGAAGAGATTTTGAATTATAGGGGTGACAATACAGTTATAGTATCTGCTCTGGAGGAAGACTTGAACGAGATTATGGAACGTCACCGTCGTGGCGTGGACATTACACCGAGCCGTCATCCTTCAGTTTCAGAGGTTGATGAAAAATCTGTTCCCGTTTATAAATGGCCAGTTAAATTCAATGGGAAACATGGTGGCAGTTCTTTAAATTCATTTTTGAGTCGGGTTGAAGAACTTAGGATTTCCAGAAAATGTTCGAAACAAGGTTTATACGAGGCTGCTTCGGAATTATTTGAGGATGTTGCTCTGGAATGGTTTAGAGCACAACTGAGGCAGAATCGATTCGACTCCTGGGATAGTTTGGTTACAGCTCTCAGAAGAGACTTTTTGTCTGAAAATCATGATGACGAGTTGTGGAGGCAGATTGAAAGACGTGTCCAGCGCCAGGAAGAGCCCGTGGTGATTTATATCTCTATTATGGAAAATTTGTTTCATTGCCTTTCAGAGAAACCTTCTGACGCGAAGAAACTCAGGGTACTCATGTCCAGAGTACTACCGAAGTACCACTGTCACCTAGTACTACAAAATATAACATCTATTGTTAAATTGGTCGAAGTGTGCAGAGCCCTAGAAGAGTCCGAAAGGATGCAAAATAATTTCAGACCTTCCTCTAGATGCGATGTTTCAACCTTGGAGTCGGGAGTATCCCACCCATCCCAGGTGGATCATTCAGTTCAACCTTCCAGCTCTGATTTCTGTCGAAACTGTAGAGGAAATTTCAATAGGAGGGAGCGTTTTTCCAGTTCACCTAGAGCTACTGTCACACGGAACTCTACTCAGGTTTCAGCTATCCAGTGTTGGTCCTGTAATGAGATGGGTCATCGTCAACGGGATTGTAAGAAAAAAAGTTCAGCACAAACGCAGACTCAGCAAAGGAAGTTGGTTTGTTATGGCTGTGGCATGGAAGGTGTTATCAAACCCAATTGTCTTCGGTGCTCAAAAAACTGAAGGATGGAGTTCGCCACTCGGGCCGTCGTAACTCCAAAACTTCTTATTCTCAAAGGGTCCCTAAATGTTCTTCAGAGGAATGGAAGAAATGGCTTGAATGCGTTTCTGAGTTCTGCCTTTCTAATAGAGTGAGCCTTTCAAATAATTCAAATGAGGTAAACGAAAATAGTGTTATTTTTATTGAGAAGTTGAACGATAATCGACCTTATGTTTCAATAAACATTTTTGATAGGTTAGTAATCGCTCTTCTTGATACAGGCGCAAGTCATTCAGTTATTGGTCGTGAAGGAATCCCATTATTGAAATTATTCGAGCTTGAACTGAATGAAAGTAAAGATAAAACTCTCAAGACTGCTGATGGCGCGGTTCAGTATATTGAAGGGATTGTAGAAATTCCCATTCAATTGGACAATTCGATCAAGATAATAAAATTTCTAGTCGTACCGTCATTATCATACAGCATCATTCTAGGTGCTGATGCTTGTAAAGTTTTCAATATCACTGTAGATTTTGCTACAAACTCATATTTTGTTGAAATAAAGTATCTTGAAACCACAGCCGCAGCGGTTTGTGAGACGTTTTTGTCGGCTTTGAACAAAATTTGTGATCAATCCAACCTAACCACTGATGAAGTTCAAGCATTGAATGATGTTATGGACAAATTTCGTAGTTTGTCACTCCCTAAACTCGGTCGCACAAATAAATGTTTCCATATAATCGATACTGGCGACGCCGAACCGATCAAACAAAGACACCATGTTATGTCACCATATAAATTAGCAGAGTTAAACAAAGAACTTGACAGGATGTTAGAAATGGATGTTGTGAGGCCATCCACTAGTCCCTGGGCTAGTCCGGTATTGATGGTCGAGAAAAGTAACGGTGAGCCAAGATTCTGCTTCGATGGTAGAAAGTTGAACGCAGTAACTAAAAAATGTGCGTACCCCCTTCCTATCGTCGACCACATCCTCAATAAGTTATCGGGTGCAAAATTTTTGAGCAGTGTCGATCTGAAATCCGCTTTTTGGCAGATTCCCTTAGAACCAAGTTCAGCTGAAAAGACAGCCTTCGTTGTTCCTGGTCGTGGACTCTTCGAGTTTACTGTTATGCCTTTCGGTCTTTGTAACGCCGCCCAAACCCTCCAAAAGTTGATGGATTCCATATTAGGTCCAGAACTAGACCCGTATGTATTTGTTTACCTTGATGATGTCATCATTGCGACTTCTGACTTCGGGAAACACCTGGAAATACTCAACGAAGTTTTCACTAGAATGAAAAGCGCAAATTTGACCATCAATATGGAAAAATGTTCTTTTTGTATGCCCAGTTTGAGGTACCTCGGTTTTGTAATTGACCGTGATGGTTTGAGAACCGATCCAAGTAAGATTCGAGCTATGTTGGATTATCCAATACCGAAGACTGCTACAGAGGTTAAAAGATTCATAGGAATGTGTAGTTGGTATAGGAGATTTGTGAAAAATCATTCAACTATTACTGCTCCTATTAATGCAATTCTCAAAGGTAAGAAGAAGTCTGAAAAAATCAAGTGGACGAATGAAGCGGACCAAGCTTTTCGCGACCTGAAACAGGCTCTAGTTTCAGCCCCCATTTTAGCTTCTCCGGATTTCAGAAAGCCATTTTGCATTCAATGCGACGCTTCGAATGTAGGACTTGGAGCGGTGTTAACCCAAGAAGAGAACGGCGAAGAAACCGTTGTGGCATATGCATCGAGATCCCTAACAGAGGCAGAAAGGAAATTTACAGTCACCGAAAAAAAATGTTGTGCAGTCTTATTCGGAGTAGAGAAGTTTCGACCATATATAGATGGCATTGCTTTCTCAGTCCTAACAGACCATAGTTCTCTCCTTTGGCTCACTAACCTCAAGAATCCAACTGGACGTCTAGCCAGATGGGCGATGCGACTCAGCCAATATAATATGGAAATACGTCACAGAAAAGGGTCTTTGAACGTAGTTCCGGATGCTCTTTCGCGTGCACCTGTAGAAGCCTGTGTGTTGGAGATCCATAGAAATGAAATTGTGGCAGATCAGTGGTACTCTCGCATCATAGATGGTGTGACGAATTTTCCAGAAAAATACCCAGATTGGAAGGTTATGGACGGATTCCTCTATAAACATATCCCGTGTACATTCGGACTAAGAACTAATTTCAGTGAGTGGAAATTGGTCGTCCCACAAGGGCAGAGAGAGAGCGTTTTCAAGGAAATGCATGAGTTTCCGACTGCTGCTCATTTAGGTATTTATAAAACAGTTAATAGAATTCGCGAAGTTTATTATTGGCCTCATTTACTTCAATATGTGAGGAGGTCAATTGCCAAGTGCGATGTTTGTGCCGCACAGAAGGCAAGTACCACTGCACGCCCTGGATTCATGGGCCACCCAAAGAAGGTTAGTTTTCCTTGGCAATATGTTTCAGTGGATATTTTAGGTCCCTTGCCAAGAACAAGGAATGGTTATTCCTACATTCTTGTAGTTTCAGATTATTTCACCAAGTATTGCTTGTTACACCCAATGAGAGCTGCGACGGCCTCCACTATTGTCAGATTCATTGAAGAACAAGTTTTCCTAGTATTTGGATCTCCACAAATAATAGCCTGCGACAATGGAGTTCAGTTCACATCCCGTTCCTTTAAAGACTTAGCTACACGGTACGGTACAATAATCCACTATAACGCAAATTATCATGCGCAAACGAATGCAGTGGAACGGATCAATCGCGTTCTGGAAACAGCCATCAGATCATACTTGGATGGATCCGATCACCGGACTTGGGATAGAGAACTCCAGAAAATAGCATTCGCTCTAAGAACAGCTGTTCATGAAGCCACCGGTTTATCTCCCACCTTCTTAAATTTTGGGCGGTATGTACCGTCAGATGGAAGATATTATGGACGTCTTCAGTCTGATGATGTTGTCGATCTGAACAATATTAATAGAAAAGACTATAGTTCGGACATTGACAAACTTCCCCAACTATATTCTGATGTCCGCATAGCGTTGTCTGAAGCGTACACGAAGAATTGTAGGCAGTATAACCTACGAAAACGACCAGCTGATGTTTATCATGTCGGTGATAAAGTCTGGAAGAAAAACTTTATCCTATCCAATAAAGCAGACCACTTCGCAGCCAAATTAGCACCTAGATATATCCTTTGCACTGTGAAAAAAGTAGTATCAAGACTAGTTTATGAATTGGTGGGACCGAATGGGAAGAATATTGGCAAGTTCCATGTGAAAGATTTAAAGCCTTATAGAGGATCGGATGAGGTTTGATATAGTGAGTGTGAGTGTGAATGTGGCAACGATTGGGATAAGCTTGAACGGTGAGGAATGATTTTTTATGTCAAATCAACTCTGATTGTGAGCTCAATATGAAACGGGGCCAATATCCTGGTCCACTATTACCTCCAATTCTGAATCAGTAGTGGAAGTAACAGTTATTGCAGTATTCCAATAATCAAATACTAGAACCCCATTTCGCTATGGTAATTTTGTATTTCGAATTCTACCCTTTTGTAGTGTATATTTATATATATAGTTAGGAAAATAGTATATTGTGCTTGATGCCAGATATTTGATAGTTATATTTGGAAGTGCTTTCCCCTCCAAAAAAAAATCAGAGCACTGATTTTTTTATACAGGAAGAGGGGGTGTGTAACGGTTCACTTTCCAATGAAATTGGGACAATCTGTATATACGTCCAACAAGTTCCACTATCTCATTGCGCAGGCATATGACAATAATGTCAAACGGGGGATACGAGACTCAAGCGAGCGGATTATGGGCCGGTATGTAGTCAGTGTCATTTTAAATCAGAAGGTTGATTCTTCGTGTACCTACTGTAGTGGAAAAGCCTAATAAAAACTAAGGTAAATTATCATGATTGCGTATATCATCTGTATGATATGCAAGAACGATGTTTTCGTTCCAGGCAAAATAGGGATAAGTGAATTTCCCGAGGACCGTGTCCTGTAGACCTACACTGCTATAGATCATCCTCAATTATCATCGATAAGGCCTAGTTTTCTTCGTCTTGTTCACCGCCCGCTCCCTACAGATAGTTTATTACGCAAGCCCTCAGGAGCAGTGCCTTAGTTGTCGCCTGAGCTGCTGAACAGGGACCCGGGACGTCCTCTTTTTATAGCTCGGTTTCACCGTGGAAAACCTTAGTCAAGTCTGCAATTCTTGGGAGGACTTCGGAAATTCGTACCTTTTCCTAGCGATATTCTCACCCTTTTGGGCGTAAGTAAGCGGAAGAATCATACTGAGTGAGTACAACTCTAATTCTCTCCCAATTCTCCTGGGTGCCTGCACAATAAAGAAGATACCCTGTGTTTTACTTAGTCTTAGTTTTTTATATTATTATTTATTGCTATTGCTCTCGAGCTGTATGTATTTCGCTATATGGTATTTCCATTCATTTGTGATTTAATCAGCAGCTGCCGATTGAACAAAAGTGCACAAAACTGAATATTCACGTAAATGTTAAATGTACTATTTTTATAAGGAATTACATGTCGTGATTTCATTTATTCTAGTCGAGATCGCTTAACGAAACTCATTCTTTCCATACACCTTATTTTAATTATTTTCTCCAATATATATTTCTTATGCAACGGTTCCGCTTGCATAATATTATATTATACATTAAATTCAATAAGTTACATTTATTTCGTTTGATTCCCATTCCTCGTCAATTTATATAATCATATCAATTGGCTGGCGCCCCATAGTTTATTTTAAATTCGAGAACATAATCTTTTTTATAAATCATCAGAATTCGAGAATGCGAACCCACGCCTTGAAGTGAGTTGTTGTAAGACTTTTGTGTTGATCTTTCATTCTCTCAAGAATACGTTACAACACTTCTTCTCCTTCCGTAAAATACTTTTGAGATGTAGCAGATTGGTCATGATTCAGTTTTTGCCTGATTTGTTCCAGTTCCATGTTTGGAGTCACGTTCGGTTTGAGCAAATCAAATCGTGATCGCAGGTGGCGCCCAAACATTAGTTGGCTGGGAAAATAAAAATTGCGCAAATCTCTGTGATTGACTTAGTTCTGGATCCGCAGCGCGCATTCGTTCCTTGAATGTTCGAACAGTTTTTTCTGCGAGGCCGTTCGATTTTGGGTGGTACGGTGTCACTTTGATATGAGTTATTCCATTGTCTTTACAGAAGTCTTTAAATTCAGCAGAAGTCAGTTGAGGTCCATTATCACTGACTAAAAACTTGAGCAACCCAAACCTTGAGAATATAGTGCGGAGAGCTCCTATCGTAGATTTGGACATGGTATCATTCATTGGCACTACCTCCAGCCAGTGGGTATAGCAATCAATGATCAATATCTATATTCTTCCCTTGCAAGGACCGGCAAAATCCAGGTGTAAGCGAGACCACGGTTCTGGTGATATACCCCAGGGGTGTGGAGGTGCACTTTTTTCATTTTGTCTGCTTTGTTGGCAAGACCTGCATTTCTCAATTTCTCGAACGATGTCATCATTGATTCTCGGCCAATAGACATGAAGCTTTGCAAGAGATTGCATAGCGGTTATTCCGGGATGACCATCATGTAACATCGCAAGTGTTATTGATTGTAGGGTTGAAGGAATACAGATACGTCCTCGCCACAGAAGTATGTCCTCCTTTAAAGATAGTTCATGTTTCTTTTCATAAAATGGTAACAGGTCACTGGGGATTTTCCTTTCATCGGGCCAGTATAACTGTGTGTTCTTGAAAATATGGCTAGAATCTCATCTTTAGAGGTTTCACTCTTCAAGTCTCGTTTTGTCATTGATAATTTCCTCACTTTCAGGTGTAAAAGTCGAACATGAGTTGGTATTTCAAGCGATTCAGATGAATTTTTCAACGGAAGTCTAGAGAGGGAATCGGCAGCAAAATTTTCTGTCCCAGACTGGCACATTACATTAAAGTTGTAACTATTTAAAGTCATAGCCCAACGAAGTAGTCGGTTGCTGGCTATTTTAGGTGTCTGTCGGTTTTCTCCGAAAATGTGCTGTAATGGTTTATGGTCTGTGAGAAGAGAGAATCGTTGTCCATACAAATATTGGTGAAATTTTGTTACTGCGTAAGCCAGCCCCAAAGCTTCTTTATCAATAGTAGAATATCTTCGTTCAACTTCATTAAAAGATCGTGATGCAAAGGCAATGGGCTTCAGGTTTCCGTCAGGTAGCTTATGTGAGAGTTCTGCTCCTACACCTACATTACTGGCATCACTGGATACGACTAATGGTTTTTTGGGGTCGTAGTGAGCTAATGTGTCATTAGAAGTCAAACTTTGTTTCAACTCATTCACTATTGACGTGTCTTCGTCTGACCACTCCCATATCATTTTTTTCAGATGGCGACACAAAGGGACACATTTCACATATAGGCTCGTGATAAATCTCCCATAATAGGTAATAGCTCCAAGGAATGAGCGTAGTTGTGTTTTCTGGTAACGGCATGTTTTTTATGGCTTCAATGCGTTCTTCGGTTGGATGTAAACCATTTCCATCAATCTTACGGCCCAAATACGTAACACTGCTCCTAAACAAGTCACATTTGGATTTTTGGGTCTTCATTCCTGCATCCTGCAGGCGCCCTAAAA
Organism: Zygogramma bicolorata; assembly: GCA_032362365.1. Lineage (NCBI taxonomy): Eukaryota > Metazoa > Arthropoda > Insecta > Coleoptera > Chrysomelidae > Zygogramma > Zygogramma bicolorata. The sequence goes on along the minus strand of JAVJAQ010006090.1, from coordinate 472,043 downwards.
CTTCTTACAGTCTCATGTAACGATGAATTTGGTGCAGTTACTAATATGTCATCTAAGTAACATACAACGCCCTCTATGCCGGAAAGAATTTGGTCCATGGTACGCTGAAACAATGACGGAGCAAAACTCATTCCAAACGGTAACCTCTTATAGGTGAAATAGCATATATATATCTACTACGAATATTGACCATACGCCATAAGAGACAATGTTAGCAAAGTGAAGCCGACTTTTGTACCAATCACAATATCCTTGGAATATAAATTGGCAGCGATGATCGAGGGCGCATGCGCGAAATGTAAAGCGCGAAATTCAAATTTCTAAATATGTCTTTGTCATCAACCTTCAAATTTACAGGTTATGTTTATATAATTTCACAGAGATTTCAATGTAAATTTTGTTATTCAGAAAATCATCCAGTTACACAAAAAATATACTCAAATGCAAAATATACAGTTCCTGGTGTGCAAAAGAATGAGGAAATCAAGATTTTGAAAAATGGTGGGATCATATTATCCTGATCTTTCTGATATTTTATAAGTTCATTGTGTCCTGATTTCTGGATTCGTGGAAAGTTCATATTACACTGATATGAATAATTCAATGAAGAAAACCCATATAGGCTCAAATTCCATCAGAACTATTTACCATACCATCTTGCAGATTAAGAATATCTTCATATTTTAATACCATCTTTTAACATCCAGGGCCTGTCTTGTAGCTACGAGAAAAACACAATGCTGACTCGAAAATGCTTATGAATTACGTGCGATATAATCTGTTTACTCGAATGTGGTTAGTTTGGAATTCACTCAATATAATTGAATGTTACAAAAAATTAATTAGATGGAAAACAAAAATTCGTTGAAACCAATAAATTAAGGACAGAAAAAAATTGAAACGCACGGTGCAGCATTCAAATGGAGTTATTGGAAAATAATCGATATATTTTATACGTTTCGAGACTTGTTGAAGTATCAAAGATTGTTGAGCGGTAGAACTTCTGTCAATAGCCAGTTGAGCAGAATTGAATTATGTTTTTTGTTCAGAGATTGGAAACTTTCACGGCCGGTAACAAATGAATTGTTAGGTGTTTCCTTTCTTCTAAGCCTTGCTCTACAGATTTTTGGGCCTGACATTGCCTCATTGCTTTTGGATATTGTCTGCCGCAGATGGTTAGTCCTAAAAACCTGCAGAACACGGCCTAGAAGCCCGCAAACACAAAAATCAATTGTATGTTCCAACTGCTATGAATTTAATAATAATAATATTTATTCATCCCAAGAAACTTTTACTGTTAAAAACATATAAGTGGATTTTTCGTAATTGAAACTCAATTTGTGATATTTTAACCAAGATGATATTTGTTCCAAGTCATGTGTCATAGATAATTGTACTGATTTTGTATATTTTGAATCGTAAATTGAAGTTGTATCATCAGCAAAGAGTGATGGATCCCAAAAGACAGTTTTGAAATTGAATTGATATATAAGAAATAAAATTGGTCGTAACACTGAGCCCTCTGGAATATTATTATTTAGAATAACTTTCGGTACAGAATATAGACTTGCTTCGGAACTGTGGCTATGCCAAGAATATTTGAATAAAACAATGATGATTTCAATATTATTTATATTACTCAATAGACATAATAAATAATTGAATAAAAGTTCAGGAAGATGCAATACAGTATAAATTACGGTATAGTTAAGATTAAGTACCTAAGAAAAATGCTTAACATTCTATTTGTCGCACCTTGGAACTTTCATGATAGATCGCGCATGTATCTCAGAAGAATTTTGGTGAATATTAAACAAAAACTCAAAAATTGCATCATTTTCACATTTTTATATCTTAAACAGAAAGCATATTCCTAGAAAAATATAGAAATACTCAAATTAAGCGAAAATTATATGAAGTTACAGGCATTTTTCACAATATATATATATATATATATATATATATATATATATATATATACACATACATTTCTTCTGCGTTGGAAAGAGGTGTTGATGTGGTTTGGATCCTTCCAAACCACATCACCATATACATATATATATATATACAAAGTTCAAAGTATATTTTTCTGATATTCTTGGCAAGTATATTTCGTGAAATGGGACTTTTTAGTTTGTGTATAGTATCTACTACACCTGTTCTTTTTTTGAGGATATCATTCAGTTCCTTTCTTCATATAAATTTACAATGAGATTGGAACCTTCAGTGTAAAAGTTGAAACTTTTCCTAGAGACCAATTACTCGAACACCAAAATGAGATTTTTGCACTTGATGCTCTTTTCGCTAACAAAGTTGAGAGCTTCTGCTAAAACACCGGGATTTCCTTCAATTACACTGTACCATTTCCTTATGGTACTTGTATGTGCAAACAATTTTCCAAATGTTTTCCTCGCATAATTGTACGCTCTTGTGGAGTAAAACTGGAGGGTAACTGCAGATTGCCTCAGCTCAGATGAATACTTTATATTTCTTCTTGCATTTGACCTTTCGAATGAAAACTTGCAGTTCTCAGGAACATTATCCTGTGAATACAATTAAAATATATTATTTCCAAAACTTTTATGGATTCAATTCAGCATTGCATGAAAAGAAGAGAAACTTCATTTATTAACATCATGCATTTCCTCAACAATCACAACAAATTGGGGACGGTTCAAGAAGATGAAAATATAAAGGTTTTTTTCTGTTTAAAAATGTTGAAAACGAGTAAATAAGGGCATGTGTGGTGTTTTGATCAGAAGAACGGCCAATTTTGTTTTTTTCGAGAAAGAAATTTTATGTGAAAAATGGGGTGAAATTTCACAACAAAATGGATATGGATTTTTTAGTGGACTTTAAAAAAAAATAGTTTTGCAAAAACTCCAAAACGGAGGTATTAGGATTATATTTTGGGATCCAATAGATACACACCAATTATATCTATGTTGAAAATACCGGATTGGAACTATGTTGAAAAAATACTTCATGGCCATGGTCTTCATTTTCAAACTCACAAAATAACTACAACTCATTAATGATATTCCTAAAACATAATTGGGAAATAAAATAAAATTCTTTGTTGGTGGCCTTCTCATTCCAGAGTAAAAAATCATTAGTTTTGGAAAAAAAAACAATCAAATGGGAGATTCATATCATGAATTTTAATACATTTGTACTGACATTTAAAAAAAATCATAACCACATTCACCAGCTATATTTCAAATAATTCTTCCCCAAATGTGAATTGTATGAATTGATAAACAGATGGAATGGCATGCATAAAAGTATTCAATAAATGATTTTTTTCGTCACTTTTCTGTTCTGCGATTATCAATCATAATAGTATATTATGCAACGATCATATAATGAAGGCAATTAATAGACAAGCATTGGCAATGACATTGCAGTGCACCTCACAAAATTCTTCAATTTATGTGAAAGAAAATAAATATATAAAAATGGTTCACACAATACTTACAATAATTTTAGGCCAATTGCTTTTATTCAAATTTTAAGCAAAATGTTCGAAATAGCTCTGAAAACGAAGATGGTGGCTTACTTTGATTCTCTAAGTTTATTTGATATATCTCAGTATGGATTTGGGAAATCATATTCTACAACAGATGATCTCGATAACTGAAGAAGGCTTCAACAATAAGGAATACATAGGTAGTATATTTTGTGACTTGACAAAGGCTTTTGATTGCGTAAGACACAAACAGGTGTGCAGTACCTTGCCCTTAAAATTTTCAATAGATTGCCACCCTCCATCAAAGATCTCAGCCTACCATGTACCTGATTAAAAAAATGTTTTTATGCTAATGATAACTATTTCAATGAAAATTTTGATGATATTCAAAGACTATTGTGTTTGACATTGACCAAGTTTTATTGATAATCGTGTATGTGTATATTTTGATTGTTTTAAATTCTAGTGGATTTGCTAGCCTGTACCTGACTTGTGTAAACAAATATTGTGAAACACCAATAAAGTATCTATCTATAACTGGGCTATGAAACGAACCAAAGGTGAATTTCATATAAGGCTTATGCGGGTATATATAACCCTTACATGAAAGTGGCATACACTATTTTTCTACATTCGATAAATGATAAAGATCTATAAATATTATATTTATATTTGTATTGTGGATCCCCCTGATCTGGTAGTGGAAGGGATATTTACATTTATTTCTTAATTTCTCAATAACTGTATTGGATATTCTGATTTTATTCTGATTGTGTATTATGATACACAATATCTTATGATATTGTGTATCATAATGAGCCCATTATGATACACAGATTTTTCATTACAATACAGATTTTCAATCCGTTTCATAATGGATCTGATTATGAAACAAATTATGGGCCTATAAGGGTATTGTTATAGTATTGGTGTAGAAAAAACTAATAATATTCCGCTTTATGCTGTATCACTATGCTGTACCACAACAAAATAACGAAAGTGGCGGATAAAGGTGACAATATTTTCAACAGACATGATACAGCATAGGGCCTGTTGTTGTGAATCAGAAGAATACATTACCATCAAGTGATCATAAGCACCAATTGAAATCAGGTTATTTTATTTCAAATGCTCCAGAGTTGCTTCAAATTATTAATTTTTTTTGTGAGCCGCCTATTTTTCCGTTGGAGAATTCGAATCTTCATTTTCTGCTCGTCAATTTTTTTTCTCATTTTTGGATTTTATCTGAAAAAGGAATATAATCAATAGCAAAACACGAAAATATGCCACAAAAGGTGAGCTCATCAATCTATCAAAATAGTTTTTTTATTATCATCAGTGATAGAACTGATGGAATCAATGGAATTTACTGTTGAATTTCAGAACTTGTCTGCATTTCAATAATGCTGGACAGGGACAGGACAGGATCAATTTAAAATATGTAAATTGTATAGGGAGACTGAAAGAATAGTGCATAAAAATTATTCTTATTCAATATATTTGAAGGATAACAAGGTGTCAAAAGTGGCAGTTTTCAGCTAGTAGGTGTAATTTTCCCTAATTTGAGTTATGCATTATCCATTAGGTTATGCACTACCTATTAACTAGGCCATCATTTTTTCAGGCAAAAGTACGAGAGGGGTTGATTACGCAACCCACTTATCTCAATCGAAAGAAAGAATTGCAAATCTTATCCTATGGAAACATTCGGTTAGGGATTTACCTTGAGGACTTGTATAGGCGCCTGAACTTATTTTATAATGAACATAAAATATTTGATACTTCCTCTGTAATAGTTTTACTATTTTAGGGCAATGTTTCCCATTGTAATTGTATTCTATGATTTAGAACTCACCAACAGGAAGAGACTGACTTCATTAGGAATCATCATATCTAGGTGGAAGAAATGAACAATCAACGTTCAGTGAGGGTAGTGTACCAGTTTTCAAAAGAATTCTCCCACTGCTCACAGAATATATATCTGTCCTCGAGAAATGATCAGCACATATTCTCAGTTTATTCAAGTCTTCAGCTGCCTGGAGATAACATATTTTCATCCACTGGGATCTTAGCGATGGATTCTTAGGAAAACTGAAATATAAATACGCATATATTGAACATGAAAGCAACACAGATCCATATGTAATAAATTTCTTACCGATGATATGAACTGGAGCTCTTAGTCACACAGAAAACAAATTTCTTTTTTCGCGGACATAATAGTCTTGAACTTCTAAACAACTATGGACTAACGAAACACAACACTATATATGGAAACAAAAAACCAATACTGAACAATAACTATAATAAAAACGGTACCGAACAATAACGAGAAATCAACGAACACAAGAATTAATTATGAAAAATATTGAAAGAATTTCAAGAAAATTTTGACACTGACAATTTGGTTATGTTTGAATTTGAAACAAAACAAGGAATTTATGGCAAATAGTTATACCCGACATACGATCATTTCCGATTTACTTAGCAGGGAGAAACGTAAGAGAGAAACAACACTAGCGGGTCATTTCTTGACTGACATCTTCTACTTTTGAATTTGACGCATGCGCAACTATTCCTTGCTGCCAATCGCTCTCTTTTGTTTCCCAAAATCTCGCATCAAATAGCTGCCTTAATTATCAATATTCGTAGTTAATATATATATATGTGAAATAGCCTTCACGTGTCGCAATGACTAAGTATTTGCGAGATTCTGGGCGGACCTCCATTTGTAGATAAGCATCTTTCAGGTCGATTTCAGAGGAAATTTTTTCCCCAGGAAGCTTTGATGTTATGTCCTCAAAGCGTGCAAGAGGGTAATTATCAATTTGTACATGCTTGTTTATGGTAACCTTGAAATCAGCACAAATTCTTATATTTCCCTTCGATTTCAATGCAACAACGATGGGAGATGCCCATGAAATTTGAAAGTTTGTTGTATCGATTGGTTCCAAGACACCATCACTTACTAATCTTGTGAGTTCTGCCGACACCTGGTCTTGTAATGCAAGCGGAACATTCCTTGGACGGAAACTCCTCGGAATTACTTCATTACTGATATATAGTTTTGCTTGATGACCTTTTATAGTACCCAAGGAATCATCAAAAAGTTGAGGAAACCCATTCAGTATCATCGTTTTTTTTAGATTTCTTGTTGACTGATTTTCTGTTCCATGTTTCATATCTGAAGTAATTTTTCCATCAAGTTCTTTCAATTGGCATATCTTCGCGCCAGGTGGCAAGGGTAACTCGAATGCCAAACACCAATCCAATCCAAAAAGTGGAATGTCATCATCTTCCGTCACATATAAAGGTAAATCAATTTCATTTCCACATGCCTTAATATTTACAATGCATTTCCCAATAGTATTTATTGGTTTTTCTCCATATGCAACCAAATCAGCTGATTTTCTAAGAGAAGGTTTACCTATTTTATTCCAAATTTTTCTGCCAACTACAGCATGCACAGAGCCAGGGTCATAAAGCATTTCCACAGTTGTTTCATGCATACACACTGTTATTATTACTTTACTAGATGGTCCATATTTATTGATATTCAATATGTTTGAATTATAATTGCTTGTCTCGGGTTCGGAATCACTCTCAATATCTGAAAACTGATCACTCCCCTCATCACTTTTATGCTCCTGGACGCAACGGGTAAACTTTCTCGATTTTTCCTTGAACTTATACGAGCGCGATGACTGCTTAATAATCGCATGGCCCGAAATGACACATACACGGGAGAAATGGTTTTCTTCGCCACAACTTCCACATTTTTTCCGAACGCAGGACAGTTCTTTTGGCGATGTTTCGAATCACCACAATAAAGACGTAATTCACGTACTCCCGATTTCTTGATTCCAGATGAAGAACTTTGTCCATCAGATCGTTTAACACGATGTACGTAATTGTCTATCTTCTGCGCGATATTTTGAAACCCCGTTAATTGTTAAGTTCGACTAGAAGCTTGTTCCAGAAGGCAGGCAGTAGCCTCCACTTCTTCTAGTGTAGTATTATTAGTAGAATGTTTTCGTATTAATTTTTCCTGTCACTCGCTATTGTTCATGCCAAAAATCAACTGATCCCGCATTATTTCATTCATGCCAGTTCCAAATTCGCGATATCCTGCCAAAGCACGGAGTCTGTTCACATATTCATTTTCCTTACTGACGCACCCAGTGAAGTATATTCGTTCGGCAAACATATATACTTGCTTGCAATAGAATCTATCGAGTACACAAATCAGCTCTGCATAAGCCTTCGTCGTCAACTTTTGTGGCTTGAAATGATCCACCAAAATTTTGAAAACTTGTGGACCCACCGTGGACAGTAACAATTTTTTTCTAACCTCTGTTTTTTCAGGCGTTATCGAGTCATGAATTTCTGATTCTAATTCGAACCTTTGTCGATAATAATCCTATTGTTCAATATCTGGATCAAAATTGCTGAATCTGAAGGTTTTGTGAGTTTCACTATCTCCCATTTTTCTGTTTACCACATGGGATTCTTGTAATCCTTGTCGCCAAAATGTAGTATGACAGCACGTTAGTATTGTTCGAATAACTGTATTCAATAAGATGAATATTTCAACAAGTATTATATTATGTAAGTCCGTTGATGAACGATAGATCTCTCAGCCCAATGCTTCTGTTCTGACAGTTCGATTGACGGCTGCTCTAACGAATCAAAATGCGTTGGTTTAGTATTATAGGCCGAGGCGTGAAACGAGATTACTACAGTTTCATATAGCAGCATCGTTCTAAACCTGAATCATGCTGGATCATGACCCCTGAAAAAGTGTTATGAGCTTGTAATATATAACCTACACAGTATGTAGGTCAATGGACCAACACCTATCAGAAAACAATTACCTCCCTTGCTAATACCAAGGAGGGCATTGATTTGTATCTGACAGGTGTCCGTTCAGAATTCTTCATAGAAGAATTGCCTGCATATGGCTCCAGCGTAGTGATTAGCAAAATCATTTATCAATTATTGGAACCGAAAAACTTTCGTACACTGGTTTCGAGCTAATTAATCACTCGTTAGTAGGTTCACACCATTAACTTGTGAATGGTTTCCCATAATTCATTTTCCTTCAAGTGCATCATACCCCCCAAAAAGGCTTAAGCAGAACAAACTTTTTCTTCAGATGATTTTTTTATAGCCAGTGTTCAAGTGTTCACCGACTATCTGAGACGAAAATAGCACTTTTTCATAACTTTCTTCATTTCACTTCTCAGTACCAGGATGATAATGAATGAAAACAAGTTGAAGTACTCGAATTTTTTAAATTCATGTCATTGAATGTGGATGTTTGAATCAGAAAATACACAATAATCTTGAAATCACCTGTTTCACAAACTGTATTTCTGAAAAAATATTGTATCACAAAAGATGCCGTTTTCTGGAAATCATGTGATGTGAATATTCCCACAATCACAAGTTCAGAAAACTGTATTTCCGAAACAAATATGTTACCACATAAAATGAAAATGTCCAGAAACACAAAATATATGTGATATGAAAATATCAAGAAAAATATATCAAATTATAACTGAAAAAACTAGTCAATTTGCTTCAAGATAATCATCAGGCAGTTATTTCATTACTTTATTTTCAATGTTGGTGTACTAGAGCCCTATTCAGTTGGGAATCCATGTTTCAATAAATAACACCCTGTTTCCATGATGCAATTTATCGCTGCAATTGAAAAAATCGTATGTATCATGCAAGTTTTTCAAGTTGCATGAATCTATTTTGGCACATGTTGCAACGACTTAGGGCCGGTATCATAAATATCTTTTGGAGTTAACTTCAATTTTAACAGGTGAGTTAACTTTCACTTCGGAATGTCAGTTTTATAAAAGTCTCATGTTTGAAATAAAGAGAAGAAGAAGCCAAGGGAACATGGTAACAATGGTATCTAGAATTTGGGTATTCATTCAAAGGCAACTTACATTTTTCGCTTAATTTCTGTACTCTGCGTTAGAGCGTTGGTTAAAAGTTCTTAAAAAAATTATGTCGATATCGTTTACTAACATTATTGCGAACAAAATTAGGACGAGAATACAACCACTAACCACCTACTGAAATATAACATACAACAATATTGTGTGCTAAATTGCCGAAAAGCAATATCTACTACAAAGTTAACTTTAACTGATACCCATTCCTACCAACAAAGTTAACTCATGCCTTTTGAAGTTAACTATCACATGTCACTCCACGAGTAAACTTCTAGTTATCTGTCAAAATAGTTTCATAATACCGGCCCTAAGTTGGTAGATTTCTTGCCGTTAACTACAAATATGTGGTAGCACCATTGTGAATTGTGGTAATTTTGGATATTTTGATTATTTTTCAAATTCAAGGAACCAAGAAAAGTAATAAGGTGAATTTACTATAATTAAATGAATTAAAAATGAATCAAATCATATATTTTTTCAAATTGGCAATAGAAACAGACAGAATGATGAAATTGCAGCAAATTGCATCCTACAATCAGGGTGTAAAACATCTTCAATTGAAAAAATTACACTTACGCAATACATACACATAGTGATTTTCTGTTCCATTACGAGTACCAGACCTATCAGTAATCTGGTATAAGCAGATGAAGCTTCATCTCCATACAACTGGCCATAGGTATAGTCAATCCTATGAACCACATTAGTCATTTTCTCTGGAAAGGGTCGAATGTTGTTACATACTAGCAACATCTCTCTGGTGAGTTGAAATTGTCTGTAACTTGTCCCTTTGCAAGAGGTTTCCCAACAATACATAAAATCGTGTACTTCGTTGAACGGCTTCTGTCCACAATCTTGGTATAGTAGGTACAAAATCATTGCAAGACACCTAAAAAATATGAAGTTGTAAAGTTTCTGAACTATCAACAGAATTGATCGACTGCTTGCGGGCCCATATCAGAGTATCGACCAGAAATTATCTCAAATGAATACATGCTAATTTTTGGTGGAACATACGTATTTTGGCCTCCTGAACAAAATATCCAAAACTAGTTGCGAGCCCCAAAAATGTTATGAGAATATTTTGTTCAAGAGGCCAAAATACGTATGTTCCACCAAAAACTTTTAATTTTCAAGGCGGAGCCCGCTTACTAAAAAATTATTGAATACATCACTATTGAGAAAAAAAAGGTTTCCAAATTCTAACCGACCACATGTAGTCGCATAGGACCGGTCATATTGTGCAACATGCAACGTTTGATACTATTTTGTGAAAAATCATATTAGGAGTATTATTCACTAACTGCGCGAAAAACAGCATCAGTGGCACAAAATAGAGTATATTGATATCTGATGAACTCCACATCGCACTACAAACCAAATATTATCTATAAGTTAGCCTGACGCTGACCATCGTCCATCAGTGATCAGTGACCAACTACAGAACATAGCGAGGAAATTGAATCATCGTACCAATCTATTTCAATTATCGTACTTCATCTTACTTTCTTAGGAGAGCAGTGACAATACCTCCAATACCATACCATTAGTGTTGCTAGGTGGGAAAAATTCTCCAAAAATCAATTGGATCAGAGGTGTCGAGGCCGGTAAAGTTTTTGTTACAAACTTGAAGGCTGATCTCACTGATATATATATATATATCATAAATATTTGAAGAGTGTCGTCCCTATGATTCCTTTGACTGTTGAGGAAGAGCATGACTTCAATATTGCCACTACATGTGGAATATGTGAAGAACCATTCGGGGATGGTTATGTCAGAGTACGAAACCACTGCCATCTAACAGGCAAAAAGAGGAATGGAGCAGCGCATTAAGCATGTAATCTCAATTTCAAGTTACCTAATTTTGTTTCAATAATATTCCATAATCTCAGTGGTTATGACTGTCATTTATTTATAAAAGAGTTGTGTTGTGACAAAGACAAACTTAAGAAAACTATATATCCTTCACGAAACATATATTCATGGAGAATAAGTCTGAACGAAATGGTTATATAAGGAAAATATTTTTAAAATTGAGATTCATCGATAGTTTCGAGTTTTTGGCCGCTTCCCTGCAAGAGTTAGGTGATAATTCAGATGATGAACATTTTGTGGAAATGAGAAAGCATTTTCAGGAAGTTGAAAAATTTAATCTCATGCGACAGAAAGGTGTTTTTCTATATAGTTTCATTGATTCTCTAGATAAATTATTGAATCATCCATGATGACCTCCCAAGGCAGAATTTAATGACAAATTGAGTTAAAAGTATATTTCTGAAGTTGATTATGATCGTGCGATTGGAATATGTTCAATTGCCGGGATTTAGGTGTATATTCCGAGATATAATGAAATGTGATGTTTTGTTGTTGTGTGACATATTTGAGAACTTCAGAAACATGAGTTTGAAAACATATAAATAAGACCCTGCTCATTATTTCACTTTCCCAGGTCTATCTTGGGATGCGATGTTGAAATATACAGGTGTAGAGTTAGAGTTATTAACCGATATCGATATGGTACACTTTCTCCAGAAGGGTATACGTGGTGGTGTTAGTCAATGTTCTGAGAGAAAACACATTGCAAATAATCAATTTCTTCCAAATTATAACCCTGAACAACCTTCTTCTTTCATTATGTATTTGGACGCAACAAACCTCTATGATCATAGCATGTCGCAATCACTTCCATCAGGAGGATTTACATGGCTCACTCCATATGAAATCAGTCAATTAGATATCAACAACATTCCTGATGATAGTTCCGAAGGAAAAATTTCGGATGTAGATGTGCACTATCCTGTAGAATTGCATGATCTCCATTCAGATCTACCCTTTTTAGTAGAAACTAACATACCACCTAATTCAAATTCCAAAATACCAAAACTCAGTCCAAATCTGAATGATGAAAAGAATATATTGTCCATCATGAAAACTTGAAGCAAGCAGTCCGTAATGTTTTGATGGTAATAAAAACTCACAGGATCCTAAGATTCGATCAATCACCATGGTTAAAAAGTATATACATCTGAATAGTAAGTTGAGGAATAAGGCTTCGAATAAATTCGAAAAGGGTTATTTTGAACTCAATACGAACTCCATATTTGGTAAGACCATGGAGAATGTTGATAATACAAAAGATATCCTACTAGTTTTTCATTGGGAGTCTATAAAAAGGGGTATGGGTGCTAACTCACTAATAGCTCGTTCTAATGTTGGAACCCCATCTGTATTCTATGAGGATTTTGTGGCTATACCCATGGGTGAAGTCGATATTTGCTATAACAAACCATTGTATTTGGGATTCTCATTTTGAGGGGTCCCATTATGGGGTTGAGTTGTAGTGGTTAGGAAGAAAATTTTAGAACAATTTTTTTAGATATGTCAAAAACTGTGATATACGACTTTTTCTATGACACAATTTGAAAACATTTCGGATCGCAAGCTTCTCCAATGCGGATTCTTTGATACCGAAAATTGAAACTGATAATTTTCATCAATTCATGATCGAAAATGCTGATAACTTTGATGCTTCGAATTGTGGTGCAGGTAAAAAATTCAATATGCCGGTAAGTAAATCAGTGCTTGGAAAAATGAAGGATGAACTCCCGAATGATCCAATTATCAGTTTTGAAGGTACCGGTGCTGAAGCTTACGATGTCAAAAGTATATATGACGAGATGGAAAAGGCTAAAGGTATAAAAAAATCCGTTGTCAGAAATCGAATTTTAATTGACTATTACATGGATATCGCCGAATCAGGTGGTGTGATCCTCAGAAAGATTAATGTTTTCAGGAGTAATTTACATGATATACATACATTGATGTGTGAATAAGTCGCTTTGTCCCATAAGGATGATAAGCGATTCATTATACCCAACACTGCAAAAAAGTATATAGATCTGAATAGTAAGTTGAGGAATAAGGCTTCGAATGAATTAGAAAAGGGTTATTTTGAACTCAATACGACTTCTATATTCGGTAGAACGATGGAAAATAATGTTAATAATACAAAAGATATCTGTCTAGTTACTCATTGGGAGTCTGTAAGAAGGGGTATGGGTGCTAACTCACCAATAGCTCGTTTCTAATGTTAAAACCTTATCTGTATTCTCTGAGGATGATGTGGCTATACTCATGGGTGAAGTCGATATTTGCTATAACAAACCATTGTATTTGGGATTCTCTTTTTAGATATGTCAAAAACTGTGATATACGACTTTTCCTATGACACAATTTAACAACATTTCGGATCGCAAGCTTCTCTGATGCGGATTCTTTGATACCAAAAATAAATTGAAACTGATAATTCTCATCAATTCATGACCGAAAATGCTGATAACTTTGACACTTCGAATTATGGTGTAGGTAACGAATTCAATATGCCCGAAGGTGAATCAGTGTTCGGAAAAATGAAGGATGAACTCCCGAATGATCCAATTATCAGTTTTTACGGTACCGGTGCTGGAGCTTACGATGTCAAAACACTGATGACTGTAAAATATATTGCCGATTATGAACTGGATCTTTCCATTGAACTATTGGAAGAGCGATCAAATAAATGAATTCAAACAGTGACTGGACAATCTTTAGGAGTATTGAAATGATGTGACTTCGTTGATGAAGAATTTGGAAGGAACTATCTATCTTATTCATAACCCCTTGTCCCACATAATTCAATTTTAGTAGTTATGTTTAGTACAAATGTGCGAACCAATATGGAAAAATACCGGAATAGATGAAACTAAAATTCGTACGGAGGATCAAGGTGGAGTTCGAATGACTATACCCACAGACAGGCGGGCGAAGCCTGACTCTGGGTGTTGTGAGGGAGAGTCTGGCCTGCGGGTTGGCAGCAAATTCGCTGCCTCCCGTAAGGAGTGTTCGAAGGCTACACCATATAAAAAGAAGGCACAGCTGTCTTCTCAAGGGATAGGATCCAGTTTCTCAAAGCCCTGCGAGAGAGACCGTACCTGAGATGACTCACTCGCAGTCCGAAGCTGAAGCTTCCACTTGGGCAACCGATTTGGGAGCCAGAATGAGGGCTTGGAGTGACTCAGTCATTGAGGCAAACGCTGAATGCACCGAATGTGATTCTGAGTGTAATCGACTTGACTCTGAGTTGAAGCGGAATGATGAAGAACGCCAAGAATTATAATGGCGGATTCAAGCGTTAGATACAAGGGACGCTAGCATCAATGATGAGAAGGGGGGAAACCTCCGAATGCATTATGAAGCTTTAGCGGAAAGAGCTCTTTACAAGTCTTTATTGCGGGACTTTGGAATGGCATTGAGTGGGTCTATGAGTTTGATTCCACCCTTATCGCCGCCAACATAGCAATAATTATTCATTTATTCTGTACAAAGTTCTGTTTTCTTTGTGAATACTATATTGTGTATTTTAGATTTAGGTAAATGAATGTTGTTGTATATATACTGCATGTTATATTAAAGTAATATGTGAATAGATGCTAGGATCAAGTTGTTTTCCATTGTAAATATAATCGCATCAAAATAAAATAATAATAATCATATTCTTATATTTTTCCAATAAGAATAAAAATATATTTTTCTTTCACTTCTACTCGAGATTTTTTTTTTAAATATTTCAGATAAGTAGATTTTTCAAGGTAAATAAACACTGTTTCGGAAAAGTCATGAAAATGAATCGAAATGAATTATAAAAACAAATGTGAATGTTCATTCGACATCAAGGTAACTGAAGAGCAAAACTATTTGAAATGGATATTTCTCTGATAGTTTCAACAGTCTCAGAATTTTACATCAAGAGTATTCGAATGTTTGATTTCAAGTAAAAAAAATCAATCTATCAGAAAAAATCAAGGTTACTGAAGGACATTATTGTATAAATTTCTCAAAATCAAGGTTACTGAACGACAAAACTCATTCTTGTAGATATTTCTCTGGGAGCTCCAGAATTTTTGAAAGTCAGTATGACTACTTTGGTTCGAGTTTGAAAGTTTCTAGATTATTCGAAATTAATCATGCAAATACTGTCCAGTAGTAACAGAAAAGTTTACTGAAGATCGAAAAAATCAAGGTCACTGAAGGAAAAAACTATTCACGAACGATGTGTTCCTGAAAGATCCAACATTCAAAATTCTCCAATAGGTCAAGGTTATTCAAGGGCAATAAACCCCCACTTTTCACCCCACCCTCCTCAAATCATACAAATACGGCTGCGTTCTTCAAAATTCCACACTCCAAATTCCACCAGTCTACCAGTTATTCAGGAAACTGATTCCACCAGCGAACCACAATTGAAGTACCAAGTCGACGATGTTCCTAGCGATGGTGACATCCAAGTTTGGGCAATCGACTCAACGGTTGGTATGTAAGTGATGACCTATCTGCGGGTTATGATGGATGGTCAGATGGTACCATTGAACTTCCATGGTTTGACGATGATGACGAGCAGTTTGGTGATCCTGGTACGGACTTTGGGGTAATGAATGAATTCTTCCCATATTTCGGGACTCTCCTAGCCTTGAAGTTGATCCTGAATTATGGGTGGAACCATTCGATGAACCAGACATTGTTGTAGTGTCCCCTGAACCCGACATCATTGTCATTGATGATTAGGTTGGACTATTGTCCTTGGAGTGCACACTTTCTCTCTGGTGCACACAGAATGCTGCGGGGTAACGGGGCAGCATTCAGCCTAATCATCTGACAGAATATTTTCAATCTTGAGATGAAAACAAGTAACTGATCTGGCATTCATTGTAATATTTGAATGAGATTTTTGAATATTAGATTGTTTGGTAGTACGATCATCATTCATTTGCGATCTACTACCAGTTCAAGACGCACGCATCATGCGCATTGCTTTCGTTGACATCTGAGGCTTCACTGTAGATGGAGTATCCCATCCAAAAGAAATTGCTATTCACATCGGTTACCTCAGACTCAACTTCCTATCCAAACTACCGAAACCGTATGCAGCACTGTCGAATAATGACAAAAAGACATGCAGGGAACTTAGAAGAGTTCATACATGGCATTTTATACTCATCGAGAAATATTGACTATTGCAAAGTTGACTCCATCCTGCAGAATAGCCTTCTACATTCAACTGATCTAATCTACGTGAGAAGTAGTCAGAAAGCTTATTTTCTATTGACCAAAATTCTAGAAATAGGAATGACCTTTCCATCGGTCCAGGATGTATCCCGATTGGATGGTTCAGTGCATGGAATGGTGGAAAAATATCAGCCAACATCCACACGTTGCCCAAATCATATCACCTCCAATATAAAGAACATGTGTACACAATATAACGTAGATTCTCTGATACATTGGTTTTCTAATGTAATTTTGCCTCATTGAAAATGATATAATATATTCAATCTTTGTATGAATGTACGTGTTTTATTTTGTGATGACATAAATGTGTGAGATTAGGTTGAATGCTGCTCCAACCGCACAGCATTCTGTATGCATCAACCGAATCATATGCAATCCAAGACTAAACAGTCTAACCTAATTCACACTCACTGTCGCAATGGTTGAACAGGGTTACACGTATGGCACGCCTGTATCAATCGAAATTGACGTAGTGAATCATTACATGCTCTACAACACAATTGCATCACTCGAATGAATGGTAAGGGGAAATTAATCGATACATGATCGTACCATCCACCGTTATCATTCATGCCCCAATATAGTAGAAAACACATCAAACATATTTTCTCGGTTTGACGATCCATGAGTTATGATCTCTGGAAAATCCGAGCCATTTCACATAAAGACGGTTTCCTTTTCTCTTCAATACTCTCTCCACCAAATATGTGTGTGGGTGTTTTGTTTTATTCAATTTTATTTCGTTAAAAGCACCCTTGATTGGTTGTCTATCCATATCTTCAAGTGCATACGTTACGGGTTCTGTACTGTTTACTTTCACGACAGTGAAGATTTCTGTAGAAGAGTTTGCAGTGTAACCCTTCGAAAACACCTTAATACGTACTGATTCTCACTTATCTTCAATTTTGGATTCACTTTTTTTACATCTTCCAGTGTTTTGCCATTGTTGTAGCTTCTCTCGAGATCATGAATAAATGCCCAACTTTGTAGAAGGTGTAACATCTGACATCTGACAACCGATCAGTGATGGTGGGAAGAATATTCAACCATTTGTGGTTACCGTGAAGTGAAAACTCCTTATGGAGCCAAGTTTTCAATGTCCTCATAACACGCTCAGCAATTGCAGCATTTTTAGTACTGGATGTCGAATAATGATTGATATGGTTCTTTTTCATTAGCGATGAGAAGTTTGAGCTATAGAATTCAGAACCTTGATAGGATTGTAAGTTCTTTGGACAATACTTCGCATCTTTCAATACACTGGCCATAGCTTTTGTGACTGAAACTCCACTTTTGTTTTTGAGAGGTTTTGACCATACATACTTTGAATAGCAATCGATTACTACGAGAATGTATCTACAACCTCTTTTTTTCTTAGCAAATGGCTGCATATCCATTAAATCCATCTGCCACGAATCTGAAAATCCCTTTATAATGGTTTTTCTTCGAGGAAATTTCGACGAGCTGGCTTATGCAACTCATTAACAACTTGCTCTCTAGCGGCACTCATATAAACTTTCTATGACAGAAGTGGGTTTCCACGCAGGTAGAACAGCTGGTTGTCCAGTCCTTCAGTGTTTAGGTTTGGCGATTGACTGCTCCACTTTGGTAACTCTCTCAGTTGAAATATCGACATTCTCTGTCGAATTATGGAGTTGATCCTTCAAGGCATCGATTTCCTCAGTCAACTTGATGATCCCTTCCGGAAGTGTATCAGTTTTCTTACCGATAACAAATCTGAGGTCACTTATTCGTTCATCAAAGAACGCTCTGGCATCGCGTAGCACTGCGATGATAGACTCTTGAACAGCGTTCAGAGTTACTTCTTCAGTTTCCCTAACGTTATCGTCAACATACCCATTGGTGACTGAGTCTTCCAACTCAACAGGTTCACCAACATAATAATAATATATATTTATTGAGCAGTACGAAAATGAACATGAAGAAAATAAGTACAACACAATAGGAGAAAATTCGGCAGCAGCCGTTCTTCCATTTCCCCTGTTACATTTGTATATTTCAGTTAATGTTCACTACTGAATAAAAATTAAGAATAGAGTGGAATTGACAACTGAAAAACTTGCTCTATCGATTTTCTGACTGAAGTATTATATGTTTTATTCTATTCCTATTCCAAACGGGAGACCAATTTCATCAAGGTATTCATTCAATAACCTTGAAGCGTTATATGAAAAACATCCTTCAAATTTCTTTGATGAATGTTGTGGAATTGTATAGTTATCAACTCTAACATTGACATTGTGTAAAAATGACCTCTTCATCAATACACTATGCAAATAAGTTGGTATTAGTAGTAGAATCATCTTACATAAAGATATGTCATTCTATCCACTATTTTCAATTCACCAAGTCTGTCATATGATGGGGTAACATGTTCTCTATATTGGATGTTGCACGCAAATCTCAGACAAGCATCCTGAATTTTTTGCAATTCATATATGTTAAAACTAGTCAGAAAGAAATAGAACACCATACAACAGTAATCAATGTGTGGAAATATTAGTGATTCGACAAGTTTCAGTTTGATACTTTCGCTCAGTTGATATTTGAGGTGGTGCAGAGATTTTAACTTAAAAAATGATACTTTGGTTATGTGGTTTACGTATTCATCATATGAGAAGTTACAATCTAAATATAATCCAAGATTCTTAGCACTAGCAACCTAGCGAATGGGTGTATTATTTATTGGAAGATTATAGGAGCAGACTTCTTCTCTAAGTTTCTTTGGGCCAATGCATAAAGCAACAGTTTTGTTAGGATTGATTCTGAGGCCATTTTGAATAAACCAGTTAGATACATTTTCGAGGTCGATATTGATTGCGTTGATATCAGATTCTATTGGAGAAGAGCATGAATGATGAACTGGCATATCATCAGCATATAAGTGAAAGATAGAAGATTGTAGTACGTCTGGTAGATCAAAGGTAAATAATGAAAACAAGAGTACGCCAAGTACACTGTCCTGCGGAACTCCAGAGGTTGTATTTCTGAAATTTGAAATCAGTTCATGGTTAATTTTGACTATTTTTGATCTCCCATTCAGATAATCTGTGAACCATTTCAGAGCAATATCATTGAAACCGATGTATTTGAGCTTTGCGATCAGCAATTCGTGATTAACAAGGTCGAAAGCTTTACTCTGGTCTAGAAGTATGAGAATTGTGCACTTTGATTTGTCAAGAGAGGCAGAGATGTCATCCACCACCTTCAGCAAGGCAGTATTTGTGCTATGATGTTTTCTGAATCCTGATTGGATGACAGGAAGCACTTTATTAGTATCCAAATATTCAGTTATTTTGGAAGAAACTATTCTTTCAAGAAGTTCAGAGAAAACCGACAATATGGAGATAGGTCTCAGATCATTAAAAGCTGATGGATTGAAAGTTTTAGTTAGAGGAAAAATATTAACAAATTTCCAGATTTGTGGAAACACTCCCTGATTCAAAGAATCATTGAATATATTTCGAACTACTTCGAGGCAATAGGGTAGAATCATTTTTATCAAGTTTATATTAATACCGTCGACGCCATATGCCTCCTATTTGGATTTCTTCAGGGCAGTATTTCATTGTTGGTGATCTCTGAGAACTGAAAACTATTTTCATTCATATTATTACTATTGTAGTACTCTATCAGATTCTGACCTACATGAGAATCACCAGCAACATTGATGAAGAAGTGATTCATTTCATAGGGATCTAGCAGTTCTGTAGGTAATGCATTGGAATTTTTAAACTTAGTGCTGACTCCCCATTCATTCAAACTTCTCCACAATCTTTTAGTATTATTTTTATTTTTTTTTATTGTGAATTTGATGTATGCTTTCTTTTGTCGAATCGCGTTTTTAACAGAGTTTCTGATTGTGGTATGATACAATCTATCGCCTTCAGCTCTAGTTTTAATGAATTTTGAGTGCGCTCTGTCTTTAGCTTTTATCATTTCTTGTTAGTTATAAGTTATATAAGGTTGATAGTTCTGTCTTTTTCTAGTTTTACTCAGGGGGGCATGGGAATCGAAAAGAGAAAGAATTGCTGAATTGGAAGTATCAGTACGAATGTTCAAATCTCCAATAGAGTTAATGTAATTCCAGTTAATATTCGAAGCATCAAGAAAAAACTCAGTCTATTAAAATATTTATAATTTTTGTACCAGATGGAATCCGATTCCATTGTATGGCCTTCAAATTTCATAATGGAGAATAAGTGGTCTGCATTATTATATAAATCATAGATTCCAGTCGAGTCAATATATATATTATCACTAACACAAATGACATCAGTTCTCTCAGATGTTTCTGATATTCTAGTGGGTGCGTCAATAGTTTGAACCATGTGTAAATTTGACATTATTGTTGAAAAATATGGTATGGTATATATTAGTTTCTCCGTTTTTCTTCCTGGTTTCCAAATCGTTTCAGATTTTTTTTTGCGTATCCCCTTCGAATGGGTGTTTGGTCTGTCGTTATGGATATATTGATGTTTATGTTTCTCAGTTTTTCCTTGTTCTTCAGAACAGCATAGACTTCCTCTTTAGAGGTGAGCATAACTTTCATAGGAGCCGGCTTGTTGTTCTGAGAAATACCTAGCCGCATAGCCTTGATGTTGGTTACTTCAACTGTAGGTGCAATTGAGTGTATAATATATTGAACTTCCTTGAGGTCATCTTCTGTCTGCTCAAACTTGAATAAAATCAGACTTTTCTCTCTCTTCTGCCTCTCAGCTATTTCATTGATGATCATCTCCGTATCACATGATTGTTTGTTCTCCTTCGTCGCCGCTTTCAATTGCTTCATTCCTTCCTGCAGTGACACAACAAGAGATTGTGATTTCTCAATCATCCTGCTCAGATCATTATCAGCAGCATTTTAACGGTGCACCCTGTACATTTTCATGGGCAGCCAGAAACATTATTTATCGCGTCGTATTGTGTTTTGGTAAAACCCGAACATTCGAAATGCGAAAAATCCTCAAAAACTGCACTGCAATCCTGGGGTTCGCCTGCTTAAAGAAGTCGAGCACTTTTTACAGATAGACATGATACTATCGACTTGTTCGCCATCAATAACAATTAATATGTAGAGCGAATTGAGTTCGATGTGAACACAACGAGATCAGAACGTTGAATCCGACATTCTGCATCTTTTTATTTTAAATGTAATAATTTCCATCCGGAGTCAGAATGAATCCCACACCTGGTTCACCAGGAACCGCTCTATCAACTCCACCTCTACTACTATTAGATATATGATGTTGCTGTCAGTAGACTACACCTTTTTGTATGGCCTTCAAATTTCATAATGCAGAATATCAATAAGTGGTCTGCATTATTATATAATTCACAGGTTCCAGTCGAGTCAATATATATCATCACTAACACAAATGACATCAGTTCTCTCAGATGTTTCTGATATTCTAGTGGGTGCGTCAATAGTTTGAACCATGTGTAAATTTGACATTATTGTTAAAAATTATGATTGAGTAGATTTATATTTATGTCACCCATCAGAATACCAGAATGTGTCTCCAAATAGATTCTTTCTAGGGAGTCAGACAATTCGTTTAGAAATCTAACAGGAACATGAGGTGCTCTATAGACTATCCCAATTCCGACTTTACTTTTATTAATATAACCTATCAACCATAATTGTTCGAGTCCAATCTCGCTCGCAGTAGTTTCAAATAATTTAAACTTGAACTTTGATTTGTAGAATATTGCAACACCTCCTCCTCTTGATGGACGATCTGCACGTGCCAAGTTGTAATTTGGTATTGTGATGAGTTGATCTGGATATTCAATGTTGAGCCACGTTCCTGACACTCCAACTATGGGTGATAAGGATATTATATTGATGTGACATAATTTCAGATTGAGTTTTTTGATTTAGCTATAGAGGGAATACCATTGATGTACCCGATGTATATATAAGTCTCTCCGTTTTTCTTTCTGGTTTCCAAATCGTTCCGGATTTTTTTTTGCGTATCCCCTTTGAATGGGTGTTCGGTCTGTCGTTATGGATATATTGATGTTTATGTTTCTCAGCTTTTCCTTGTTCTTCAGAACAGCATAGACTTCCTCTTTAGAGGTGAGCATAACTTTCATAGGAGCCGGCTTGTTGCTCTGAGAAATACCTAGCCACATAGCCTTGATGTTGGTTACTTCAACTGTAGGTGCAATTGAGTGTATAACATATTTAACTTCCTTGAGGTCATCTTCTGTCTGCTCAAACTTGAATAAAATCAGATTTTTCTCTCTCTTCTGCCTCTCAGCTCTTTCAATGATGATCATCTCCGTATCACATGATTGTTTGTTCTCCCACGTCGCCGCTTTCAATTGCTTTATTTCTTCCTGCAGTGACACAACAAGAGATTGTGATTTCTCAATCATCCTGCTCAGATCATTATCAGCAGCATTTTTAACGGTGCACCCTGTACATTTCCATGGGCAGCCAGAAACATTATTTATCGCGTCGTATTGTGTTTTGGTAATACCCGAACATTCGAAATGCAAAAAATCCTCAAAAACTGCACTGCAATCCTGGGGTTCGCCTGCTTGAAGAAGTCGAGCACTTTTTACAGATAGACATGATACTATCGACTTGTTTGCCATCAATAACAATTAATATGTAGAGCGAATTGAGTTCGATGTGAACACAACGAGATCAGAACGTCGAATCCGACATTCTGCATCTTTTTATTTTAAATATTATAATTTCCATCCGGTGTCAGAATGAATCGCACACCTGGTTCACCAGGAACCGCTCTATCAACTCCACCTCTTCTACTATTAGATATATGATGTTGCTGTCAGTAGACTACACCTTCTTCGCACAATTCTTCTATAGATGCTAAAATTTCATTATCATGTCCAATGAGTCCAGGCAACTCTGAACTCCAGAGTAAACGGAGTCGCTCCACTAGTTCTTCCATTTCATTTCAATAAATGATGTTTGTTTTCGATTTCCGCAATGAACCCTCTTAATGGGTAGTTTCATTAATCTCCCACCTCCTATCCTAGGATTCCCTTGAATACTTTCCGTGTAGAGTAGTGGTAAGTGGTACTTTCATTAATATCAACTTGAATAGACCAGGTGTGCCCTCATAAATACCGATTACTTTACCACTTTCTCTGAAAATCATTTTCCCTTCATTGAACTCCACATTGGTAACACCCATTTGTAGTTTTTTCGTTTGGGGGTCTATTTGAATACCAAAAACTGTGTCATATGAAGATAAACCTGCTGATAACTCCTCGATATGTTTTTTGTATCTCATCATCACCTATTTGGGAAGGATCTGATGTTGGGCAGTATGGTGAACCCGTTGAAAGTGATTCATTAACATTATAACTGGTATTTTCATCATCCAATTCATCGAACTTCATCACTTTAGGAAGCCATGTGCTAGTTTCGATGGTTTTCGGTGTGAATACTGTGTTTTTTTTGTCGGAAAATGTTGGTATTGCTGTTTTCGACTGCTTCATTTGGGATTTTTTGCTGTCGGCTGATATTTCTTTCAATGGCACCGTAATCGGGTCATAGATTTTTTCTAGTGCAGCTCGATTATTAGCATTCCGTCGTTCAACGTTACTTTGTAATCCACATCCAACACTAGAATCCAGATTTTCGATGGCAAATTCCTGAATTTGCTTTCCAATACGCATCGTAAGATAGCTGACGACTATATAAATGGTGCCAGAAGGTTGACTCCTTATTTGAATGATAATTTTTAACGGATGCAGACGTACCAATTCGAATTCCAACAAAGTTGATGGAAACGGTTCAGTGAATTTTCACCAACAAGCTACCATTTGAATTACACCTACTTGGCGGATATCAGTATTGTGGCCCTTGAACCAAAATACAGAGAAGAATAGCAAGAGGGGATCCCGGTATTATTCAACACGATATTGCCTGTAAACAGCACGATTTGGCTTACTTACAGAATCAAAACGAATTATCTGCTAGACACGAAGCGGATCGACTTCTCGAGGAAGCTGCTTGGGAGAGATTCAAGTCAAAGGACGCCACTTCTACAGAAAAAACAGCTGCCTGGTTGGTAACAACTATAATGGAAGGAAAAAGTCGGTTCGGTAAGGGTTGTGAGTCATCATCTAACTTGCGTCATAAATCAGTGAAGAAACGGGGTATCAAGAAGTCTAAAATCAAAAAACCATCGAGTGTTGGCAATAAAAACGTGGCTTTCGGTTCCGGTATTGTCAGAAAAGTTCGTGACATTCTACATAAGGCTGGAGAGGAGAGCTTTATCATCAAGAATTCTTAAAAAGATACCGAAATTGCATTGAAGGCAGCTCGCAAATATACCAAAGCTGTGGGTGGAAGAAATAGAATTCGTACCCCTTGCATTATACCAATTCCCAAGTTTGGTGGTATTCTACGTCTCATACCCATATTGGCTGGTTCTACAGTAGGTATAACCAAAGCAATAAAAACTGCAAAAGCGAGTAGGGAGCAATTGATAGGGGGAATAGACATAATAAAAACATGGAGGCCATTGCTCTGGGTAAACGTGGCAAGGGACTGTATTTGAAACCGTATCGTAAAGGACTGGGATTATATTCGAAATCGCAGAAGTCAAAACACTTTTAGATATGCTACCCCGAAGAGCATTGTCCAACATCGATATCGAATTCTTTGCCAAGAAAATTTCCGTGGTGTATTTATGCGAGATGGACTACCACCATCAGGACCACTTAGATGTGAATTTGGATGGTCGACATGGCCTGGGGGACTCATTGGGCAGCATACAAAAAGATTAATCACTCGGTAAATTACTACGGAAGTTTCGGTGACTTACCCCCTCTCAAAGAACTGGTTCATTATTTCGGTTCGAAGTCGATCACTAGAATCCTATGTAACTATGAACAACAGCAGAAATTCAACACAGTTTGGTGTGTTCATTTGTGTTTGAAGTTTCTCTGTTATCGTACGTCATGACTATAACACCCGCACAGGATCGTGAGAGTATCAAAAGAATGAGACATTCGTTGATTGCCTACTCCAGATAACGTAGCTTACAGAAAATGACCAAACATCAGCTTGCGGATATACCAAAAGAGGTATCAACTGGACGTGCGGCTCGGAAAATTCCTTTTGTGTGGGATAAACTACCTGTACACCTTTAGAATGATATTGATATATTGGAGTATTCGTATTGCCAAGATCATTATGATGACGGTGAAAGTGGCAATTCCGATGTGAATGACGGACCTACACCTCAAAAAATCTTTTGTTGCTACTGTAGGGTGGGAGAAGTGAATGTTGCAGCAAATAACGGAGTGGATATCAATTCATAACCTCCGCCCGCCCACGACGATTTCTCCACCAACAGCGTTAATGTCATCAGCAATAGAATGAACTGATCTATCAAAACACTGGTCAGTCATGTCACGAACGTTTCCACCGTCGGGAGAATCGAGTGAGTTGAGTGCCAACTTCTATCCACCCATTGGATTGGATACAGGTGGCAGATATGGTTTGGGCTCACATGGCTTTCACTCTTACAATTCAATATTCAATGTGGATGTGATCACTGGGATCAATAATATCATGCAGCGATTCATCAAATCCAAGGAGTCACAGTCTGCAGATGAGTTGACAAAAATATTGATGAAATATTTACTCTGATTGCAAACAACAACACTCCCAAATGTGAAATAGGATCAAAATACCATATGAATCTCAAACATGAAAACTCGATCGCTAACCTTTTAGGATTCGGAAGGAGCGTGTTCGAATGTGGAAAAACTCACGAATCAACGTTACCTGTCAATATTAATTAGGTCAGAATAATTCGTGTTGACTGCAACGTGACATCTGGATCATATTCAAATGGGGGGAGGGGGAGTTCACAGCATTTTTTAATTCGACGTTAATGTGGAGCCTGGCTACAAACTCACCAAGGAGCCAAAAAATATTATTTATATGCCGATCAAACCAGAAGGTCGTCAGTATCTCGACTACATTACACTACGCATCTTGGATGATAATGGGCTCTTAAAAATTTCAATGGTGAAACAATTATAATAAAATTGAAATTGATAAAATTGTAACTGAGATAGATAATGGGATTCTGCTTCAGCAAACGACGACAGAGGTTACCTAAACATGGTGGTGGTGGCAATGGTAATGATTTTTTTTCTTTATTTATCGTCGGCCTATTACCGCTACCAAGGCCAATCACCGACGCCGGTGAGCACACTTCCCCCAACCGGAAATTTTGCCGAACCCTCTGGTATTTCAACCAGAGGTAGGGATCTTTAACGAGCCCAACAACCATGGACTCGGGACCGACGGCGTTACATCCTCTCCGAAGGACGGCATATCCTCAATATATCTTGTGCTCATTGATATATTGTATGCGAGCTATGATATGCTATTCCGCTGCAGCTGTACGGGCTTTCGACACGGTATTTTCCTGTATGGTCACCCATCCAAGTACTAACCGCGCTCGGCGTTGCTTAACCTCAGATATCGAATGACTGTCAGTCAACCTGAAGAGCTGGGCCATGCCCTAATGGTAATGATGTATGTAGAAAGATAAGGAAAAATCGAAACCACTTCATTCCACGTGTGTCTGCTAAACGATCAAGTTATAGGATAAGCGCTGATAGCCCAAAATCCCTGAAATCCATCGGTTTGAAAATACGCTACAAAAGAAGCAAGTAATATGGCCACTATTACCACAAGTTAGAAACTGGAAGTTTTCGAGGAACCTATATTCGACCGTTCATTGATAAGTCTGCATGAGCATACATACAAGCCATATGGCTCACCATAGTTCAATAATTCCGACGGAATCAGAATTCCAATCAACTTTCAAAATCTGATACTCGATGTCGCAGAGAGTTACATTTATATCGAAGGAAAGTTTCACCCTACTGATGCCACAAAGACATGCTACCTCTCTAATAACGCCCTCGCTTTCTTGTTCGGCGAGATTCGTCATGAAATAGGCGGCGAACAAGTGGCTGTTGTTCGGAAACCTGGCATAGTCACTACAATGAAAACTATGGTATCATTCAGAGGAACGCATGCTAATTCATTGTTATCTGTAAGTTGGAGGCTCAACCAAACTAATCAACCAATATGGGATTCCACCAGCACAGTATTCAGTGGTAAATCACCTTTGAAGTACCTCATGGGATTTGCTGAAGATAACAATGAAGGTGTATCGAATGTTAAGCAAGAGCTTATTTTGATCATAGCACGAATATTCAGAAATGCATATATGGGGGAAGTTGAGGCTGATTTTCAAATCAACAAAGAAGAATGGAGAATCAGATATATTGTGCCAGAAGATCGTCAAAAATTGAAACTCCTGAGACGTATCAATGAAAATGTCAATAATGCAATAGTGACAGTAGCTTATCGTCTGTGGGATTTTTATGAGTTATCTTTACTTCGTGAAACGGCATCAGATATGTGGGCTGTGAAAACAACCAACAGTATAGAAAGACCTCGATTCATCATAATGGGCTTCCAGCACACCACACATCCTTTATCAGAGGATGCAACGGGATTCAAACATGCTCATATAAGTAATATCCTAGTGCATCCACATATTTGTAGTTTGAGGGGGGAGAGTTCGGAAACAACCAGAATCAGATTCATAAAATTTGGCAATGATGCTCAGAAAGCGGAAAAAAACATGAAAAACCAATAACAGAAAAAACACGCACTTTGAGGTGTCTTCGAAGTGTGTAAAACTGATTCATAATGTATATTGAACTATTATACTTTTCACTATCTACATATGGAGAGAAACAGAGACTAGAAAAACAATAAAGCCATCAATCTAACAAATTGAACTCAAACTAAGAGCGGGTTTTGGCACCAGCATATTCCGGAGCGCTCTGTCCCGAATAAGTCATCACCAATTTAGCTTGTGCATTTGAATGATATTTTCTGTGAATTGCTTCGTGACTCGTTTCGGAACCATACTTTGAATGAAGTCTCATTTCCTCCATCTATCAGTATAACTTGAATGGATATACCATACCGTGTGGAGAGTATTAACATTTTTTCAATTCTTTAATACTTATCGAGCTATAGCTAATGATGCTAAAGGTTTTTGTTCCATAGCTTCAGTCTGCTGAACTAAGGCGTAATTGGTCCTTTCAAGGTCAAATTTCAAATTATCCATTCTCAATGTGAAAGTATAATTTTAAAATATAAAATATGTTCACCTCTATGACGACAACGTTCACTTCTCGGGTGAGTGGATTTTTGCTGGTGTGACCTTCAACCACAACTATTACTGGTTGAGAAAAACTGAACTGGTTGCAAATACAATCTTCTGAGCTTATATAGAAATTACTAAAGGAATGGGGGTTTGAGTTTCAACATTCTTCACGTGCACACACATTCGGGACCGGACTCCACAATTGAGAATGCTCAAGGTTATTATTCCTAGGTCAAAATTATTCTGCGCGAATATAGTCTCTAAACTTCCCATTGTTTCGAAACGGTTTGGAATTTGACATTGCACAAAGTCATTCGATATTGGGAATACTCAAAGGTTATTGAAGGTCACGAGAAAATATCCTTCAATGTTTTTCAATCGCAGCCTAGAAACGATTCACCAATGTCATTCGAGGGCAATGCTGTTCAAGCTAGACCACGCCAACACTCAAGGGTATTCAAGGTCAAAGTAGTGAGGAGAGGTCGACCTTCGGTCTAACCCCTCTACTCAAGTGTTTTCTTGATCTCCACGTTTCCCATCAAGGGCTTTTTGTCTTGGAATAACACAATGGCTGAATGAATAAGTTGAATAAGAAAGGAAGGTATATACGGAAGAAGATATAGCTAGCAGATTGATACCTATCGAATGTTCCCTATCTTCAACACAAGAGGCAATAGAACTTCTTTAAGAAACTAATAAGAAAAGTATCTCCGATATGCAGATAAGTGTTGATGTTCAAATTAAACAGCTCAAATTGATGATGGAGAGGATTCTAGAAGTTCGAAATTGTGGTGATCAAACTGAAGGTTGAACTGTTTACGGAAATATTTCAGCACAGGTTATTCCAGATTCAGAAAACCATAATTCGATATCAGAATGCTCTCAACCTGTAATTCGCATTTCAGATGCAATATCCGAACCTGAAAAATTAGAGGATAATTTCTCATTATCACAGTTCAGAGACTGGAAATATATATTCAATAATTATTCAATTCATCAAGGATTGAATGATAATGATTCATCTAAACAAATATCTGCTCTTTTGGTTTCTTTTTTCAGTCAGGACATTTCAGATGTAGTTCGCTTGGTACTGAAATGTAAAAACGTGATCGATTTCCATCCGAATGATATCATGAAAAAACTCGAAGAATATTTCAACAAAAAAGAAAACGGTAGAATTCGTCGCAGTCAATTCATGGCAAGGAAACAAGGTGAGTCATTTATGTCATTCTATAGAGAGAAACTGAAGTTATTTCAGCTAACAGAACCATGTCGATATTGTTACGACAGAAATTTCATATACTACATAATTGAATCATTGTGGAATCCTGATATGAGAAAAAAATTTAGGAGTTTATCAGAATTAGTGAGAGTCGATGAAATTATTAAAATCTGTGAGTCTGAAGAAGTAGCAATGCTGGAGAAAAATCAGCTTCTCTCTGAAATAGCTCATGTCACAACTGACTAAAGTGGCCCGAAAAATCTATTAAGAATATGTCATAGGTGTAATAATCCGTGGCATAAGAGTTTGAAAGAATGTCCGGGTAGAAACCACGTTTGTGAAAAATGCAAACGAAAATGCCATCTCACTGAATGTTGTTTCATAAAAAATCACTTAAAGAATATAAATATATCTCAATCAGATGAAAACACACAGATTAGCAGTTTGAGAATTACTTCAATCGATACAAATTCGATATATAAAAATAAGCGTCAGATGAATGTATTTATCAAAATGTCAAATGAAAATGCTCAAACTTTTCCATACAAGGCGATACCAGATACTGAAGCAGAAGTTTGTGCAGCAGGGGAAGATCTCATAGAGAAATTGCATTTGACGAAAAAATCGTTGAAAAGTACGTGTCTGAAATTAGAATCAGCTGATCGTTCCCGTTTGAATGTTCTTGGTTACTTCGGATGCACAATCTAATGTAAAAATTCACATATGTCAGGGCGTGGGAGAATTACTCCTAGAAACAAAATCTCTCATTGACCTTGGAGTTATTCATTCAGATTTTCCTAGGCCAATTTGTTTGTCAGCAATAAGAGAAATTTCATGGGATAATTCCCTGAGAATCCGACTCTTCAACAATGTGAAGATATGGAAGGGGCACCAGTTCTGATTCACTTGAAAGACAATATAGTACCGTATGCGATATCCGTTCCAAGGAAAATTCCTTTCGCACTGAGAGATATTGTAAAAAAAGAATTAGGTGAAATGGTACAGAAAGGTATTATCAAATATTCCGATGCTACCCCTACAGAATTTGTTAGTCCCCTTGTTGTTGTTCAGAAGCCCAACGGAAATATTAGAGTATGTGTAGATTTTACGAAACTTAACCGTAACGTCCTGCGGCCAGTTCATCCTTTCAAATCACCATGGGAGGCAGTATCTGAAGTCAACAAAAAATCCAAATATTTTTCGAGCTTGGATGCCACTTCTGGTTATTGGCAGTTACCCCTGGAAGAGGTTAGTAAAAAGTTAACGACACTTTTAACTCCTTGGGGACGTTACCAATTCCTGCGAACCCTAATGGGGTTGATTAGTTCTGGCGATGAATATTGTCGTCGTGGTGATGAAGCTCTGATGATTATCTCCAATATAGAAAAAGTCGTTGATGATATATTATATTTACGATGATTCTTTTCAAGAACATTGCAGAAGAATGGTCAAGATTCTTGACAGGTGCCGTGAAAATAATATGACCATGAATCCAAAACAATTCATTTTTGCAAAACTTGAATTCGACTACGTGGGTTACAGAATAGGTAAAGATGGTATGAAAGCGGCCCCTTAAAAAAATTTCTGCTATACAAAACTTCCCCAAACCTGAAAATCTCACGCAATTAAAATAAT
The DNA here is from genome assembly GCA_032362365.1 of Zygogramma bicolorata. Taxonomy (NCBI): domain Eukaryota; kingdom Metazoa; phylum Arthropoda; class Insecta; order Coleoptera; family Chrysomelidae; genus Zygogramma; species Zygogramma bicolorata. Next base: position 440,417 of record JAVJAQ010006090.1, on the reverse strand, counting down.
TTCTTGGACTTGTTAACCAATTAGGTAGTTTTTCTTCTGATATAAGTGGGAATGCCATGCCAAAACTAAAAATGGTTTCGTATGGGATGACATTCATACTGAAGCTTTCACGAAAGTTAGAAGTTCACTAACCAAACCACCCGTTTTGGCCCATTTCGACCCACTTTTGTCTACGGAACTATATTCTGATGCATCAAGATGTAACGGCTTCGGATATATATTACTTCAAAAACACCCTGATGGTTGGAAAATGGTACAATATGGTTCACGATTCATTTCCGAAACAGAATCAAGATATGCTATGATAGAAATAGAATTATTAGCAATCGCTTGGTCTATCACCAAATGCCAGTTGTATCTACAAGGATTACCTGATTTCAAAATAATCACAGATCATAAACCTCTTGTACCAATTTTGAATGATCACACGCTAAATGATATAGAGAATCCAAGAATTCAGAGATTGAAAGAAAAATTAGCGGCGTACAATTTCAGAGCAGAATGGAAAAGGGACAAAGATCACACAATTCTCAAAATCGAAACAACTGCTACCTCTGACGTTAAGACCATATTGGAATGTGAGGCATCAATTAGGGCATGATAACGGTCTTCTATTAAAGGATTGTCAAGTCGTCATCCCCAAAAGCAAGAAAAATGGTTTTGGTTTATCTTCATGCTTCACATCAAGGAATCGAAAGAACATTACGAAGAGCTAGACAAACTGTTTACTGGCCAGCGATAACAAGCGATATCAAAAACACTATTGAATCATGCGAACCATATCAACAGTCACTTCCATCTCTCGCCAAAGCAACGATGATGCAAGATAAAATACCAAATCGACCGTTTCAAGATATTTCCATAGATCTTTTCAGCTCTGCAGGAAAACATTATATGGTTTACGTAGATAGATGTTCAGGATGGCCAATTATGAGTCATTTCGGAAACAACGATCCTACTACTTCAAATATTATCGTTGATCTCAGAAAAATTTTCGCTGATACAGGCATCCCTTTGCGACTCCGAACAGATAATGGTACACAGTTTACTTCTCGTTCTTTCAAACAATTTCTCGAACAATGGAATGTTTTACATTGTACTTCAACACCTTATTATGCACAAAGTAATGGACATGCAGAAGCAGGCGTTAAAGTCAGAAAGCATTAATACAAAAAAGTTGTGAAGGTGGACAGCTGAATGAAGATAAATTTCTCTCAGGTTCATTAGAATGGCGAAATACACCAAAATCTTGTGGAAGATCTCCTGCTCAGATTCTTTATGGACATCCTATGAGATCGTTAGTTCCTGCTCATGAAAAGTCATTTTCGAAAGAATGGCAGATTTCTGCAGACCTGTGCGATGAAAATTATGCAAAACAGCAAGAACATTCAGTTGATCACTATAACAGAAGTGCTAGAAATTTGAAACCAATAGACGTTGGAAAATTTGTAAGGTTGTAAGACCCACGTACAACTCCAAATATAACTTTCAATCTATCTCGTGTATTACATTACTACTGGGAGATTGGTCATAATTTTAAAAGGCCTTACTGATATTTTTTTCAGCGGTTATGTATTCCTATCAAGATAGACCAACCAAACCACAATTCTAACTTCGACAGCCTGTTGGTTAGATTGCGATATTGATCAAGATATGTCAGTAAGATCTTGATAATGACTCCAGCATGAGACGAACATGGATTTATGCCTGACAAATCAATGACAGAATTGTCATTAATAACTGAAACTATGTTTGGAAGTGTCTCCGATTGATAAATGAGATTCTCATGAGAATATGAAGATTTGAATCACCAGAATGAAAAAACCTAGAGAAACTTTTATCTCGCTTCAATCTCAATTTCAATCTTCCATTGAGAGTTAAGCTTTTGCATCACAAATTTGCGATAGGAAAATTTGAGAGCTTAGCTATGATAACAGAGATTTATACGGAGTAGAAATGTTTGGAGCGGAGCACACAACACAGGCTTGTTGTTAAAAAACATTCAGTACATTTTCAGCTTCCCTATTGATTTGGTACTATTTGTACAAGCTCGAAATAATACACTTCTAATGGTGAATATTTTTTTAAATTTCACTATAAACACAGATGTTCACAGGTAATAATATCGTCACATTTGCCACAATGAAAGTTCATATTCGATAAGAATTTCCGGAGCAGTGAAAACACGTTGCACATTATTACAGCTGAGAAATCATTTTCAAACTATATGAAATGAAGACACAAAGTAACAAAAATTTGTGGCGTTTTGGTGTTTTCAATAACCTCAATTGTGCCTGTGCCTGTACCATATGACTAACGGTCTAACCTCATTCCGTCTCGAGAAATTCTCTGTTCTCACTGCAAGAATTTCAGTATTGGCAACAACTTGTTCCATGGAGCGAGTGATCAAAAATTAATAGGAATTTCAACTATCAGCGCAACCTTGAGGCGGAATCAGGAACATCTACACCCTGTCTATAGGTTTGTCTGAAACGATATCGCAACACTGAAAGCACCATAATATAGACATCTTAGCATTCCGATTGACCTATATTTATATCGTTGTCATGACGTAATTTTGTTCTGAAAACAAAAAGTGAAAGAAGGTAGGTTACCATGGACATTTCGACTAATGGACCAGCTATCATCATCATGACAGTTTTTCATTTAGCTTGATGCGGAATAGAGAGAAAAAGATATGTACATTGAACAGATATTGTGAAGGACAATTTGTACAACTCTACTGGATTTTACTTCAAAAACATATTTTAAAAGAGAACAATTCACCAACAAAGCCATTTCGGTACTTCCCTATTTATGAATTCAGTGATTTTTCACAAGTTCAAACAGTTTCAGTGATAAAATATAAGAAGAAAGGAGAAGAAAGAAGGTAGAGCTCCTAGTGTGAAATTTGGGCGCTTCACTCTACCATTGACATATACACTTATATGATTATTTTTTTTCAATGTTCAGGATAATCAATGGATATATGCCTATTCACCTTATATTTTTTTGGGAAAGGAAAAATCCTGCTTGAGGAAGCTATTGTAAAGCGAAACACGTGTCGCGTTTTGTAAATCGTTTGTCAAGGAGAATCTTACAGAAAACTGACATTTTTGGTTGGAACTTTGTGTAGGGTCAACTATTTGTCATTATTTAAATAAAACGCAAGCTCTACGATCAGAGGGTGAAGATAACCTTATTATAACAGTCAAAAAGCCACATAGAGCAGCATCTACACAAACCATAAGTAGATGGCTCAAAAATGTACTAAAGATCAGTGGTGTCGATACAGACGTTTTCGAAGGCTACAGTACCCATCATGCTGCAACATCTGCAGCAGCACGTGTTGGACTCAATATTGAAACAATTCGAGAAACAGCAGGTTGGACAAAAAATTCGGAAGTCTTTAATAAATTTTACAATAAGCCACTTACAACTAATTCCACCAGCTTTGCCGAAACTATCATCTCTCTTAGATAAATAAAACATTTCTATCATTTTCTATTTCAGTAGTTAGATTATTTTACTTTGTTCTAGTTCAATTAAATTATTGTATTACTAATGTATTTTCTACCGTTCGTTATTATACTAAGTGATCATTTGTTCATAGATCGTTTTTCTTTAAACATCTACAGTGTGAGTAAAAGTGTCCGGAATTTGAGCGAAGGATAATTAAAAGATTGATCAACTTACCTGGTAAGGATGGACAATCTTAATTATCCGAGCTCATATTCCGGAAACTTTTACCACCCTACCCACTTATTGTTTTCCCACCCCTACTTACGATCTATTCACATAAGGCACGCACAATATAATGAGGTATTATAGTGATAAACGCTGTTGTGACTCAGCGTAGGAAAAATTTTCAGCTGATTCTTTAAACTTTTGGGTCGTGACGCAACTCAGTATACTACAGTGTGAGTGAAAGTGTCCGGATTATGAGCTCGGATAATTAAGATTGTCCATCCTTACCAGGTAAGTCGATCAATCTTTTACTTATTTTTTTTTGGTCAAGCAAAAACCATCCCCAAAAATAACTTCTCACTGACAAAGTTGAATGGGAGAACCATAAATTTTACCTCTTAGGAAATAAATCATTCTTTGCCTTACATAAATCCTTTTGAGTCAACAAGACCATTCCAGGAATTTGCTGATCTTCCAAGTTGTAGTCTGCAAAGTGATATTTCTTCCCCAGTGAGTCATCGTAACGATACACATGAAAATTTCTACCCCTGGTTCAACTCTGACGATGAAACCCAAGTAGAAACTTCAATTCTAAGAACCCTTCCTCATACTCATACACCCTGGATCTGATATTCCATATCTCAGTGCCTAGGTGGCATGTTTTGACCAGTGGTGGTCTCAGGAATTTTCAGTTCTGCTATCTGTGGGATAGTGGTGCTAATGCTTTCATTCTGAGTGTACTTTGGTTGTAATGACTTCTTTATCTCGTGAAATGGTCGTGGGTTTTTTTGTGGGTGAAATATATTGCAACTCACTCGAATAGAATAATATAATTAATTTTCAGGTACTCGGATAATATAAATCGAACGAAGAACAAGCTTAAAATACTAACATTAAACTAAATCCTAAACTAATAACTCTTTTCAGTTTATATGACGTAAAGTCAAATAAATAAAATGGTTGGACCATACCTTGCCGGTCGTTGAGGATTCTTCTTTGAAACTAGGTTCTTCTTTGAATTCGAGTAGCTCTGGATTTTTCGTACTTTCGTTTACATTTGTTGGTTTATTGGGAATCTCCTGACTTGACGCCTCGTTGTCGCGTCTCTCCTCTGACAGCCCCCTTGACAACCTCGTGCCTCCTTGATTTCCGCGTATGACGCAATTGTCATTTAAATCTCAGAAGAACTATATACTGAGTGTTAACTATATAAAATAATAGTACCCAGCGACAGAAACGTATCAAGGGATAAATTAAATAGTAGTTGAAATACAAATGAACCCTAAAAATGATATAGGCGCGGTACATATCCCCCAAACTGAATTGAATTCCCTGTGAAAATTATTCAATTATTCGATTCTGGTCAGAAAGTTCGAAAGGCTGATGGTAAGGCTTCAAATACGCATAAATAACACTTTTGTGCCTCAAAATGACCATTATTATAATGCTCGTCAATGATCAAGGGGTGTAGAGAACTTCGAGGAATACATAGTTTCCAACCTGGATTATTAAATGATGACAACAAGTTGAACAATCACGTTCTTTCGGAATCATCGAACATTTCCGACTCAAATGCAATTTCCTGAATTTTTTCTTTTGCATGGAAGTTTTTTTTTGTTTTTCCCTAATTTCCCTAGGAGTTTCAATTTCTATGGAAAGTTCACAAATGTCAGACTCTGTTTTGAGTCATTTTCGAAGAATTTGACAGTTCTGCGCTCATTTTCAAACAACCCGATTAGTTCAAGGCTCTCGAAATTCACTACGACTGCAAATTGGTTCATCCAATCGCACCCCAATATAACATCCTTCATCAACGTCGGAACTACAATACACACGTAGTCAAACACAACATCGTTCAACTCGAAATGCAGGTAAACTTGATTTTTTACTGCCTGACCCTTATTTTTCAGTGCCCCAAACACCGTCACCCCACTGATAGGCAAAAGCAATAAATCTGAATTCGAGACTAAGAGTTTATCGAAAAACTGCTGGCTAATGCAGCTCATCACTGAACCACTATCAATTAAAAGTTCAACTGTCACGTTCTCAACTCGTCCCTCGATAATCGGCATTCTATTTATCACCCTATCCGTGTTATCAATTTCTTCCAACAAATTTTCATAACTCTCATTGAAGAGAGTTGCTACAGTCCTATCCCCCCTATTCTCTGTATTATTATCATTTCTGTCCATTCTCCTATCTGGATTAGTTCGATTTTGTTGATTAAAGTTGTAGCGAGTTCCATTCGAATTTCCTTCTGCGTACCTATTCGGCCTACTTACGTTTCTACCACTCGGAACCGATGCTTGATTCGACATGCCTATTTCGGTATTATCAACCCTTCGAAAATAATGTTCAACTTCATCTATAGTCTGAAATCCAGAAGACACTATTCCGCGTCTGATATCAGACTCAAAATGGTGAGCCAAAATATCTATTATTTTTGTTTCGCTAGGTGAATTGTCCAAGTAACTGGACTCTTTAACTTGCTTTAAAAAATAATCCGCGCGTGATCCACTTTCATAAAAGCCGAATTTGAATTTTCGAAACGCTTCTCTCTAGGTTTGTGGATCCCAGTACCTTTCTGAAAACAAATGTTTGAAATGGTTGAAATCAGAACATGTTTTGGATTTAATTTCTCCCCAGTCAGCAGCGGAGCCTCTAAGATTTCCTAGAGCCAAAATCAATTTTTTATTTTCGGGTACTTCAGCTTCCTCGAATAAGGAGCTCAGTTTTTGTAGAAACATAACAGGAATCAAACCCCCACTTGGTCTGAATTGTATAGTGTTGCCACCCAACTCTTTTCAGAACAACAAATAATTACTATTGCAACCGGTATTAGCGCTTGCCTCTGCCACCGAACTATTCTGCTTACTAACTTCCTTTTTATTCTCCCCACCGAATTCTTTTGCGTTAACGTTAGGCGATTCCGATCTCAACAATGTTAAGGTTGACTGAATTGTCTCTATCCCACCGTTCAACTTCCTACTATTTTGCGATAACATCTCAAAATTTTCCTTCAAAATTTCATTATTTGTCAGTAGATTTGTGTTCATTTGTTTCATTAACTTTGTTAATTCAAACATCATTTCATCTCTACCATCATCTGATTCGAATTCGTTTTTTTTCAACTTACTTTTTCCCTTTCCACGTCCCGCCATTTTGACAGAAATATTCTGGCTCAATGAAAGTTATACAGATACATGACAGTTAGGACATACAAATATCAATATCATTCCCACTCAATTGCAAATAATTCAAAACCACAAAAGCCCCCTAGTTGAGACGCCAAAATGTAATGACCTCTTTATCTCGTAAAATGGTCGTGGATTCTTTTGTGGGTGGAATATATTGCAACTCACTCGAATAGAATAATATAATTAATTTTCAGGTATTCGGATAATATAAATCGAACGAAAAACAAGCTTAAAATACTAACATTAAACTAAATCCTGAACTAATAACTCTTTTCAGTTTATATGACGTAAAGTTCAGTTCATCACCGACAATCATGCACGAAATCGTAGTATTAGCCGGGACGAAGATCTGCTCGTTGAGCTTCGTTGATTTTCGGTTTGCGACGAAGTTGAAATTTGAAGTGAAGCCCAATATTTCAATATTTGCGGGCGACAAATTAATCAAATGGTTAGACCATACCTTGCCGGTCGTTGAGGATTCTTCTTTGAAACTAGGTTCTTCTTTGGATTTAAGTAGCTCTGGATTTTTCGTACTTTTGATTACATTTGATTACATTTGTTCGTTGTCGAGTCTCTCCTCTGACAGCTCCCTTGACAACCTCGTGCCTCTTCTATTTCCGCGTATGGCGTAATTGTCATTTAAATCTCAAAAGAACTATATACTAAGTGTTGACTATATTAAATAATAGTAGCCAGCGACAGAAACGTATCAAGGGAGAAATTAAGTAGTAGTTGAAATACAAATGAACCCTAAAAATAATATAGGCGCGGTACATGGTATAGTCAATGGTAGTCACCAGCTTTGCTTTATTGAGAGAGACTATTAACTGACGGTGTTTATATCGTTGTTGTTTGATTGGTTCTACTCCAAACAAGTCAAGTTGAGTCCTCTTGATATATTTTTTTATTTAAATTTCTTGTATCTCTTTCTTGTATCTCTCTTTCTCTTTTATCTCTATTGTGCTTGTCTTTCCTCTATTAAGGGTAATTTTGGGTCACTTTTTTTGTAGGATATGGGACGGCAGCTCCCTGAATGCTGGACGATCTTGTGGTGGGTTCGGTTTGGCGAGTCGGTTAGGCTGCTGGAGTTCCAGGCTGATTCATCTGGTTTATTGATGTGGTCGCAAGTCGCAATGCAACTTTCGTTTTGCAAACGTAGTCACCACATTTGATGTCTCAGGAGTTTTGGTTGGAATTTTTGACAGCGGCATCGGTTCGATGGGTTGAGTCCACTCCACAATGATCAGGTGTGATTGATTGATTCGAATGGCAAACTTGAAGGTGGTTTCTATCTGGGTTTTTAACCTCCCATTCAATTTTATTGAATGTTATGTCTGCTAGGGTACCAAAACAAAAGGCGGTTTGGTATCATGCATTTCAATGCCTACCCCTTTTTTTGTCTGTAGGAGACCTGGTGTAATGGGCGCGAGCATAGGTCAGTCCGACAGCTTGTCTTGTCGAGCAGAATCCATGGAAGGGTGAAATTGGGGGGTGTCGTGTGCGCTAGCGTGGAGGTCTAGGCCGGTCAACGTGTGAAGCTCGCCTAAGAGCGGTCGTGCGGCACTACTAGGGGATCCTGAGCTCCTTGGATTCGTTGCGACTGAGGACTTGTTCGCGGTATCACACTCAGGAGGATCTCTGAATTTTTGTGTAGGGGTTCTGTGGTTTAGCCTCTTTCAGCCTGGTAGAGCTATATCCCACCCCAATTGAAGTGGACAATTGGCTATTTCTGTCTTTTGCTTATATCTATCTCACCTTCATTTTTTTTTCCACTTGAAATTCTTGTGGGGTTTCTGTAACTGCTGTGATGGTTGGGGTGGTGCTTCAACATTGAACTCAGAGACGAGTGGTATCGGATGTTTCGATGGCGCAGCATTTTCATCTTGCAGCGAAAAGATCATCTGATCTGAGTTCGATGGTGGATAACCACTCTTGGCTTCACTTCGGGAGCAGGAAGCCAACAAAAATTCCCTGACACCAGTTTAACACAGTGTTGTTGACTGTTTTATCTCTGTATTGAAAAGTTATCTTATAGTACTGTAATTAACATCGTTCTTCTCCACTATGAGTTCACTCGTTTCCTACTGCCTGGCTTACCACTCGTACTATCCTTGCTTCCTTACCTTACTTATAACATTTTGAAAAACTCCTAGAGAATTTTTTTACCGGGAAGGGGTGGTGTGGAACGGAAATTTCGTTCCTTCGCTAAAGTTTTACCATTTTGCATCGAAGTAATGCCGGGACAGTAGTCACTTCCTCTTTCCAATTCGGGTGAAAACCGCTTGCGCGAAAAACATCGGATATCGATCGCATATCGTGAACATCGACGAATTTCCTCCCTCTAGAGACTTGAGTAGCGGCCGTTGATGAATCGACAGGTTTGTACAGAGACGTGGTGTAAAAGCATTTTCTGGTAAAAGACCTATTTTATCTTATCTGAATTTTAGTGAATGGTGCAGAACGAAAATTGAATGCATAGATAACCAATTGAGTATTCCTATTGATTTATAGAGAACGATTTTTGGATTTTCCGAAACCACCAGGGTTAACGTTAAAAATCAAAATTTCCCTTTATTTTAATTATCGTTGAATAGAATGGAATTTTAGTGTTGAATACTTGTTACGGAGATCCCTTGGGAGAGGATCGATAATATATTTTCGGTATTCATTGAAATTTGATCACTTTGAAAATAACTTCATGTTCCTTCGGGAATAGGAACTTGCTAGTCTAGTATCGTGCGATCACGAATTCAACCATTCACGCCTGTTTAAACAGTATCTACTCTGTAAACCTTTTTCAGATATTAAAATAGTATTATTCCGGGGACTGATCGTTGGAAGTCTAACTGGAGGAGAAGTACGGTGTTGACTGCTAGCACAGCCGGACAAGGAACCAACAGAGGAATTCCTCAGGTGAGCATTTATTTTCTATTTTTAATTTGTTCATGATAAATGATCCCTCTGTGATAAATAATTGCGGATCTGAGAGAATTTGTTCTCTGTCCTTCTGAGCTGTGCAGTGGTCGGCGTTGGAGTTTTCCTCTGGGGAACATTCCATTGCTGGTCTGTACCATTTATAAGTCAGGTCTACCAGGTAGTATCTTTGGCCTTTACCATTCGTGCCTACCACCCTTATCAGCGTTAATGCTAGCTCCTTGAGCCAACATATTTTCTTTTTGATTCAGATTTATCTGGCTCATACGGCCATTTTTTATATTATTTATAATATCACAGTAAATACATTGACAGAATTATTACGATATCTTTACAATTTATCAGAGATCATTTTTCTTCATATCCCACCTGCCACTTCCATATCAATTGAATAACTATTGCATAGATTTTCAAAGTTTGTCAGGAATTGATTATTATTATTACGATATCTTTACAATTTTTCAGAGATCATTCTTCTTTATATTTCACCTGCCTATTCTATAATTTTCTCCTGCCAATTGTTGTGGAATTTAATATTCTCCATTTTCTCAAGAGAACACTGGCTTCTCCAGTTTCATTTTTTCATTATATTCTGTTTAAATTTTTTATTAACCTTCACTTGGTTTTGGAAGTAAAATTTTGCTGAGTAAAATTCAGAATATACCCTAAGGTTCTAAGGATATCCTTCGTTTCCTGAAATATGGTTTTAATCAATTCTGATTCATTCCAATAACATTGAGGAAGCCAAATACTGGGTAGAGGATTGGTATTTCCAGGAGGTCCCATAGCTGACGAATTCTGATCGAAGAGGGTCAGTTAACCACTACAAACAATCGTCCTGCTTCATAGAGACCATTGAGTCATCATCGTTGTCAAGTTAGGAACGATAACAAGTAACTGTTAGCCCAGTAGATTCCAGCCCAACAGCACTTCGCTAGGACCAACTTCGTTCAAACCACCCACCCAGGTACTATCCAACCAGGACCATCTTCGTTTGAATCAGATTGACAGATTTGTAAATATTCTGAATTCTTGAAGCCTTCAGCTGATATTTTTGTGTTATTTACATCGCCTTTTGTTAGTTAATAAAGAATTCAGCTTTTGATCTTTGAGTAATATAGCCTTCAGCTTTCGAAAATTTGATTGATATAGAACGTGAATTAATAAGCCTTCTGCTTAAAATTTATTATAGCCTTCAGCTTATTGTTGTTTTGTTGTTAATTGAAGTTGTTAATTGTTCCTGCTGTTTATTCTGCCTCTTCACCCAAGCTAGAGAATTTCCTGATATCTGTTATTTATTTTTGTTAACTTCTAAAATTCATTTACTACCTGGCACCCACTAACTGAGCCAGTTAAGTCAACTTATGAAATATCAGTGTAAGTCAATCTGAATATCCTTCCGACTATTACCAGTCATTTGTTAGAACTTACTCACACCCTCACCGTAACAATCTGAGCAGCCTATAAGCACATAAGTGATAACTTCCATATTTTAAATCTTTCCCTTCGCACTTTTAAAATTTGGATGGTTACACATGATAGCCTAATTGGCAGGGGGCTTGATGAGCACATGTCGTTCTGTAAATTTATGAGCAAAGATTTTGATGATTCAGCCATTCTCCACTAGATGCTCTAGTATGCATGAAACCGCTATTATTGATTCACAAAAATGTGAAGTTTTCACTTTCGAACGATAGATAATGGCTCATATGAATGATAAAATTACATATTATAAATGATGTAACGATTTTTCGTTATATTCTTCTAATGATATTTGTATATGTTTCAGGTGATCATTCCTGTTTTTGGAATATATGAGAATATCGTCAATGTAATGAAGAGAATGAAATCATTATATTTATCCAGAATGGCATGAATTTTTCGAACGAGTGCTGAACACGAACTTTGTAAGCCCTAGGGTATGACTTTGAATCTATACAAGACTCCGTCGATGGAAAAGGCTGTGTAGTCTCGACTGTTTGGATGCAGTGGAATTAGCCAAAAACTATGCTCTAGATCAATTTTTGTTAATATATTCGAACCTGTTATGCTGCCAAATATTGCTTCAATTCTAAGTGGAGCTTCATAGTGTGGAGTTGTGTATTTATTAATGTTCCTAGCATCTAGGAATAGTCTTGATTCATTGTTTCTCTTTTTAACTATCACTATAGAATTTATGAATTTTGAGTTGCATTTTTCTATGATATTTTGCTCTAACATTTTTTTTATCTCATTATTGACCTCATTTTTATATTTGTATGGGATAGGATATGTTTTTGACTTGAAATTTTTAATACCTTTTACCTCAATTTGATGAATATAATTGTCTGTTACTCTATTTTCTTCATTTATTAGATTTACAGCTCTCTTAGTGAATTTTGTATCTCTTTTTTTAGATTATTTTTTCTATTTATGGCATATTCTGTCATTTCTTTTGGTTTTTGCTCTAATTCCACATTGCTTATTGTATTTATTATTGTTTCATTTTTCGGCTCTCTTATATTGTTTATATTGTCTGTTTCTTTTTCGATTCGATTCCTATAATTGCATCATGAATCAAATATTCGATTAAAAAAAATTGTATTGTTTTAGCACTATCAAATGTTATTTTTCCACTCATTCTTTTGTTAACCTCAAACAATTTTTTATCATTAGCACCTACCAAAACTACCTTCGGCATTCCATAACAATATTTTTCCAAATTAAGTTTTCTTATAATTTTATAATTGATTGATGATATTTCTGAACCTATGTCTATAAATATTTCAAATTTCCTATTATAAAATGTACCAGGAATCTTTATTGAAACTGTATTTATTTCCAATTTGAAATTTTTTTTTATATCAATATGATCTGGGATGCTGATATGTTACTGTGCATAACTGAAAACTATTTTGTTCTCTGTATCTTGGTAGGTTAAAATTCTGTTATTGTTGAACAATCGTAGGACTTTGTACTGTGCTCATCTGTTCGTTCAGTTGTCTAGTCTGTACGTGATTGATTTGTCTTTTGTCCCTTTCGTCTGCACTTCTGCTTCGTACCTGTCTTTAGTTTGTATTATTAGTCTCATATAGTCTTTCCTTACTTCTTCGTCTCTTTATCTGTTATTCTGATATCTGTTGTACCTTTCATTTTTATTATTATTTTCACATATTGTTATAATTTCTATTATTATATGTATTGCTGCTATTTTTATACTCCCTATTGTTTTCATAATTATTTCTGTTACCATCAGTTCTTTGTCTTTCATTATTATTCTGATTATACCATATACCGTTATTATGGCTATTTCCTACTATTATTGTATTGTTCATCATGATTATTATACCTCCTATTCTCATTCCTGTTTCCATGACTGTTAGGATTATATCTCATATCATTATTTTCATTATTTCTACTTCCATAATTTCCATACCTATTTTCATTTTCCATCCTGAAATTACCTCCATTATTATTAGCTCCATTGGTCAATGTATTGTAGCTATTTCTCCTCCTTTCCTGCATTTTCAAAAATTGGCATTGACTATCCATATCCTTGAAATTGTATAGCATCATTATTTCCTCCAAAGTGTTATGAAAATGCTGTTTTGACTTTGTACTCTTCTGTGAAGTTACAATCTAAATATTGGAAAGTACTATATATTTGCATAGCATACTTATCTCAATACTTATGAAAATACGTTCCCCTGTTTGGATTATATTTTCCCCCTAACAATTCATCAAGCTACAAATTTATTTGAAAATTCAGAAAAGGTAAGTAGTACTGTTGAACCATAATAAAGCTTCCTTTTGTAATTGGCTTCTAATGATAGTTTTAAAACTAGCAAATGTGATGTTGTCTGAGAATTTGTTTTTATTCATTTATATTTTGTAAGTTATAAAAGGCACGGGATGTTGTTTTTTATATTCCCTGTGGAAATGATTTTATTTTCATTAGCATTTGCAATTAGTGTTTTCATAATTATATCTTCATTACTAGTTTGTTTTATTCTGTTCACCGTTTGATTGATTCGTTCGTTTAATTCCCCTTCTTGCCCAATGATCATTCGCTCTTGATGGTTGATTTTGTCATTCCGCCTTCATTTCCTATTCTCTTCTCAATTTCTCCTTCATCTGACCTGTTTTCTTCTTGGTTCTTCATCACATTTATACCTAGATCTTGGATTTTCTCATTTACTTGCTCCATCTTCTCGTCTGTTTCTTCTTCTTTGTCATTTCTATCATTCATTTTTGTACTGTCTCATTCACTGGTCTTTGTACGTTCTTGATGTATTTTCTTTTCTTGGCTTTTCATTACTTTTTGTATTATTATTCTCAAGTTGTTCATCTCTTCTCTTTTCTTCCAATATTCTCATCTCCCCACTTCTGTCTTCTCTTCGTTTCTCTTCATGTATTCTTATTTCTTCTTTTCTATTTTCTTCTAATATTCTCATTTCGTTTCTTCTGTTTTCTTCTTTAACATTTATAAACCCCATCAGGTCCTGCATATTAAATTCTGGGGTAGTTCTCGTTTGTGATGTTGTGGCATCTCCAGTTTCCTTGCCAGTTGTATCTACACTGTCTTTTTTATTCCCCATGACTTGCTCTTGACTTTCACCTGTTTTATTGTTTTTTGGACCTTCCCTAGTCTCCATTAATTTTTTTCTAATGATTATCATTTCAGTTCATTTTCAACAATTTCCCTTCCTGAACACGCCTCAAACGTTGGGAGCCATTTATTTTATGTTTTTGATTATATTCAACTATTCTAATTATTTATATCACCCTTCGTTGCGGTGACATTTATTATTCATTTGTTTAATGATTTATGATGTATAGATGGTTCTTTATTCGAAAATCTATGTGGACTTCAACTTCAAAAAAAAATCTCAGGGTCATACTTTTTATCAATGATGTTTGGTTTTATAGAAGACTCTTGTACAAAGTGTATACTCTATCTTATATAAGGACAGACACAATGTTGATCATAGGAAAGTTTGTAGCTCTTCAGAAAAATGCAAACAAGAGAAGTTCAATTTTAGGAAGTTTCAATGATAAATGCATTCGAAATATGAGAAAACATACATATAAATAAATTATTCAAAAATATTTCATGGAGAAATATATCTCAACCTAAAAATTGAATTTATTATTTACATACGGAATACGAACACATCACGAACACAAATAGCATCAATGATTGATATTCTCATCTCATAGTTAAAAATTATGATACTTCAGTGTACTCTAAACCTAATTCATTACTCTAGTATATCGATTCTTGACACGGGTCAATGTCAATTATACTAACTGCGTTTGGAAATTCGGTTCGGTGCACACCTTTTGGTCTTAGGTGGTCTTTTATTCACTCCTTTTACTCCTTTCACGCTGCTCTGTGTTCATTTATTATCAGAATGATCGAACAGAACATATCTTTTCACTATCGTTCAGAATCGGGAGCACAAGATTTCATACCGTAAACATAAACATAACCTATTTTGACTGCAGTTTTGTTTGTTTTCATGGTTTTCGTAATTCGTAGTTGATCGTTTTTTAACATTTAATTGAATGTTATTTATGTAATTATGGAAGGACGTACTTCAAATATTATTTATAATGGTTAAATGTACCATGTTCAGGTGGAAGATGATGAAATTGTGAATCTTTTAGAAACTGGTAAGTAATTAGGAATTTGTTGTGGAAAAAGCAAATTAGATTTGCTGATCTATTAATAATACTGTTATAAGAAAAAATATTTCGTATCATCAGATGCAGAGGCTGCTGGTCAGTTCATGAGGAATTACTTCAGCCAACAACCAGGTAGAAGGAAATTTTGTTTACTCTCACTTTCGTAGAATATTGTGGGAATTGAGTTGCGTTTTTCTAATTTGATTATTTTAATTAGGTACTTCCAATTCATGTGTCGGACAAGTATCACAACGACTAAATAATGAAGAAAATTTTGTGTCAACTGATATATTGTTGTGAACTGCCTATCACCCTATATACTTACCTTTATATATTACCCTGTATGCATATGTATCATTCACATGATTCCAGTGCATAGCTTTTGCGATGTATTGTTGAATTCCACTGTTATAATATGCTTACTAAACAATATTAAGTAGAACTATGAAAGCCAGTTGCAATGTGTCTATCTCTTTCAAAACATTTCATGTTTCTTTTTAAAGCTTGCATTCAATCACGTGACTTCACTCTCATTTAAATAAACTTGGTGAAGCCACGCGAGACACACATATCAACTCGACTTCATAGAATCATTAACATTTCTGTTTAAACCATTTTCGGCCTATTTTACCTCCAAATTCACATCACCGATTAGCTACGTAAATAAATAGTGTAAGAAGAGTCTTCTGAGTTTCTATCCTCAACTTTCTGCCTCCCTCATCGACAAGCCGTTGACCGCTCGCAACATAATTTTGGTGTCAGTCAGTGTGGAGTTGTGGACCTAGAACCTAGAAAGATTCGCCGCAAGAGGATACAGAGACAGAATCGAAGAGACGTCTTCCATTTCCTTCTGTTTACCTGCTTGCCGCACTACATAGGAAGCCATCGAACTGCGAAATTCGAAGGTAGCCGAACTTCCAGCGATTTCGAACCTCAAGACGCCACTGGGATCCTGAGGAGTTGCTGAAAGTTCAATACCGATTCAAGTCTACTCAGAGAGGACGATCAGCCATCGTCTCACCCTGTTCAGCTACGAGAAGGAACGAGTCCGAAAATCCAGCTGAAGAGTAGAATCGGACGTAGCAGCCTGAACATCGCCTGCATCGGTTGGAATTGGTAAACTTCTAAATTTGCAAGATTTTTTCTACATTCAATTTGTTTTTTTTTGGAATTTTTCATTTGATTTTTATGTGAAATTTTTCATCTGATTTTACTGCATTGTTTCTCACACCACTTATTTTCACTTTTATCATGGCTAAGAAATTAAATTCCGAATTAGCTATTAAAATGATACCTGAATTCAACGGAAATCGATCAGAGTTGGATAGATTTATTTCTTGTTGTGACACTGTAGATGATGAGTTTTGTCCAGAATCTGATGAGGATCTTTTGTTGAGTATAATTAAAACAAAATTAACCGGATCAGCTTACAATCTTATAAAGCATAAATCTTTCTCTAAATGGAGCGAATTAAAAAAAATACTTGAAGACCAATTTTCAGAAAAAAAGAACTATACCACAAATTCAATCTGAACTGATAAATATCAAACAACTTTCTGGCGAGAATGTAAGAACTTTTGCAAATCGTGTTGAAAAACTCCTTTATGAATTAAATGATGCTTGTATAAGTAGCGAAGGTACGGACGCAAAATCAGCTATTGAAAATTTAAATTCGAAATCAGCTCTGCGAGGTTTTGTGGAAGGATTACAAAACAACATTCGCTTCATAATAAAAGCCAGTAGATTCACTTCGTTGAGTGAGGCCATAGAAGCGGCCGTTGACGAGGAAAGAAATATTCATCATCAAAAATCCAAAAATCATTCTTTCAAAAGTTTTCAGTACTCGAAATGTACATTTTGCAACAAAACAGGTCATAAATATGAAAACTGCTTTTCTAGAAACCAACATAATTTGCCCAAGTTTCCGAATAAAGAAATTAAAGTGGAAAATGTGAATCAGGTACGTTTATCATGTAGTTATTGTAAGAAGAATGGCCATCATATAAAAGATTGCTACAAAAGAAAATTCAATGAGAATAAAAAGTCAAATTCATCAAATTCGGGAAACGCCACAGGACCTGGACCGAGCAGTGCGGTCCAAACTCAGGTCCGACAAATCAAAACAGCTGCAGCCGAACTTTAAATTCACAAGGTAAAAATTATATCAATTACTTACAAAGCTCTTTTCGAAACAATTTACAAACTCATTCAAACTCTTTACAATCTTCTGAAGAGACTTCTTTACAAACTTCTTTACAAACTCATTTTCAAGATTATTCACAAGGTTCTAATGATAATATAAAAAACTCTCAAATTTTACAAGTTTCTTTCAACGAGAGTTCTGGTGAATGTATTAATGTACCTATTTCTCTAGCTATGAATGGTAATGCAACCTTTTTAGTCGACACAGGCTCAGAATGCTCAGTTTTAAAATTGAGTAGCACAAATGATGACGAATTTATTGATACTACATGTATAGCTCAATTGAAGGGTATTACTGACGAAAAAATTAAAACTTATGGTACTTGTATTGGTATGATCACGGTAGGTGATGAACTTATAGAACAAAAATTTCACATTGTACCAGATAATTTTCCTATTTTATGTGACGGAATTATAGGAAAAGATTTTATGAATAAATATGGGTGTAAACTTGACTATGAAAATAAAACACTTTCTTTTTCACATCAAAACAAAAATATCGTATTTGAATTGATTTCTGAAAATTCTATCACTATACCAGCTCGAACGCAGATAGTGAAACGAATTAGATTTTCTCCTAAAAGATATTCACAGTCGAATATATATTTATGTAAATCACAAGAATTATCTGATGGATTATTCATTGGGAACAGTATTGTTGAAATAAAAAATGGTTTAGCCCTTGCCACTTTTGTAAATTCAAATATGGAGGATGTTTGCTTAGAAAACATAGAATTGGATATAGATCCAATTGAAAATTTCAATGTTTTGTCAATTAATTCTGAAAGTTCTACAAGAGATTTAAACGATGTTGAGCGCATAGAAAAAGTAATAAAAAGTCTTAGTATCGACCATATGTCGGAAATTGAGAGAAACTCTATCATTGAAATTTGTAGTGCATTCAACGACTTGTTTTATTTAGAAGGTGATATTTTATCTCACTCGGATTGTATCACTCATTCTATTCCAACAACAGACGATATTCCAATTCACGTTAAACCCTATCGATTACCATTTTTTCAAAAGGAAGAAGTGAGTAGACAAGTAGAAAAAATGCTTAATGAAGACATAATTGTACCTTCTTCTAGTCCATGGAATTTTCCACTTCTTGTCGTTCCTAAAAAATCTGATGCGAATGGTAACAAACGCTGGCGTGTCGTTGTTGATTTTCGAAAATTAAATGATAAAACTATCGGAGATGCATATCCGTTGCCCAACATTACCGATATTCTTGACCAATTAGGAAATTCGAAATATTTTTCAACGTTAGACCTAGCGAACGGTTTTCACCAAATTCTTGTTTCTGAAAAAGACCGTTGTAAAACTGCCTTCAGCACACCTTCTGGTCACTATGAATACAAAAAACTTCCTTACGGCTTAAAGTCGGGACCAAATTCATTCCAACGTTTAATGGATCATTGTTTAGCTGGTTTACAGAATTTAACTTGTTTTGTGTATATGGATGACATAGTTATCTATGGGAAAACTCTTGAGGAACATAATTCAAAACTAAAAGATATATTTTCGCGTTTACGAAAATGTAATCTCAAATTACAACCTGGAAAATGTCAGTTTTTACAAAGCTCCTTATGTTACTTGGGACATATCATTAGCGAAGATGGTATATCTCCAGACCCGCGAAAAATCGATTGCGTGAAGAACTTTCCAATACCAAAATGTTCCAAAGACGTTAAATCTTTTCTTGGGTTGGCTGGCTATTACCGCAGATTCGTTCCTAACTTTTCTAAAATCGCACAACCTCTAAATAATTTACTGAAAAAGGATTCTATTTTTGTTTGGTCACCTCTATGCACAGAAGCATTCGAAAAGTTGAAAAATCTCTTAATCAACCCTCCTATTCTGCAATATCCTGATTTTTCTCGCGAATTTATTTTAACTACTGATGCAAGTGCAGTTTCAATATCTGGAATTTTATCTCAAGGAAATATCGGTAGCGATCTTCCTATTTCTTACGGTTCTCGAACACTGAGTAAAAGTGAAAGAAATTATTCGACTATTCAAAGAGAACTCTTAGCGATTGTTCATTTCACTAAGTTTTATAGACCATATTTGTACGGCAGAAGATTTATCATAGTAAGTGATCACAAGCCCCTGGAATATTTGTTCAACTGTAAAGACACAAATTCTCTTCTAATGCGTTGGAGACTTTCTCTAGAGCAATTTGACTATAAAATCGTATATAAAAAAGGATCTAGCAATACAAATGCTGATGCCTTATCACGCATTCAAAAAATGACTTTGAGATCAGATGTTGAAAGGAATGATGAAAGCCTGAGTGAAAATATTCATTCTACCTATCAGAATTATTTAGAAGCACTCGAAAGTAAACTGATTCTGAATCAAAATATTATGGAAATTCATGACAAAGATATTTTGAAAAACGTCAACGATTCTATATTGTTGATATTCACAAATAAAGCTTTAACCTCCAACTCAGTTTTGATAAATAAACTAGAGAATATAAAACCTCACTTGCAAGAAATCCAACCATCAAGTTTATCAGTTCCTGGAATCATTCCAGTTGAGATAAACAAACTGAATGCCTTGTATTTTATCACTCATGACAATACCAGATTAACGTACGAAGAATTTTATAATCTGATATGTAAATTAAAACGTTATTTGCTGCAACATGATATTATGAATATCGCATTCGAGAATCCATTCAAACTTTTCGATTATTGTAATTTGAAATATGAAAACATATTTCCAATGCTACGCTATATTTTTAAGGACACTGATATTGTTTTACGAATTTTCGAAAATACAAAAGACGACGTTTTGAGCGAAGAAAATATTGCGAAAATTTTGAAAGAATTTCATGACTCGCCTATTGCCGGTCATAAAGGAGTAAGTAAAACATATAAGAAAATCAAACAATATTATTCTTGGCCTAATATGCGTTCAAATATAAAGAATTATATAAAAAGATGCGACTTGTGTCAAAAGAACAAAACGTGTAGAATTTCGAAACAACCTATGACTATAACAACTACAGCTTCAAAACCATTTGAAAAAGTTTCTTTAGATATTTATGGGCCCTTACCCGTAACAAATAATAGAAATAAATATTTGCTCACTTTTATGGATGATCTTACAAAGTTTTCACAAGCAATACCTATACCTGATCAAGAATCGAGTACTATTGCTGAAAATTTCGTGAGATATATCGTGTTGAAATTTGGTTGTCCAAAATACGTTCTTACAGACCAAGGTCAAAATTTCATAAGCGAAGTTTTCAAAAATGTCTGTAAATTATTAAAAATTCATAAAATTCAAACAACAGCATATCGACCACAGTCAAATGCATCTCTAGAAAGATCTCATAGAAATCTTACTGAATATTTACGTTGTTTCATCAATAAGTCTCAAAATGATTGGGATTCTTGGATTGATTATGCAATATTCAGTTATAACACAACCATTCATTCATCAACGAATTATTCTCCTCATGAACTCTTATTTGGTTCCAAAGTAGAATTGCCCACTACTTTAACAAAATCCCCAGAAATATGCTACAACTATGATAATTATGCGAACGAACTTAAATCGCGATTACAACATTCCCATTCAATTGCCAAAGAAAATTTAATCAAATCCAAAGAAAAATGTAAAATCAGTTACGACAAGACAAGCTCAAGAAGATATTTTTCTGTAGGAGATAAAGTCCTGCTAAAAGACCAGGTAACACATAAAGGTAAATGTAAAAAACTAATGTCTGTTTTTACTGGTCCATTTGAAATAGTAGAAATAAACTCTGATGTTAATGTAACTATTCTCAGACAAAATAAACGTGTCAAAGTTCACATCGATAGACTGAAACTCTTTATCGAATAGACTTCGGTATGACTTGAGTTTAATTTTAGGTATTTGATATTGCAGGTATCCTTCTAAACCTTTGACTGTTCTCCGAAAATGAAGCCACATCAACTTTTGGGATTACTTTTGTCAATATCACTTCCGCTAGTAAAAGGGGGCACCCTGTACAATATTACATATTTCAAAGATTCTACGGGAATTTATTATGAAAATTTGGGTACTTTGAATCTATACAGTAATGTTTGGAAATTATTAGTATTTTATGATACAAGCAACATTTACTTAGAGTATAAAAATATTCGTTATTATCATTCTAAAATAATATCAATCTGCGACGAGTTAAAACGAAATTCAGTTGAAATACGAGAATGCAAAGACTTTCTCAGTAGCGTCAACGCAACATTCACTGACCTAACTCAACAAACAAATATGCTATTGGATTACGTTGGCAAGGCTGACGTGAGTAGTAAAAGGAAACGAGCTCTTATCAATTTCGTAGGCGAAATATCCAAACAGTTGTTCGGTACGCTATCAGATTCAGATGCAAAACATTATGAAGAACAATTAAACTTACTAAAATCCAATGAAAATCATTTATTGGAACTGATTAAAGATCAAACTTCTGTATCGGAAGCTTCTATTGATAATTTCAAAACTATAAATTCACAAATAACATCATTCAAACAAAAACTTTATGAATTCTCTAGTTTCATAGCGAAAGAAAAAGCATTTGATGTAAATAACTCTCAATCGAACAGATATTTATTCACAATGTCAGAAATATTTTCCACATTCGTTTTGATAACCGAAAAATATATATTAGAAATTAATAATTTTTTGGACATTACTCTGTACGCTGAACGAGGGCAATTGCATCCATTAATTATAACACCCTCAAAACTTTTAAGCGAACTAAAAAAAATACAACCTCATCTGAAAATGCACGAAACTTTTCCTCTACCATTAGATAGACAAAATATTGATTTCTTTTATAAATTCATTGATATCAACATTTATTTTTATAATAATAAACTGAATTTTGTATTGACAATTCCTCTTATAACGACACAGATTTTTGAATTGTATAAAATGTCAGTTATTCCCTTGAGAATAAATGAAAATGCCTTCACATTTATTTTACCTGATAAACCGTATATATGTATTGACCAATTGAAACAAAATTACTTTTTATTGGAAAAATATAATATCGATAAGTGTTTCTATATCAAATCTCGTTATATTTGTAAACAAAAATTTCCTATCTATATTATGGATGACTTCTCTAATTGCGAAGCAAAGTTATTTTTGATGCCAAATATAGTACCTAGTTCATGCGATCAACGAGTTATTAATATAAACAAACCAATATTCATTCAGTTGGAAACGACCAACGCTTGGTTATTCATTTGTAGAAAAACGTATGTGTTACACATAAACTACATAAACAAAAAAATTTCCATTAATATTAATGATACTGGAATTTTGAAACTCAAATCTGGAGCTATCGCTTATACTGATTCTGTGATTTTGAACACAGAACAAATCTTTTCCAGTAATATCAATGTTTCCGAAATTGTAATATACACAAAAATTAACAAAACCACATTGTCTGAATTGAATGAGTTGAAATTTTCTGAAAATTCACTCAATTCAACTTTGATTCAAACTGACGAAATTATGAACTTAGATAAATATAGTCAAAAAGTAAATAAATTGAAAAATGACGTATTCAAAACTCGTTTATCCAATGACTCATTTTATTCTATTTCTCTTCACAACATAAATGCGTATATTATTCTTATTTTTCTCATATTCATTTTGGCTTTGTATTTTCTTTACAAAAATTATTTTAATAAATGTTTCATTAAAATGAAGACATCTCCTAACGAATCTTCAGTACCTGAAACATCTCCGGAGTACGCAGAACCTGAAAACTTAAAAAATAAAAAGAAGAGAACTAGAAGTTAAGTAAAAAAAAATTGCACCTTTTATTAGGCACAATTTTTTTTCTCTTAGGGGGAAGGTGTTGTGAACTGCCTATCACCCTATATACTTACCTTTATATATTACCCTGTATGCATATGTATCATTCACATGATTCCAGTGCATAGCTTTTGCGATGTATTGTTGAATTCCACTGTTATAATATGCTTACTAAACAATATTAAGTAGAACTATGAAAGCCAGTTGCAATGTGTCTATCTCTTTCAAAACATTTCATGTTTCTTTTTAAAGCTTGCTTTCAATCACGTGACTTCACTCTCATTTAAATAAACTTGGTGAAGCCACGCGAGACACACATATCAACTCGACTTCATAGAATCATTAACATTTCTGTTTAAACCATTTTCGGCCTCTTTTACCTCCAAATTCACATCACCGATTAGCTACGTAAATAAATAGTGTAAGAAGAGTCTTCTGAGTTTCTATCCTCAACTTTCTGCCTCCCTCATCGACAAGCCGTTGACCGCTCGCAACAATATCAGGTATTGTTCATTAGCTGAGATAAAAATTAGGATTTGAGTTCAAACATTTCCAGAAGTCTTTGAAAATTAAATAACCTTTTTTCCAGATTCAAAATTTTGGCCTGATGAATGTACGTCATTCATTTCACTCGTGAAAGATCACCAAAAAGACTTCGAGACAGCTTCAAAGAAAACAGTTTGGTTGAAAATCACAACCAAATTGAATTCTCAACTAGGAAAAAACTATAATGTGACGCAAATTGAGTCTAAATGGAAGTCGTTAGTAAGGACATATAAAGATATTAAAAATCACAATGATACCTCAGGGAACCAAAAGAAAAATTGAAAATTTTATTTACTAATGAATGAAATATTATTAAGCAAACCAGAAATTGTGTCACCAGCAACATGTTCCAGTACTGAAGGAATTATTGTCCATAATGTGAACAATTCTGAAAATGGATGTCTAATGTCATCTTTTGAAAAAAAAAAGAAAAGCAAACAAGTCTCTGCTACAAGAAAACACAAAGAAAAGATGGCAAAAATTGATGAGTTGAATTCAAATATGAAAGACCTAATAAATGTGATTAGAGAAAAAAAAGTAGACTGAAAATATTTTGTTCTTTGTCATGAATGGATATATTTTTATTAAAAGGAAAACTCTTTTATTTTTTGTATTCTAATTCATTTTTAATATGAGTCATGTTGTGTTAAGCCAAGCGGAGATAGCCTTTGTTTTTTAGCTGTTAGTTTTGAAATTAATATTTAATAATGAACAAAATGTGATCATTTATTTTAAACATTGTGCTGTGTATGATTATTTAAAGATTTTATGTCATTTTATTTATGAATATTTCAATAAATGAACAAAATTCAGTTCTCATTTTTTAATTAAACCTATACGAAATTTACTAATTTGAACATTTTCATTTCGAAGAACAAAATTCATAACATTTTCCCTTTTCTCTTGGGCGACTGCATTATTTTCTTCATCCTCTTCATCATACATGTGATCATCTTCTTCAACCTCATCT
Source organism: Zygogramma bicolorata (assembly GCA_032362365.1). NCBI lineage: Eukaryota > Metazoa > Arthropoda > Insecta > Coleoptera > Chrysomelidae > Zygogramma > Zygogramma bicolorata. The sequence continues at coordinate 415,391 of JAVJAQ010006090.1, read as the reverse complement.
ATTGGTCCTTGAAATAAATCTCCTCTTCCTTGTCAAATGTTGTGCATAATGCAACCAGCAACAATTATTGATGGAATTAAATCCATTCTTTTAGTTTCCAAATGTTTTAATCTGCGAAATCGACTCTTCAATATACCAAATGCATTTTCAATTACCACCCTATTTTGGTTGAATAATTGATTAAATCTTATTTTTCTGTTGGTCAAAATAACAACATTTTCGAAACCAACCACTACAGTAGTGGTTAATTTGTAAGCCAAATCACCAATTAAGAATCCATCATTAGGTATTTCTATTGATCGTCTCCTGATTTTATCAGAAATATCAGATTTAGAATAAAGTCTTTGATCGTGAATACTTCCAGGTTCTCCCGCATACACATCAAGAAACATTTTTTTAGAATCACATATTCCTTGTAAGAGGATTGATTGATAGCTTTTTCTATTTATATAAGAATTTTCATTAACTTTTGGCTTTTCGATCCTAATATGGCATCCATCTATAGCTCCCACAATTCCTGAAATGCAAGAAAATATTGTAAATACTGTGTAGATATTACTATGACAAATTTTGTGCACGTTATTATTCACCTGGAAACCCATTAATTGCCTCAAACTCAGCCATCACTTGAACAGCAGCATTCCCAGTTGGAAACTTAAATATATGAATGCCTCTGTTCAATTTCAGGAGTTTTTGGCTACAACCCTGAAAAAAATCCCAAGCAGTGTATTTTGAAACTCCGAATCTATCAGCAACACTCCTGTAACAGGTAAACAATAAAAGTTTACTACTGTAATATAGGCAAAAGAGCAGTAATGCCTTGAAGAAAAAAGTGAAAACTTACCTGAAAGCTTCCAAGTTAGCAAAGTACCATAAATAGCACAGAATTCGTTTTTCTAGACAAATTTTTGGTCTTCCTGGAGATATAACGTCTTCCTCATAGCGTCATGCAACAACCATTCAAATGTCTCTGTGCTGAGTCGAAAATGTTGTTGAAACTGTCTGTCATTAAAATTCTGAACGGTTAACTCATAAAATTCATCTGTTTTCTCCAGGACAGTATCATTTTCTTCATCACTAATTAGAATATCTGTTACTAAAGTAACAGCCTGTGCAATCATTAAAGCAGCTGTATTTTTCTCAATTTCCATTCTGAGCACAAAACTGTAATTTAAGAGTAATAAGGTATTAAATTATTATATCCATTCATCATCACAGATGATGATATTATTTACTTTTAGAACTGAATAATATCAATACGATACAATGATAATAATTTTATAATTTCTGGCAATACAAGTTTCCTTTGATAACCAAAGAGAAAGAGATCAGAACCAAAGATTTTCACGAGGTATGTCTTTTAAAACTGCTATGAATTTCCACTCTTTCTAACCATTCATTTGAATTTTGCTCTGAATGCGTTCTTTTATTATTTTCACTCCATGAAAAATTTCATGACGTCACATTTCGAGGTTATTTTGTCGGTTTTTCTTGTTTCACTAAAATTCAACAGGAAAACCAGTGAGCCTAGTGACTCTCGTCGAACGAAACTTTCTGTGAGTTACCTTATTACATATATTTTGCTTCTGCATCGCAAGTAGTGTGTAGTGCTTGATTTAGTATGGGGACCAGAACTCCACCCACCGGTGGAGGGGAAACTCCAGACATTCACATGAACACTTTCAATATAAAAGATCAGCTGTCTCCCTCATCTAAAAATATCCTTAACACCCTTCACCAACTATCACCCATCTACAAAACTGCCTTCGAAACATTGGGAGCGGAAGGGGCGGCATTATCAGTACTTTTCAAGGATGATTCAGTTGTTCTCAAAGGAGTTGAAAATTTACAAATAAAAATACTCTGCAAAACGAAGGAATCAGTCATACTATGACACCGACTTTGGGGCATTCACAGTTATTGTTGAAGGCACCAATGTATCTGAAATCCATCCAATGGACTCAGGCAAAAAACTATTCACTTTGGGGGTAACCAATATCACAGAGATCAAGAAAAAAGGTTCTAACCGAATTGGAGTCACTTTCTCCACTTCCCGAGATGCTAATGACTTCCTGCCTGATCAAGCATTCCTCAATCTAGGTTTCAAAACTTATATCCCCCAAAGGTTCCTCACAACAAGAGGAATTGTTGAGAATGTGGCCCCTTATCCATCACTCCAGACGATATTATAGAATATGCCAAGTGCTCCTCTGAAGTCGTTGAAGCTGAAAGGCTGAATAAAAAAATAAGGCTGGGAGATGAAGTTTCATACGTACCATCTTACACCATGCTAATCACTTTTGGAGGCCGCTCTAGGCCAGAGACCATCAACCTATTTTCCTTCACAACTCTTGTTGAAGCCTATATCGCCCCAATAAACCAATGCAAAAACTGACTCAGATTTGGCCATTCTGCCAACTTCTGCAGGGGTCGAAAAAGATGCCCACGATGCGGAGATGTGCATGAAATATGCACGAATTATATGAGGTGTATTTTTTGTCATGGACCTCATGAAGCTGTTACGTGGGTTTTCTGTTCAAGATATAGAAAAATTACAATAGGGTTGCTTAATTAAAACACCACTAACAAACCCGACTAGGCCAGTGGTGAGCACTAAGTCGTGGGTGCATTCAGTTCAAAATGATAGAACAAAGAAAGGGGAGCGCCACCAATTTTTCGTGGCCAGATAAAAACCGGAAAACTGCCCTGTTGGTGCGGGAATCCACTATCTTTAAAAAAAAATCTCAATTCCAATTGTATTACGAATAAAGACAATTTATTCGGATTCGAAGCAAATCACATCGAACTGTCTGATTTCCAGAGCTGAGTAAATAATAATGTATTCACCTTAGAGAAAGACAACACGAAAAAAAATAATAAACGCTAATATATGACGTCACCTAAAAGCTCACACCGTTTTTCATTATCAGGTAATTACGTATTGTAAATATAGGAAAATATAATAAACACAGTCAACTTTCTTTATTTTTCAATGAATTTAGCCTAAACTCAGCTGCTTTTTTGGTGATCCTTCCTAACGTTGCGAGAGGGGGTGCAGACTGCCTTAACAGTATTCCGGGGAAACTGACGCCTCGGAAATTCGACGGTGCTCTCAGCCCACTGTTATGATAAAACCATGAGAGTCTACAAGAATAAATCGTTGAAACAAGCGATTGTTTTCAATGTGTTTGATTCTAGCCTGCTGATACGTTTTTCTATGGGGATAGCTTGACACCCTGAAGAAGACATTCTTCGTCATGACAATATTCACATGAATATTGTGTAGAGATAAACCAGAAGCTTGAGTTCCATTTACTAGTCGAGTTACTCAAAAAAGTCTACTAACCTCTTGATGATGGCGGGTGTAGAACTGATAATCTGCCTTGTATATATCCTGCGTTTGCAGCTATGATTTTCAGTACTATTAATCTAAAGCACACAACATCAAATTAAAACCACACTCGGCCTAAAAATCCCTTTCAGGTACTTATAACAACGAAATAATTCGACTAGGCACAACTTCAGTTAGTAATCATCTAACGAATTGGTTTTCGTTAAATTTTCAACACTAGCACAAAAGCGCTTCAGGGTTTTTCATATCGGAATAAACTCTGTTTGGCCCATAGGTGGGTTGAAAGTGAATGAAAGATTACCAAGTTGCCTCACCTCACACTCAATTGGATTCCTCCGCATCTGGAGGGTGGGATTTCAGATCTTTTTCATGACAAATGGATGTCCTACCTTGCGCATCTCTAATTTTATATATCCATGGAGACACGATTCTGGAAATGGTCATAGGACCAACATGTTTTTCTGCCAATTTGGAACTAAAATATTCAGTAGCATCGGATAATGCGTGATTTTTTCTATAAACTAGTTGTCCTACTTCGAGTTTATCCGGACGACGACGAAAATCATATTGATGTTTCGATCGCTCAAACGCTCTCCCTAAATTTTCTTGCACATCCTTATAAATACGAGAGAATGCCTGAATTTTAGCATCGATCGAATGCTGAGGATATGGAGATTCCATAGGAATGTAGACATCAGATTTTCCATCTAAAGATATTTCCCGCCCAAAATTAACGAAATTAGGGGTACACAGAGCTGTGCCGAGCACTGACGCTCAGGGCTTCGAGCACTAAGCACTAAGCACTCTTGAAGAGTGCTCCGGAATCTCGAGCACTAAGCACTAATTTTGACAAAGTGCTCGCGATTACTAAGCATTTTCGAAAAGTAATTCGATATGGGGAGCACTAAGCACTAAGCACTTTTCAAAAATATGATACTGTTATACACTTGAATTGCTTTTTGACATGGTTTTTGTATTTTTTGTAGATTATTCACGTAAAATTCAATCCTAAACATCATGAAACAGCATATTGAGTCGAACCCAATGCTTTGCCTATGATTCATTATTTATAAGTATAGCATTGAATACACTGATGGGGTGGAGGCGGAATGAATACGACTCGCATTATGATTATTAATATCATTTAATATAAGTAAATACATATCTCCAACAGAAAACAGACGTCAATTCTCTAACAAACTAAATGTTACACATCAATCGAATGAGAAGTTTACAGTTTTGCTACATATTGTCATTAGCCTTTAACAATACTAGATTTTCAATCCAGATATCGTTCAATGAAAATAAAAATATATTTTCAATAGAAAACAGAAAAACATAACATAATTAATTCATTCATAGAAATCAGTTCAAACCCAAACAAAATTAGTATGATTGAATAGGTATTTTCAATCCCTGTCAAACAAGATATCACTTGCCATAACGTCCCATTCAAAACTATCGGTCACAGTGGCAGTGTGACGTCATTTATGACTATTACGTCACCTGTTATGACTAGTTGAGAGGCCTACGTCCCTTTAATTCCTCTCTCCAAATCTCACTATTATAAAATTTACCGTTCAAAAGATACGAGGGGGGAAGGGGACTTTTGGCTAGCACTGTATAGGTTGATGCAGTTGAAAATAACCTAACCTAACCTTGTAATGAGGATGTTGTACTGTGTTCTGATCTACTTTCGGAAGATTTCAATATTTGGCTGTATTTGCTTCGGGTTGGTTCATAATGATGGGATATTGAAACATTTTTTACAGGGCGAAAGGAATAAATTCAGAAGATTCAAAATATATCTATGGAAGAAAATTATGAAAATTGTTTCGTTTTGAGAATCTTTCTGTAATCAGTTATTTCTTTCTCGGATTTCTGTGATTCATTTTATTGCCTTCACCTTGGATTCGTTCTCCGGATATAGATATTTTGTCAACTTGCTATGATCTGTTTTTTTAACTCATTAAAATCTAAAGAGCGATAAATAGTTAAAAGTCAATAGAAATTGTACGTACCTACATTCCGACAGAATTATTAAAAAATCAAAGTGATGTAAAGTGTGTGTGTGTGTGTGTGTGTGTGTGTGTGTACACTCATATTCCAAAGAGAATAGGTATAAGCATTTTTGTTGAGAATGAGATTATAAATCGAAATGCACGATAAAATACAAGGTGTTCCATTAAATATATATCATTTCTGACTTCAATTTTTGTTTGTATTCAGCAACGAGAAGGCTATCAAAAATTCCACTAGTTTGCGCCTTTAACCAAATTCGTAGCATCAAAAATAACAGTGATGGCAATGTTGCCAACTCATATTGAAACACCCCGTATAAAGTACGAAGGTAAATAGTTCCCCCCAACTTTATCGTAATTTGAATTTTAGAAAGATTTCCAAAAAATGTCTTCAATGCATATCCATTGAATGACCCTTTAAATCGAAATCAATGTCAACTACTAACAAGCCATACAAAGTGAATGTAATTCTGTCAAAATAAACATACAGGAGCGATCAACTTTCCGACTCGCCCTGTGAATTCTTCTCGAGTATCTTGTAAATAAACCAACCAGAAGCAAATCCAGTCAGATATTGAATCCTGAAATCAGAATTATATTTCGAGCCGATGCTTCGTTTATTGCCTTGCCCGCACAAGGGTCTGCCTTCTGGGCACACTCGTCAGAAAGCAGAGAACAATATAAATTAAAAAAAAATTATGAGTGTGACGTTTTGCCTGAAACACGAAAAAACATTTTTTTTTTAATGAAACCTTAGCTAGATCGATTTATCGCCCTCGAAAACCAATACACCCACCGACCCGGTAGCACTGTGGGTTTTTCTGGTTCCCTACAGTTGAAATAGCAAAAACGCTACCGTGAAAATCGTCCCAGAGCGCTTCGGCACACAAAATGATTAACCGACCCTTACCCTCACAAGGCTCTGCCTTCTGGGCGCACTTGTAAGAGTGTTCGGCAAAGAGAATCATAAATGTAAAAATAAATGAATGAAAAATCACGAGTGTGACGTTTTGCCTGAAAACGGGGATAACACGACGTTTTTTAGAAATGAAACCTATCTTGATCGATTTATCGCCCCCTGAATTGTTGGAACCGTTTCCGAAATTCAGATTATTATATATTTATATATTAATCGTTGAAAATACTGGTTATTTTTCAACTCGAATACCCTGTTTCTCTGAGAGTAGACAAAGGATTGTGTCAATGGAAATAATTGTTGAAGAAGTCGACAACTGCATTATAAATTTGGGAAATTACTCTGGAGCCCATTTCTCCATAAGCCGCCTACTATTGATAAAATATCATTCGATAGAACTTACCTATCTATACTGCGTACTGCTCCGACACTCAACGCACTCGGTAACACTCAAAACAAGACTGAGATCTTTCGAAGATGCATATGGAAGCGATTCAGACTCAAGATTTTGTCTTGAGTGGGGGTGCACGTTCTCATGTTTCGACAAGTAGGAAGTATGGAAAGACTTAGTGCTTAGTAATCCCGAAAAGTGCTCCCGAGCACTTAAGTGCTCGGGAGCACTTTTCGGGATTACTAAGCACTAAGCTCTTTGGTAAAATGTTCGAAGCACTAAGCACTAAGCACTGGTTCAAGAAAGTGCTCGGGAGCACAGTGCTTACGAGCACAAAAGTGCTCTAAGTGCTTTCACGAGCACTAAGCACAATGCTTTGGGACAGCTCTGGGGGTACACCGAGTCAATTCACTTTTAGATGATCTAATAGCATAAGCAACTTTTGCGAGATACTGCTCCCATAAGCGGTGATTTTTAGGTACATAGGCGGTGATCATTGTTTTAGTAACCCGATTGACTCGTTCAGTAGGATTGCTCTGCGGATGGTAATTAGCATTGTAAGAAATATCAAAATTGTATTTCATGGAAAGGTCTCTGAACAGGTTACTTCTGAACTGGACTCCATTATCAACTATAAAAGTTCTCGGGGAACCAAACATCAACAAGACATTGTCTTCGATAATCTGAGTTACAGCAATTGCGGTTGCGCTTCGTAACGGAAATAAAAGCACGAACTTACTAAATGAATCACAAACAGCAAGGATGAAACGATAACCTTTGGTAGTTTTGAGTAGCGGTCCCCTCAAGTCTGCACTGACTAGCTGCCAAGGCCTAGAAGCAGTAGGGGTTTTACTCAGCATTAATCCCATCGGTTTATTTTGATCTGGTTTGGTAACATTACAAACATGACAATAGTTTATATACTGAGAAACGACATGTTTGAACATTCTGAGTTGTTCAACAGTTCTATAGGAAGGATAACGAAATGGGTACAATTTAACGTTGTCGCGTAGTCTCATATACCATTGATCTGTAGATTCGAAAAAATTGTCGTTTGCTGACATTTTTGTAATACCTGAATCAACACTATCCTCTGAAATAAAGACGGAACGAGATAAAAAATCGGGACAAAATATGTTCCGGTCCTTTTCGATGAATGATTTCATGATCATAAGGCTATAGTCGTAAAGCCCAACATCCTAGACGACCTTGGGGATCTTTCAAATTATGTAACCAGTGCAAGAAATGACAATCAGTTATTATTTTGAAGTGGAAGACTTCCAAGTAATGCCTAAGTTTTTCAACCGACCAAATAACTGCAATGCACTCTCTTTCAGTGGCACTGTATTTTCGCTCCTGATGAGTGAGCGACCGTGAGATATAGCAAATAACTTTTTCTCCTCCTTCAAAATATTGACTGAGTACAGCGCCAATTCCAGACGCAGATGAATCAGTCTGCAAATGAAAGGTTTCCTGAAAGTCGGGACAGGTGAGGATGGGAGCGCTTATCAAACATTCCTTGAGGTACTCGAAAGATTTGTCACAATCCTCTGTCCAACGAAATGAAATATTTTTCCGGGTTGAAATAGTTAACGGTGCAACACTGGTGGAGGGATGAGGAACGAATATTCGGTACCACGAAGCAGACCCAACAAACTGTCGAACTTGCTTCGCATTCACAGGTGCGGGAATATTAAGCATAGCTTCCACTTTGAAAGGATCAGGTCTCAAACCGAATCGGTCGACAATGTACCCAAGATATCTCAATTCCGGACGACAAAAATGGCATTTATCGAAACTTACAATCAATCTTGCTGCATGCAATCTATCAAAGATATCCTTAAGGATATCTATATGGAATTCAAAGTCTTGAGATACAACGATGATATCATCAAGATATACAAAAACAAAAGGTTGTAAGTCCGGACCCAAAACGGAATCAATGAGCCGTTGCCAAGTGGCTTGAGCATTGGTCAGACCGAATGGCATAACTTTGAACCGATATAAACCACCGGGTACAGTGAATGCAGTTAAATCTTCAGAGGAGTCTTCTATTGTTACCTGCCAATGAGCACTTTTCACGTCTAGCGAACTTAAATATCTCGCGTCACGTAACTGATCCAGAATGGATGATATATAGGGCAGAGGATAAGCATCTTTGACGGTTACCGCATTCAGTTGTCGATAATCTACACAAAAACGGTAAGATCCATCTCTTTTGCGGATCATGCAAACAGGAGTGGACCAGGGGCTTTTACACGGCTCAATGATATCGTCTTGAAGCATCCCCTGAATCTCGTCATCAATAATTTTCTGTTTTGGTGGAGATACCTGATAGTATCTCTGCTTGATGGGTTCAGCACCAGGAATCAGCTCAATCGTATGAGATAAAGAAGTGTCCTACCTAGAGATGTACCCATTATCTTTTTCTTCTCTTCGATCAAAGTACTAAGCACCTCTTTTTGTTGATGACTCAACAAAGATTCATCCTGGATACTACTGACTCGAATGGTGCCCGGGAAGTCCTTACAAAAATACCAAACATTTTGCCTCAAATCGGGGACAATATTCATCGATTTCCAGAAATCAATTCCCAAAATCAGTTTTTGTGGCAGTTCAGGAATTACCAAAACATCAATGACAGATACTTTATCAATCAAACATAAAGGAGTAGTGATGTATCCTATACTACGACACACTTGACCATTAGCTACTCTACATTCATTAACCGAATCAAACAGTTTCAATCCAAGTTGTTTCAACAACTCAAAACCACTTTTACCAACCAGAGTTCTAGAAGCACCTGAATCTAGAAGTCCCATCACCGGAAATCCCAGAATTGAAACTTCCAGATATGGTCGTTCGTCACCGCTAACGTGTGATAACACGTAATCCAATATTATCTGATTTTTATCACACGAGCTAGAAGGTGTCGACTCAATTGAAACGGGAAAAACGTCTCGACCACTCAGTTTCTCCCCACTCCATTTCCCGAATTAACACAAGTGGAATTCTGTGAACTATCGTGTCGACGTCCAAATCGTGCAGAGCCTCTTCCTCGTCTACCTGCGGAACAAGAACATTCACGAGAAGTGACATCTGGTGCGCCACAGCTTCAACAAAAAAACAACGGTACCTAACAAAAACGTATCAGCACTGCCTGAATGAGAAATTGGAATTGTTTCAATATTTATTCACGAGAAGTGAGCTCAAAACACTGGAAATGTTCATTTTTCTAGATAAAAATGAAAGTTACTGATATGAGAATTTTGTATTCATTTACTATAAACATTCAACCAAAGAGAATTATCGTCTTTCTAGGGCCCTCGAAGTTGGGTGCCAATTTGTTACGTGGGTTTTCTGTTCAAGATATAGAAAAATTACAATAGGGTTGCCAAATTAAAACACCACTATCAAACCCGACTGGGTCAGTGGTGTGCACTAAGTCGTGGGTGCATTCAATTCAAAATGATAGAACAATGAAAGGGAAGCGCCACCAATTTTTCGTGGCCAGATAAAAACCGGAAAACTGCCCTGTTGGTGCGGGAATCCACTATCGTTAAAAAAAAATCTCAATTCCAATTGTATTACTGATAAAGACAATTCATTCGGATTCGAAGCAAATCACATCGAACTGTCTGATTTTCAGAGCTGAGTAAATAATAATATATTCACCTTAGAGAAAGACAACACAAAAAATAATAATAAACGCTAATAAGTGACGTCACCTAAAAGCTCACACCGTTTTTCATTATCAGGTAATTACGTATTGTAAATATAGGAAAATATAATAAACATAGTCAACTTCCTTTATTTTTCAATGAACTTAACCTAAACTTAGCTGCTTTTCTGGTAATCCTTTCTCACGTTGCGAGAGGGGGTGCAGACTGCCTTTACAGTATTCCGGGGAAACTGACGCCTCGGAAATTCGACGGTGCTCTCAGCTTTATGATGAAACCAGGAGAGTCCACAAGAATATATCGTTGAAACAAGCGATCGTTTCCAATGTGTTTGATTCTAGCCTGCAGATACATTTTTCTATGGGGATAGCTTGACACCCTGAAGAAGATATTCTTCGTCATGACAATATACATATGAATAGTGTGTAGAGGTAAACTAGAAGTTGAGTTCCTTTTACCAGTCGAGTAACTCGACAAAGTCTACTAACCTCTTGATCATGGGGGGAGTTTTCAAGATGATTTTCCTTGAAAAATTGATAGAAGATGTAGAAGTGATAATCTACCTTGTATATATCCTGCGTTTGCAGCTATGGTTTTCAGTACTATTACTCTAAAGCACACAATATCAAAATAAAACCACTCTCGGCCGAAAATTTCAAAATCCCTTTCAGGTACTTATAACAACGAAATAATTCGACTAGGCAAAACTTCATTTAGGAATCATCTACTGAATTGGTTTTCGTTAAATTTTTAACACTCACACAAAAGCGCTTCACGGTTTTTTATATCGGAATAAACTCTGTTTGGCCCATAGGCGGGTTAAAAGTGAATGGAGGATTACCAAGTTGCAGGAAAATTATATGAAAACTTGTACAAAGTTGGAAAGATGTGTTAATTGAATTAATTGTTATATGTGTATATTGAAAAGAATAAAAATAATTTTTTTGAACGATTGAAAAAGTGAACCGTAACAATGCTACTGACTTTTCTTGCGAAGAATTTGAACGAAAACGCCTCATCAATGAAGCTATGACTTTCCATGACCTATCTTGCTACGAGGCCTTTCAAAAATTTTTCTCCTCTAATTCCCAAGGAACAAACTAAGCAGTTCAACAGGGCTCCTCAAGCTTTTCCTCATTTAACAGGGTCTTCGCAAACTCCTTCGCTGCAGTTCTCTTCTCCTCCACAGAATCAGAGAAGCTATGCGAGGGTAGTATCAAGAGCCAAAAGACAGCGACCAAACACCATAGAAAGGATTTCACCAGGCTATGATGTGACTGCTCCCAAGGAAGCCCTCTTTCCCCAACCCACTAGAATGCCTTCCTACAACACATCCTCATCATTACAATCCCTCATTGCCGAATCCCCCTCTCCCTATTCCCATAATCACTCATCTTCCCAAATACCAGCATCGTCATCTGCAAGCCAAAAATCTTCATCCTCTCCCTCTGAAAACATCGACCATGTTATTACAAGGCAATTGACACCTATTCTGAAGAATTTTTTCGATAATGTTATCAACTCTAAAACTAAAAATAATGGACATAACTCAGAAAGTCAGTAACAGCCTTTTCATGCATCCATCTAGTGCAAAAATTTGCATTCTCATTTTTTGCTTTGCCTCTTTCTTTCACATAGTTTTTTGTTAATTTTCTTGTTAACCTTATACACCTTCCACTCTTTTCAGCGCATATTCTTCGTTCTGCCTCTTCTCTTTGTCATTATTTGGCAGGGCCTGTTAGAGGGTTTCAACCAGATCATAATTCATATGATTTCTACTCTTCTTTTTTCTACTCTTCGACCTGGACCGCTAGAGGCATCCACCCAGTGCATTACCCTCATGTTTCCATACCTCATAGGATTTTAGCTGTACCCATTCGGACAAATTAATTCACCAACGTTTTATAGCTCAGGACACTGCCAATTACACATGCACCTTGTTTTTGATTCTGGTTTCCTGTTTTTACTTTCCCAATGGATCCAACGGTTCTTCATTGGAACATGAGGAGCTATTTCAGCAATCGTGTTACTTTAGTATCCCTCATCAGAGACCACGAAATCGATATTGTCGCCCTTAACGAATACTGGCTGAAAGAAATACACAATGTTTTCATTAGTGGATTTGACTGCTTGAACTTGATAGGGAGGATGGAAAAGGCGGGGTGGTCTTCTTCATCCGCACACAGTTGCCATACAATGTTTTGGATTTGTCCCATATTCCTTTTCCTCAAAAAATGCAAGTTCTCGCTATAGAACTAGCGAAATTTTCGATCTTCAATATTTACCTTCCTCCCGATGTTGCCATTCTTCCTAATCTTCTACTGAATACTATACAGGTATCTACGGAACCTTTTCTTTTACTGGGGGTTCTGAATGGCCAACACCATGCTTGGGGATCCACTATAAATAATCGGAATGGATGTATTTTATTTGATCTCGTTGATTCACAGGAATGGAGCATCTTGAATGACGGTAGGGGTACGCGCTTCGCATCACCTAACAATAATGTGAGCGCGCCTGATATTGCTATATCTTGCCCTCTACTTTCTTTTGCTTTTCATTCGGACCTTGTATATGATGCTGGTATGAACGATCACTATTCAGTTCTATGCTCGTTCCAGACGGAGTCTCAGGACACATGATCTCATGGTATACGAAATACTCCTTACAACATTCGAGCTAACTGGACTAGATACACCAATCTCTTGGACCTGACTTCACCTCTCAACGAGATCTCCTACTCTGCGCTTTACCAATCTATGATTTCTCCTGCAGATATCGCTATTTCCAAGAAACAAACCATGAGTGTTCCGAAGCCATTTCCAAGCGCAAGGCTGCTTTTTCATCATATAAGGCTCACCCTTCTATGAAAAACTTCATCAACGTTAAGCGAGTTCGAGCGCACACTCGAATAATTCTCCGAAGAAATAAGACAAAAGGATTTCGTGTTTTCTGCACCCAATTTGCCCAATAGGGGAACCAACAGCCTCCTTCCATTTCTCAATAAATTATTGTGCAAACAGGTTAAAGTTCCGACGGAATGGAAAACCCAGGTAATATTACCCATTCCTAAATCCGGCAAAGACTTACGAAATGTCTAGGGGTGGAGACCAATCGCCCTCATCTCATGTCTAGGAAAACTTCTCCGAAGAAATAAAACAAAAGGATTTCGTGATTTCTGCACTCAATTTGCCCAATAGGGGAACCAACAGCCTCCTTCCATTTCTCAATGGATTATTTTGCAAAAGGTTACAGTTCCGACGGAATGGAAAACCCAGGTAATATTACCCATTCCTAAATACGGCAAAGACTTACGAAATGTCCAGGGGTGGAGACCAATCGCCCTCATCTCATGTCTAGGAAAACTTCTTGAGACATTAATGAAAAATCGAATCGACTGGCTTTCAGAACACGAGCAGACCCTCAATCCTCTCCAAACTGGCTTCCGCAGAGGAGAGGGGATACAAGACAACCTCGGTGCATTGTATTCGAAAATCGCGGCTAGTCTCGCTCTTGACGAAATTTCGGTGGTAGTATAGTATATAGAATATCTCATCAGCATATGATAATGTCTTGCTTCCCGAATTACAACAACGTTTATTGGAATATCTTATACCGGAGGACATCACAGATCTTATCATCTCCCTCCTTTGTGACCGACAAGTATATATCATTGACCCTTCCACTGGAGCTAGAATAGGCCCAGAAACTGCAAATAGAGGACTCCCACAAGGTTCGCCCCTTAGCCTTTTGCTCTTCAATATATATTGAAGCACCTCGTGGAGGATGGCATAATGCTCCTAGGATATGCTGACGTTTTTGCTCTGGTTGGCAACGGTCAGAATATCAATAGTATTATCGGTAAACTCAACAATTCTATTGCGAACATTGCAGAATTCCTCCAAACAAATAGCCTTCAATTGTCTGCGACTAAATGTCTCGCCATTACTTTTCGGGACCGTCGCAGATCTATCTTGTGCCAGCGGTCGGTGTGTATAAATTATACCCCAATTCCATGGTGCTCTCAAATCAAATATTTAGGTGTCATTTTCGACGATCAATTATCTTGGAAACCGCATGTTCAGATGATTAGAAGGAAAGCCCAACAAGGTATCAACCTTTTGCGTTCTCTTCGTATGACCTGGTGGGGTGCTGCTCCATCGACACTTCTTCTGCTATACCGTGCTCTTGTGCGCCCTCACTTAGATAACGGGGGAATTCTACTCGGACGTTGTTCTCAATACGTGTCGAAACAACTCGACAAGATAAAATACCAGGCATTACTGGTTGTGCTGGGCTTCATGGGGTCCACCCCTATAAATATAATCTTGTCTGAGGGAGGTAAAACACCCTTGTGGATCAGACGAGGATGGTTGGCTCTCAAATGGGTGTCTAAACTCCTCTCGTACCGCAACCCTATCATCCACCTCGTTATGGAACTTCATGATACCTACCTCCAAGATCCCTAATATTGGACGAGGAATAACCTCCCCACATCCTTGAAACATATTACACCCTTTCACCAAAGATAGATACTCTCTTCCCTCCCACCTTTCCCTGCTATACAGTCACCTTGGATATCCTCACAATTGAAATTCCCTTTCGTGAATTCAAGTTATCTAAAAATACTAACAATAAGACTGATTTCGTTCGTTTAGCCGATCAGATGTTTCCAAACTTTACCCACGTCTACACAGACGGCTCTAGAGATCCACTTGGCAACGTTGGATTTGGAATCTATTCACCGAACACAATCGAGGTCAGTGACCGACTTCCCTCTACATTCTCAATTTGCTCTGCAGAACTTTGGGCTATCAAGGAAGCATTGAAGATTATCCTAGCACAGAACATCACCAACGCCGTGATTTTTAGTGACTCCAAGAGTGCACTGTCCAATATAACATGGACCTGTTATCACTCCAAACTGAACGTCTCATGCTTCGAGCCCATCATCACGATATCAACATTGCTTTAGTGTGGATACCTAGCCACTGTTGCATAACAGGAAATGACAAAGCAAACTGCCTGGCTTCCTTAGGACGCAGCAAAGATCTCACCAACTTTCCCCAAGCGGATTTCTGAGAGTTTCACTCCGAACTGAAAGCGAACCTTTGGATTAGCTGGTTAGCTGAATACTCCCGGCAAGGTCATAACAAGGGTACATCATATCATTCTTCGGTTACACATCCTCTAAAGAAACCCTGCTTTACTGCTTTCACTTCAAGTCCTCGAAATCTCATCACTACTATTACACGAATGCGGAGCAACCATTGTCTAACCATGGCACATTTACATAAAATTCGAGTGAAAGCTCATGACAGATGTGAGTGCGGAGAACGACAGGACCTGTGGCATATTTTCTTTTCATGCCCACACAATCAAGCAGATATCCTCAGACTTCATAATTCTCTTCAGGTTACCCACAACGACCTGGACCGATATCTCTCAATGATATGCTATTCGATTTTTTGAACTATCACAATGTTGAGGAAATACATTCCTTCCTTTCCTCATCCCAATTAAACCTGTAATTACTTAGGGCCGTTATTATAATGTCAGTTTAAACTGCTTAATCCTTAAACCAGTTTATCTTCAAGTTTAAACCAGATGTGGTGAAAAAGTCGTTTTATAAAAACACAAAAGATTTTCGTTTTCCATGCATAAATATTTCATCTGTCACTTGGCGTTATGGAGTTTTGTCATATCGAGTGTTTGTTTTGTAAAAAGTGACAAGTGACAAAATCACATTATTTTTATTTCTATTTGAGGTTACCTCCAAATTTTAATGAAACTGAAATAAATGGCAGGTGAGTTGTTGATATGTACTATAATAGGTATATTAGTTTCAAGATTAGATACATGCATAAAATGTGGATACATGTTAACATTCCTTGTGCATTTGCAGATATGGAAACAAAACGGATATCCAATTTTTCAAAATTGGAAACTGACACTCTTATTACATTGGTAAAAAAATATAAAAATATAGTAGAATGTAAGAAGTCCGACACAGTTAAATGGAAGGAGAAACTGAAAGCTTGGGAAGAAATAAGCAGAGAGTTTAATTCGATCCTTGGCCAAAATACACAGAGAACTTCAAAAAATCTCAGAAATAAATATGAAAACATCAAGAAAACATCAAAGAAAAAATTTGCCATGGAGAAACGAGAAATGTACAAAACTGGGGGAGGAACACCTGCACCTGTTGTCATTACAAAAACAGATTTTGATGTTAAAGAATTGTTGGGAGTTGCAGTCACAGGGGTGACCAATCGCTTTGATGGTGATTCATGCAATCATCCTCAACAAGTAATCGAGGATCCTCAACAAGTGATCGATATTCCTCAAGAAGTAATTGAGGAAATCATTATTGACCATGATTACATCCAGGATGATACCTTGGGTAATGGAAAAGTTGATAAGGAATCATCAGCAGAATTGCAGTGGTCATCTTGGAACCCTTCAGATCTAAGAAGGAGAACTTCGTCTCCTCTCAGGGTTGAGGGTGAGTACCTAATTGAAGTGCAGTCGATTAGTTTTCACTCTGTTATTTTTTGTATTGACAGTTGCAGTTGAAGATCCACATACTTCTGGGTGTGCAGGGAATACCAAGAGTAAAAATGGTTAGTAAAAGCAAGTACTTATATAATGAAAATTTAATAATTTGATGGTACATTGAATCTACAGTTTCACACAAGCTACACACTTAATAGGGCTTTTATTATAACGTGATATACATTTTCAGTTTATCATAGTGATGGTCTTATTGCAACTCTTTAGAAAATAGTTTCGTATATATTTAGTTTTGAAAGTTGTACAGTAGCATGAGAATTTGTCAGATCAAGCATAGATCTACATTCACTTGTATTTTTGATTTACATTGATATTTTGCAGAATCTCTAGTAGTAAAAGCAGCCAAGAAAAGGAGTAGAAGTGATATTACCCAGGAATGCCGATTCAAAATAAGTGCGATGTCACAAGCCAAAATTGAATTGGCACATGTTCAAATGGATGCCATCAAACAAGAAATTGATCTAAAAAAAAGGAATTTGATTTGAAGAAATGTCATTGGCAGGAAGAGCACAATTTGAAAATAAAACAAAATAAAGAAGAACATGATCTAAAAACACAAAAACTAACGATTGAATTGTTATTGTTGAAAAAAGAGCTGGAAAATTGTAAAAATTAAACGTTTTAGAGTGGGATATTTTAACTTCATTCCAAAATCTTTCTTTTCAAGGAGTAATTGAGAATCATTCTTTATCTTTTGTATCCTCTGTCCACTGGAAAGAAAACCTCATGTTATGCAATAAACTGTTTTATTTCATTGTATTCACTCAACAGTTACACATAATATTTTCTGATACTACATAAAAAAATAAGAAACAATATATTTGTGCATCAGAACGTAGAATATGACTTCTTTGCAGACAATAATATAACTTCCTGTTTGTTATATGTACAGAGCTATGAAACACTTTGTTCTGATTGGAATGTATCATTTACCTGCAGATATTTATTATCACATGTGAATTTTGAATAAAATTTACAAATTAATTCAGTAAAATACCAAAATGGTCATCAATGATACCTTGGCGTATCAGATTACCATTTTCCATTTCAGGTTGGTGGTGATCTCTAGCATCATCTTCAACGGCGATTTCCACATATTCTTCTGGTTCTGCATCATTCATCTCTATGGCAACATTATGTAGAACAGCTGTGGCTATGATGACTGTTAGTGCAGTGTCTACTTTCAAACGTATTCCTAGTGAGAGTATTGGAAACCGCCTTTTCCAAACTCCATATTGTCTTTCCACAACATTCCTAGAACGAATCTGAGATTCATTATATAGCTGCTGTGCTTCCGTTAATACATTCAACAAGGGCGTCATCAGATAGTGTGATAACGCATAACCAGAGTCACCTAACAAGAAGCAGTGTCTATAGTTTTCCCCCTCAAACTGTGCTTTAAGCCTACTATTGTTGAAGATAGTACTATCATGTGTTGCACCAGGCCACCTTGCAACAATATTTCTTATTTTCAGTTTAGCACATGCAACAGTCTGAACGTTAATTGAAAAATGTCCTTTGCGGTTTCTTAATTGTTCTGCATTATCCCCACCTAAAAATAAATAAGATTACAGAGGTGCTATTATCACAACAGAGTCGTTTCAAAACCATACCTGGAGATTGAATCTTTATATGTGTACAGTCAATGGCACCAATAACATTAGGAAATCTGGCTATATCATAAAATTCTCTTTTTGTTACTTGTAGTTCTTCCTCCGAAGAAGGCATTTTAATATATCTTCGTGACAAAGCTGCAATAGCTGTGGATACACATTTAACTATTCGTGACATTGTTGATACATGTATTCCTCCAAAATCACCCACTGCTATGAGCATATCCCCTGTGGCATACAATCTAAGTACCAGCAATAACTGTAACAAAGGGTCAACTGCATGGTTTCTGAAAAGTGAATTTATTTTAATGAAACACGGAGCTGTCAAAGAGAAATAGTTTTAAAATAAACAGATATTACCGATTAGTAGCGTGCCGTAACCTACCCTCTATCTGAGTGAATACATTGTCCACAGTTTGCTTTGACAATCTGAATCTATTGAGAAATTCTATGTAATTCCATTCATCAAAATGATTAGGCCTAATTCTAAATTCACGAGGGACTCTTGGCACATCCACCAAATAAATGATTTCTTCTTCATCATCCGACATTACTTCTTCGAACACTTCAAACATATCTTGAATATAGTCCATTTCACAGTAGGTAATTCCAGATCCAAAGCTTATTTCAAAAGAAGTTTTCGAGGTTAGATTCGATTTTGTTATGTCAATTTTTGTTATTTCTTGTCCTGTTGGCTAACCTACTTAAACGTTTTCAATCCTTAAACCATACCTCAAGTAGGGTTTAAGGTTTAAACTCGATGACGTCACTCAAGAGTTTAAACTGACATTATAATAACGGCCCTTGGTAACTCAGGTTGGTGAACAGACCTTTAGTTTTTTGTGCTTCGTCTGTGACCTTCCGCTTTTAGTGCATGGACCATTGATTGACTCCTACACAATGTACCATACCAGGATTCTCTTACTTTTTAGCTATATTCACCAACCGAATGTGGATGGGATCGTCCCAGGCTCACTTTATTGTGGCCGCGTTCGGCTCTAACGTATCAAATTCTTTACCCACTGGCCGGATAGTCTCAGTAGCTGAGGCCAATACATAAAGAAGAAGAAGAAAGATACGTCACGAAGCACCGCATGCTTTATTGTTGATTTTTTATCAAAAGCGAAAAGTGTTCAAAGGGAAATGGAAAAGTTTATGAGCTCAGGGAAAATATATGCATATGGAATGGAACATATACGTTGTTGCAAAGATATATGAAAGAATTTTACCAGCTGTTTTCTTTATGGGATGGGCTGCAACTGCTGCTACAGACTTTGTGATAGCCTGTGGTGTTTCTGTATTCCATATGGCCTCTGCTCGGGATCAGGGAGAAGATTTCCCATTTACACTTGCTCTGGGCCCGTATTCTTGAATTTCTGGGAGGAGAACTCACTCGGGAAAGGGTGTCTTATTCTTGAATCTGTGACTGTGAAGTCAACGTTCCCGGGAATACTTGCGTTCCCCTACCGTCACCCACGAGAAAATTCACTCCCGTTGTTTATTTTTAACATCTAACCTCAAATTTTATTTTTTGTGTGTTATCATTTTTAAGAATTATGAATTCGAGTATTTTTTCCATCTATTTATTTTTTGGGAAATATTTATATTTTTTTTGCGTTAAAATGCATGTAGAAAATTTCAATGATTCAATCTTCAGTGATATTCTTCAAAAGGATCTAGAAGAGGCAGTTGAGCAAATGTAAATGAGAAGAGATGTTCTACCTCAAAGGGATCCTTGTTTATTGTCCAATCACAAATTCATAAAGCTTTTGAGAGTATCGTAAGACTTGTGTCAGGAAATAGTGGCAATGTTAACTCCATATATCGTTGCACCAACACGAACATCAGCCTCAACAGTAACTACAAACGTAGGTAAATATTTGTTTTACACTAATTATAAGCATATGCATTAAATGTAGTTATTCATTTAGTTGTGCTTGCATATCCGTGATGAATGAATGAATCATAATTAAATCTTTGGTGTTCAACTACAATGTTGTATAAAAATGTTTATGGCAAGAAATATATTTTGCAGGTATAAGCAGCATTGAGGTTTCAAGGTACGCGTCCATAGGTACGGATCGTACGAAACGGATTTTAGAATTAGCGGACGGATCGCACGTATCGGTCCGTCGGTAATGCCGATGAAATTTATCGAAGGGACAACTTTTCCGACTGGTGCGGATGATGTCATGCGGATTGCCGATAAGTGGACGCATGTCACAATAGGTAGTCACTGGTCGCCTCACAGATCATTTGAATTTTGTTACATTTCGACACTAAGTACATATACATACGTGCTTTAATTATATTTGTTATTACGCATATCATGGAGCAAATCAGTGAATAGTGTATGATATTCTCCAAATTGTGATTTTTTTTTTTGAATATGTCATGTATCCACAATCTATGTCTTCTCTTATTTTCCCTCCTCTCTTCTTCATCTAATAACAAAGCAATAATGACAAGTTCTTCATCACTTTCCATGATCGGAAACATTACACACTGTAATGTTTCCGATCGTCCACTCACTACGAAAATGCGAATGTTACTTAAAAGCCGACCGTCGCATCGGCAATCCGATCGCTACGGATACAGTGGACGCACTACCACAAAACGATCCGTTTTATACGATCCGTACGATGCATACCTATGGACGCGTACCTTTATGCATCAGGCAGCTACCAGGAAATCACTGGAAGTAATAGCTTCATAGCTATAAGTCAAGCATCAATGAGCCGTTGCACAAAAGAATTAACTAATGCCTTGAACAGACCTGAAATACTTAGTAGAATAGTTCCTTCCACCATTGAAGAACTTGAGGCACTACGTACAAGGCAAGTTACGGTTAGGTGGATAATGCAAATTCATTTTTCGTCATATAAAATATCAATATCATTTTTTTTACATTGCAGTTTTTACAACAAATTCAGATTTACAGGGGCAGTAGGATGTATTGACTGCACCCATATTAGTATTGTGGCACCACAGGATAATGAACACCTTTATATCAATAGAAATGGAATCACTCTCTTAATGTTCAATTGGCAAGTTGAAACTTTTTTCAACAATATCTGTGCATTTGATTATACGTTCTATATTATGAGAAGATTTGTTATGGTTATTATTTGATAGAAAGTTACTCCTTATAAAAACTTCTGCTCTCTAAAAACCAATAATTGAGTGTTTCTGTTTACTTAAGTTTGAATTGCTAAATATTGTGTTTTTAGAAAGGTTTTAAAAACTAATTGTTTTTATGAAATGTGCACTGAAAAGTTTCCCTTGTGTAGAGAGCTTCAGCAAATGAAATTTCCTTGTAATATGGGTGATCTTAAAAGAAAAAATCATTGTTTATTTATTTCAATAAAGTTATATATAACATTTCTTACAGATCTGTGACCCCAATCTCAAAATTCTCAATTGCAATGCCAGATTTGCAGGATCAACCCACGATGCCTGTATATGGAGACATTCTCCTATTTCAAATTTTATGGAGAATTTGTTCAGAAGAAATCCAGGCAATTTATTTTTCTTAGTGGGTGATTCAGGTAAAACTTTTCTTTCTCTAGTAAGGACAATCAAGAAGAGACCAGAGTGAGGATGTCTCTCAATTGGTCAGATTTTCTTACTTATTTGTGAAAGTAGAATCGATATTCTTTAAATCATCTGAAATTCAAATTTATTCATCCAATCTCTTCAGTATTGTGAAATAAATTGTCTTACAAACACTGGTAATATTTATAATTAATATGGAATATCAGCTAAGATAGTGGTAATTCTCTATGGCCATGTTAAAATTAAAAGCACGCCAAAATTTTTAACATACGTTAAAAATCTGACCTAATTCTGTACGTGAAATATGTTAATTTTAACATTAATAAAATAACAGTGGTTTGGTTCACATGTAATGCTAATGGCAATTCTGTAGACAATTAGATGTTAATAATGAAACATATGCATGTTAAAAGCAGTCGTTATTCAGTCAGAGTTAAAAGGTTCTTCAGCAGTACCCTTCAAAGTGTTTTTAATGGCTTTCGACGGGTTGATTCATTCAATTATTCAAGAAAATAATGAAAATAGACTATGAATGTGAGTATACACTCTAAAATATTATTTCAAAAGAAGTTAACATGCATAAAAAAATTTTAGATGGGAAGATAACCTATTTCGCAGTAATTTGCAAGCAATCCCTTCGAGCTTCCAGATCAAATATTTTCGAATGTTTTTAGACTTGATAAGCCAGCATGCCAATATTTGATTGGAAGTCTAGCTGGCTATATGCATCAGCCTAACAGAGTTTCTAGAATTCCAATTCACTTAAGAATTTTCACAGTTCTGAATTTTTTTGGCCAAGGAAGTTATCAAACAGGTGTAGGGAGCAGCTGCTCATTTTCTGTTAGTCAGCCTATAGTAGGCAGATGTGTGACAGAAGTGTCTGAAGTAATTATTAGACAGCTATCAAATGAGTAGATGAATTTCCACTCACACCCCGCCAACGGGACATTATAAAACACGGATTTCAACAATTAGGAAATTTCAGAGACTGCTTGGGTATTATAGATGGGAATTTGATGAGAATTGTTTCACCTCCAGCAGATCATTCCATTCATCCTGGACCAGTCTTCTATTGTAGAAAACATTTTTATGCAATCAACATTCAAATCATTTGCGATCACAATAAAATAATCCTGAACATAAATGCAAAATTTCCTGGTTCAGTCCACGATTCTGCCATTTGGATGGTGTCCAATATCAGACAACAGTAACAAACTGAATTCATAAATGAAAATGCGTCGGATTATCTTATCGGTGACAGTGGGTATCCGTTGGAACCATGGTTAATGGTGCCTCGTGACAGCCCCCAACCAAATACACCTGAGGCAAGATACATTGTGGCATTATCCGCCGTTAGAGTTTATGTGGAGCATACCATAGGATTATTGAAAAACAGATTCAGATGTTTACTTGGTTATAGGGCCTTACCTTATAGCCGCATCAGGGTTGCCAAAATCATACAGAGTTGTGCCATTTTACATAATATTTGTAGACATAGATCAATTCCCATGCCTGTTGATAATGATTTACCTATGAAGTTATCTATCGAAATCGTCATGAAGCAGAAAGACTAGTAAGAAATTGGCAGAATGAGGCAGAACGGCGAAGAGCAGCACTTATCAATGGATATTTTTTGTAGCTTTGTTACATAAAAATAGTTGTAGTTTTGTAACATAAAAATATAAATCAGTTGAATAAAAGAATGCAATTATATGTGGACATTTTATTAATATTTGTTCCATGAACAGAAACTCCTCACATTTGAAAAGTCAGTGAAAATAATGAACTTTCAGTTCTTTTTTGTTTTCTTCACATGAGCTAGGCTCCATGTTGCTTTGGCAAGATTATTATTTGACTCTGCAAGTAATCTTGAACATTTCTTATGTTTGTTCGCAATTGCTTCTGTCGATGTTCCCAACCTTTGTCTTTCTCTCATTAATCTTCTTGGAGGTGTGATAATCTAAAACGGTTATTAATTTCAACTATACTCATCACCGCTAGACAACGTTCAATATACTAGTACAATATATCCAACTATGCTCACGCTGTCACGAAGGCATGCAGATCTTTTTTTATTCACATTATTTGCATCTTTTATATTTGAACTTGTATCTCGACTGATAGGACGACTATAACTTCCATTAGATGTATCACTGATAATATTTGGACTAAGTGTACCAGCAGTACTTTCTGTTGGCTCTTCATTTTCAATTATAATCTCAATCTGAAAATTATGATAACTGAAATGTCATAAGTTTCAAAATGCAACTAATACTAACAGCCTCTACGACATCAGTGTTTTCAAGTGATTGAGCGCCTACTTCTGTTACTCCTGGTAGGCCAGTTATTACTACTCTGGACAACAAAGCCAGTAATCTCTCTTCTAATGAGGTCAAGTCTTTCTCTACTCTAGGACCTCCACCTGTTCCTGTACCCTCATTATTGTTGCATTAGCACATGTTCTATGCTATGGTTAGACGGTGTTGGCAACACTGAAAAAAGAGTGAGGTTAGATGATGGTAACATGTAACCTGGAGGTTGGAAGTAAAAAACAATAAAACTGTATTTATAAAAAGTAAAGTTCTTGGTTTTAATTATTCGGGTTACGAATAAAACATGGTGACAGCGGTGAAACCGATGTGAATGCAGTGGAAAAGAAACCTGTTGGTGTGCACTGGGGAAGGACGAGACGAAAAAATCTGTCTAGACTCTCAAGTACAGTGATTTTCGGGGCTGTGCAAGATGCAGGGTAACGAGGCCAACATTAGTGACGGGGTATCGTCAGGAAGCAACAATAACTGTTTACGGTTGAATGTACCTCCAGAGAAACTCAATTTTGCGGTTCCAGAAGAAAAAGACATTCTGATGTACGTTATGGGTGAAGAAAGTGAACAAATTACTTTGCAGTGGGCACAAAAACCAACAACATATGCAGGGGCGCTGAAAGCGTTTGATGATCATTTTTTCCCGAAGAGGAACATCATATCCGAAAGATATAAGTTTGACACACGTATACAACAGGCAGGTTTCATAACTGCCTTGCATGTGCTGTCTGAGTTCTGCGAGTATGGAAACTTGCGAAATGAGCTCATCAGGGATCGTATAGTCGTAGGCATGCAGGATAAAAAAACGAGCGAAAGACTTCAGCTTCAATCGAATCTGAACCTCGATGATGCTGTCACAGCGGCTAGACAATCGGAAATGTTGTCTCAACAAGGTGCTGTTTTACGTTGTGGGTCAAGTGCAGAAGTCATGGCAGTGGGCCGTGATAATTTCAAAAAATTTCCTGGGAATTCGAAGGCCAAACAGAATTATGCAGGAAATCACACAGCGAAATAACAGAGGGAGGCAGCATGTTATTTATGCGGGAAAGAGTACCATACACGGGATAAGTGTCCAGCCAAGAATGCGAAATGTTCGAAATGCAACAAAATAGGTCATTGGCACAAGGTGTGCAAAAATAAATCGGTCAAGGCCATAGAGCAAGATGGCAGGTTCCAAGCTGAGCAACATCAGGAAGAGAGTCCAGAACATTTTTTAGGACTCATGATAGGTTCAAATCAAAATAATCGAACATGTATTTCTCAGTGGCTCTGCATGTTAGATGTAGAAGGGTTTGAAACTAACATAAAATTTTTGATCGATTCCGTAGCTGATGTCACATGTTTACCAGAGCAAATGTTGACAAAAAGTCTGATCAACAGGTTACAGCCTGTTAATGAAGTGATATCAGGGCCGGATGGTAAAAATTTGAATGTACAAGGTCAACTGAAATTGAAAATGTCTTATAGGGCGAAAACATGTTGTTTAGATACATATATTATAAAAAATTCACAAACTCCAATATTGGGAAGGCCGGGAATCGTACACTTAAACATTTTGAAATCGCGGGAAATTTGAATTTAGAAAAATCAAAGGTGTCTGCATTCTCTGAGTACCCGGGCTTGTTTGGCAACATGGGAGAATTTCGGGAAGGAATGGAGATGAAAATACGGGAAGGAGCCGTACCCTTTGTACAAGCTGCACCCAGGTTGGTACCTCTACCTTTGTTGGGTATACTTCGGATAGAATTGAAACGATTGGAAAATCTGGGGATAATAGTACCGGTGGACGAGCCAACAACTTGGGTTGCTCCGATAGTGGTCGTACCTAAAGGGGAGGGGATAAGATTATGCTGGGATTATACAAAACTGAATCAAAGTGTTTTGAGGTCACATTTTTCAATTCTTAAGGTCGAGACAACTTCAAGTAAATTGAATGGCTCTAAATATTTTTCTAAATTAGATGCAAATTCCGGGTTCTTTCAAATAAAAATTAAAGAAGAATGTCAAAATTTGACAACTTTCATAACTTCGGAAAATATAGATTTACACGTTTGCCATTTGGGATTTCATGTGCACCGGAGTATTTCAGTATCAAATTCTCAAAAATATTATCGGATTTGGAAGAAAGTTATGCTTATCGACGATATTCTGATTCATGCGCCGAACAACATGATAAAATATTGCTGGACGTTCTACGCAGGTTACAAGATGGAGCTATCACACTCAACAAAAACAAATGTCAATTTGAGGTTACTAGAATACATTTTGTGGGGCACGTTGTTTCGAAAAACGCTAAAAAAGGTCATTTGAATGGGTTACTTGAGAATAACGTTATGTTTGTATGGGGTAGTTGCGTACGCGTCAAGGTCATTGACAGCAACAGAAGTGCGATACGCACAAATAAATAAAGATTGCTCAGGTTCAGTTTGTCCTAGTGAAAAATTTAAGGAATATGTTTTGGGGCTCCCTAAATTATATTTAGAAACGGACCATAAACCACTTATTGAGTTACTGACAAGAAAAAATGTAGACGAATTGACACCGATGTTACAAAGGTTTCGAATTCGTTTGATGCGATATACTCACGAAGTCAATTATATTCCGGGAAAAGATTTGGTAATCGCGGTCGCATTAAGTAGAAATCCATTGAAGTATACAGGGGCGTCGGAATTAGACTATGAAGTTGACGCTCATGTCAATATTATTGTAAAACATTTACCGATTAAAGATGAATTTTTGAGTGAAATTTTGGAGGAACAGAATAAAGATAAAGTTTGTAAAAAGTTAATCGAATACTCAACGACTAGTTGGCCTAATGAGCAGGAACTATGTCCTGAATTGGGGGCTTATTATCAATATCGTAACGAAATATCGTTGAATGAAAATTTTTTGCTCGAAGGGACGCGAATTATTATTCCCCCTATGTTGCAGAAACAAGTTTTGGATGACTCACATTTAGGTCATCAAGGGATATCTAAGTGTAGAGAAAGGGCAGATATGTCAGTCTGGTGGGTGGGGCTATCTACTCAGCTGGAGAACATGATCCGTAACTGTCCGAATTGCGTTGAGGAAAGAATTAACATTAAGGAACCATTTCTGAAAGATGATTATGTCACCAGGGCATGGCAAAAGGTAGCAATGGATTTGTTTAAGTGTATCGAAGTCTGGTATCTCATTATAACTGATTATTTTTAAAGATATATTGAGGTAATTCCTTTGAAAGAAATGACGCAAAAGGTCATTATATTGAAATGTAAGGGAGTATTCGCACGATTTGGTATTCCCGAATCGGTTAGAACCGATAATGGTCCGCAGTTTCAATCGGAGTTTAAAAAATTTGCACATGAGGTGATTTTTATACATGTCACATCAAGTCCGTATTTTGCTCAGTCGAATGGGGGGGGCGGAAACCGCTGTTGAAATTGCTAAGAATCTGATCAAAAAGAATATACACTTGTCTATGGCATCATTGTCTTATAGATCTACTCCCTTGCCAAATGGTTTTAGCCCACAATTATGTGAGAGTCTTGCCTTTCTTCGGGCATTTACCTTCATTTCATTCAGAGCCTGAAACAGTATATTTATTATTTATACACCTAGATCATGACAAACAATTTGAAAGTTATACTCACATATTTCCATTCTTTCACATTTTTTGAGCAACAGGCAAATTGTTCGATTCAACTGTTGGGTTTTCCCAACATAACTGTAATTTGGGCAAATCGCTGGGATTTATTTTTGTCTCAATCATAAATTTGTGAGTTTCTAAATATTGGATGAAATGTTCTTTTTGAACTTTTGTCATTCGACACGAACGATTTCTTTTTTCCATCCTCACGATTCAAAATGAATCAAGTATTTAGTATAAATGTCAGAGTATTATGGAAATATCGAAATGCAAAATAATTTTAACCTTGGCCACATTCTTTTTCTGAAGTTTTGGTTTGAATGAACTAATTTTGAACTCCTGTTGAAAATTACAATTTGAAAGCATCCGTTAAATTTCTTTTTACAGAATGACAAATTATGTTATGAAGTCAAATTTTAACTTGCTTCAAAATTGTGTGCGGTTATAAAATTACCACTAATATATGAATATCTTCAGATCTATTTATGACCTCTTTATTAAAAAAAATTCGAACTTTAAGATTGTTTTTATTTTATTTACTTTTCAGGATATCCTACTCGTCCTTGGTTACTGACCCCATTGAGGAATCCTGAAAATCCTGCTGGTGAAAGATACAACAACCAATTTTGTTCTACACGTGCCACGATTGAAAGGTGTAATGGAATGTTAAAGAACATATTTCGATGCCTCTTAAGACATCGTACTCTGCATTATGATCCAGTGATAGCAGGAAAAATCACAAATGCTTGTTGTGTTTTACATAACCTGTGCATCCAAAACAATATTCCAGAAGTTGATGAACTGCATGAGGTTGAAGAACCGGATTATGGAATATATGCTGCAGAAAATCATCAGGATCACATACAAAGAACGATTAATCAAGATTCAGTTACTGTAAGAGAAATTCAGAGGAATATTATGTTTTATAATTTTTTATAAATACTTCTTTTATAGAATTATTTTCAATATTATTATTATTATCAATTTATATTTTATAACTTAGTCTATGTTAATAAAAAAGATAGATAAATTGGAAAAATTCTTGTTTTAATATTTTCAAAACAATTGAAAGTTTTAAATAGACAAACTAAAGTTAAAACTTTTCCATCTCTTGAATTTTTGTCACATCTCTGTTTATTCATTGCATCATTTAACCTGTATATCTTTAAAATAAAACGATTCAGAACATAAGTCCTATGTGAATAACTATTAGTCATAAAAAACTTTCCAGAAACTTATTCAATTTCAGACATTGATATTTTTGTTTCATTAGATCAGTTACCTCACCTACTGCGTTCGCCAAATATAGTTATACTTTCATATATATTTATTAGTATAAACATATTCCCAGGTCCCTCTCTATTAATTTGTATTGAAATTCTTAAATAGTTGAAAAAATATATTTCAGGCAAGTTCAACACTTGTTAACAAATATTAAAATAATGGTGAGTAATCCCATAAATTATTGAAACTAACAAACAAATTCAGTCGACCTAGTGATATTAACATAACAGCTTTGTTCACATAGATTTCTCGGATCATGCACTCCAATATATAGTTATACCAATCATCACTCCTAATGAAAAAATAAGCAACTATATTCTCAAAAGATCCTTCTGTGATCAAAACATTCACTATTTGAATGCTTTATTGGCTCACGAGAGTTGGCTACCTGTATACTCCAGCAACGGCAATGCTGATGGAAAATTTTCAATTTTTTATGATTTATTTCTCAACTTTTTCGATAAAGCCTTCCCTCAGGAATTACACAAAGCAAATGCCCATAAAAAATCTAATAACATTAAACCTTGGATAACTGAAGAGGTCGTCAATGAAGGAAAACTACTGAGAGATATTTTTCACATCAGTAAAATTCAATCAGATGAGATTATAAACAATCAATATAAACTTCTTTTGAAACAACATCGACAAAAGATAGAAATCTCAAAAAAATCTTACTTCAGCCATAAATTTCTAGAAGCCGAAAATAAATCTAAGGTTGCCTGGACTATAATCAAACAGAACACCTCATGTGATAAAAAAAACAATTCTTGCCAAAATATGTTACAAATGAAAATGAATTATCTGTAAGCGAGGGTGTCGATATCTGCCAAGCATTCAGTGATTTCTTTTTGAATTCTGTCGAAAAATTAGTCAAAGAAACATCGCCTATTATAACAAATGATTGTCGTGGCATCAACTCTAACTCACTTTTTTTATACCCCCTGGATGAAACAGAACTCCTCGAGATAGTGAAGTCGATATCTTCTAAGACCTCCAGTGGCGAGGATGAAATACCTGGCAACCTTCTGTTCAAGGTTGTAAACAATTTGATCGAACCCCTCTTATATCTCACAAATCTCTCCTTAGTTGAAGGCATATTTCCATCTCGACTCAAACATGCAATAATAGTACCCATCCACAAGAAGAATGACAAGCACTCGATTTCCAACTACAGAGGAATTGCATTGCTTTCTGCATTTTCCAAAATATTCGAAAAATCCTATCAAAGAAGACTCCTCTCTTTTTGCAAGAAATACAAAATCATCCCAGACTGTCAATATGGCTTCCAAATTGGTAAATCCACTCAGGATGCCACGTTGAATTTAGTCAATGAAGTCATCTCTAATCTGGACAGAGGTGAAAAAACGATGAGTGTTCTATTTGACTTGTCACGAGCTTTCGACACTGTTGATCATGAACTACTTTTAAGCAAGCTGTTTTCTCTAGGAATTCGTGGATCATCACTGGATTGGTTGCGATCTTATCTTAATTGCAGAACTCAAAGTGTGAAGGTTAAACTGGAGGCTGGAACCTTTCACTCCAAAACCTGTATCGTTCCTACTGGTGTCCCCCAGGGCAGCGTCCTGGGACCCATGCTCTTTCTTTTATTTGTACATGACCTCCACAACAGTAACCATCATTATTGTACTGTGCAATTGGCCGACGACACTTCGCTCACTCTGAAGTCCTCGTATTATGAGGGTTTGTCGTGTCAGGTCAATCAAGCAGTTGCTAATATGCAAAAATATTGTTTTGAAAATGGTCTCGTTCTCAACAGCTCCAAAACAGATACAATCGTCTTTTCACTAAAAGAGATGGATCGCAGTGTTCTGGTCAAGGTAAATGGCAGGTCAATAGAACAAACATCATCTGTGAAATTTTTAGGTTTGAACATTGATGCTCAACTCTCTTGGGATGAGCACATCGATTCTTTATTGAGTAAATTGTCGAAACATTGCTTTGTAATTCGAAATCTCCGTCATTTTGTTCCCTTGAATATATTGAAGAGCTATTATTATGCTTATATCCAATCTTCACTCAATTATTGTCTTATCAACTATGGTAACTGTACAAGAATAAACGAAGTACTAATACTTCAGAAAAAGATAGTGAGAACAATGTGTTTCAAAAAATATGACTACTCATGTAGGAGTCTGTTTACCAAACTGGATATATTAATCATTGTTTCACTATATATATTAAATTGTGTTGTTTATGTCAAAACTCATCCTGATAAATTTCAATTAAGAGTTAATCTTCGGCTTGCCACAGGATATACGTTAAGATCAAACTTTAATTTTATTGTTCCCCACCATAAATCGATGAAAGCAGCAAATGGACCTCTAATAATGCCCATAAAATTATTTAATAAACTACCAATCTCTCTCAAACAGTTATCGAACCTGCATTCCTTCAAAGAAAATGTTAAAAAATTGTTAAATGAAAAACTTTTTATTCCCTCAATGAATACTTCCACGCTGATTTGGAAATATGAACCACTTGATTGAATGAGTTTCACTTGTTCTATTTTCAATTTTATTTAATCATATATTCATATATTTTAACTATTATTTTATTATATATTATGTATGTCAACTTTTATACTGTTATATACTCATATAGGTATTTTTACGATTACATTGAATAATATCAACGTTCAAACTCGCTTGTTTATATTTATCACACTTGACACTGTCATATCTTTACTATTTTATGTGTGTGTATATGTGATCGTATTGTATGTTTCTATATTTTAGTATAATTGACTTTTTCCACGCTGTAAAGTCTCTGGAAATAAAATTGATTTGATTTGATTTGGTTCTTAGTCAAAATAAATCACCTTTGTAACTACCTAATATAATCTAACTAGAATCTATCAATCTTTAATTTGATAACACAAACATGTTAATACAAGAATAAAAATATTAATCCGACTTGGCAACAAAAAAAAATGAATTTTAAGTAACAAAAATAAAAATTTCTTTTAAGAATGTAACAAAAATATCACATAATAAAATATAACACAATGTGAATGAAGTACATTAAACTAAAAACAGAAACTAAAAACGCAGGAGATTAATTAGGATAATTCTTCTCAAGAATAACTTGAAGGAGTCTTTTAATCTCTGTCAAAGCGTCAACGTTGTTCTGATAATACTCATGTTTTTTTTCATAGTGCCTCTCCAATAATTCTGATTTAATTTCCCTATATCTTCCTGTTGCAGTTATTCCCGACTTATTGTCAAGAATTTAACATTATTCTTTATACTGTCTGTCAATCTTGAGGATTTTGTGTACTTTTTTCTTGAAATGATGGCTTTCCTCTTTTCCATAGTTATATTATCTACATCTGAGGTTTCAGCATTCAATCCATCACTTGAGGGGTTTGTAAGAATATAGTCATGATCCATACCAATCTGTCCTTGTTTTGGCTAAATAGAAAAGAATAATAAAATAAAGATCTCTATTTCAGACATTGAACATGGAAGTGTTAAAAAGTTGTGTAATATCAAATAAAATCACAGTGGTTTATGATAGCTAGGTAATAATAAGTGATAATATAGAGGTGGACTTATACAACTTTATTTTAGTGGACAATGGATAACCATGCAAGTACCTAACTTACCACGAAAGTAGGACTGAAATTATCAATGTTGTCCCTGAGGGGCATTTTAAAAACATCACAGGATATTTTATATATTTTAAATCGAAACCATACAGATAGTATCATAAAAAAAACATTTATTACCAAACATATCATGTCAGAATTATGAATTTATAAACCTGCTTTGAGTATAAATGGTATAAATACCTCCTCAAAAACATTTGGAGTAATATTCTCTTCAAAAATGAAAGCATCGGGAACTTCTATATTTCCCTCTACTGCTACTGGTGTTAGGATTTCAATTATTTTTTCATCCATAGTTTTATCCAATTCTGGTGGTGGGGGCGTCATAGGCGGACCACCGCCTGTGCCATTCATGTATTCCTCTGAAATTTTATTTTTTACATTTTTTATTAAGTCTCTCCATGTCTGAAAAAAAGTATTTTGAAAATCCATTGCAATAAAAGCAAATATTTTACCTTGTTCCACTGAATGGGTGTCTTTATAGTTCCTTCAGGTACATAATTCAGAGTGGTTGTTACTTGCTCCCAAAGAGCATTAGCAACCACTTTGGTATACGTAGGTGTAAACTTACATTTCTGCAAAAGCAGTGACACACTGGTTTGTAAGTGATTGCAGAGTACATAGGATACCATACATAGGAGAAACAATAGCGGATACTCACCGCCATTAAATTATTACTGTTTTAATTGGTTTTAATTTATGAAAATGACATCCAAAATTGCAGGTTAAATAAACTCATCTTCTTTTTCACTGAAACCTCAACTTCAAAACACATTTTACAACATAAATGACAGTTGTAAGTGCGGCAACACTGTGCACTTTCAAAGGAGAGTGTGGCAGAATTGGTCAATAGACCTAACACTACTCCTTTTGTATGTCAATATTTACTATGCAGGACTTTTCTTTGCGATTTGTATGTATGGCAGACAATAAACTATTTATTATTATTATTATTCCCGGGCGTTCAAGAATACGGCAATACCTTTCCCGGGAGTGAAGTAAACAAGGACTCCCAGTTAACGTTCCCGGGAACACTCCCCTCCCAGACAGTCAAGATACGGGCCCTGGGAAGTTTACGTGGAGAAACTTCTGGAAAGCGCTTGTGTCGAACTATTTCACGGAAACAACACACATCTGACATAATTTGTCACATTCAGGTAGGGATTTCACTAATTATTGATTGACAAAATTTTCTACATATCTACCCTCTTGAAGAATTATTCTGACTATCCTGTCTCCTTAGCAACAAGTCTGTATTCTACCTATTCTAATTGATTGATAATCAATTATCAATTTATGTTATATGATACAAATATCACACTAGTATCAGTTTTGATCTTGTACATCCCAGTTTCTTCATGCATGAATCATTTAACCCTTATTTATAATTTCCATTTTACAGATAAAAATTGAATAACACTTATTTGGTTTACATTTCTCGATGTTGTTATTCAGAAATTCAGATCATTTTTATTATTTAAATTGAGCTTGAAAAATTCTCTATTATTTCTCATTCTTTATAGAGCTGTTTTCATTTCATTGAATTTATTGACTAGAGTTTGCTAATTTTCAAGTGACAGTTCTTATGTCAATCGGTGAATGTCACTGCTTGTTATAATATACGGGATGTCTGAAAGATCATTTCTGATTATTTTCCTCTGATCTACAAAAATTTTTGCTTTCAACATTGAAGCTCAGCTATTTTTTTTCTCAAATATTCAAACAAATCGTCAGTTATTTCTGTTTTGAGTATAAAAAGCTGGTTGCAACATATATCTTTTATTGTCTCATCGAGAAAGTATTTTTTTAAACGTATAATATATCAAACGTTGGGAAGTGATGAGTACTACTTATGAAGAAAAAACAGGAATTATTCTTTATTCAAAATAGAATGAAGAATATTTCTTACACAAAGAAAAATAAGGCTGAATGTAGGAAATTCACTTGGTATGATAATTACTGAAGCATTGGGCAGGATGAAGAGCAATATTACATTTGATACAGATGAATTTTGGACATTTGCCGCTAAAACCACAACGGCGTTGTATTTCAATCTTATCAACGATCTGAACTATTCTGTCGTATCTCACTTCATTCAAAACAGCTTTTGGAGTTTTTGGTTTTGGTCCATAAAAATATTTATTGGCATCTCGAAAACGGTAAATGGTTAACTTGGTTGAATTAGACAAATATTGCCTGATTCAGTGAACAATGAAACGATGTTTCCAAATCGAAAATGTCATGGACCGTTTCTGAGATATACGGGGAAAACCGAAATGGCCCGTTTTCTTTTCTTTGCGCTGGCGCCTTTATTTTTAGGAATATGGAAATGTGTTCAGGAGACTTTTTTCTCTATATCAAATTTGCTTCGATGTGCTGTGCTTCGATTTTCAATACGACGTTCCGTTTCACGGGGGCCACCCTTAACTCTCTCTTTTCGAATACGGACCTGTATTTTTTCAATAAATTTGAGTATTCCCTGTCTTAACTAGTTCAGATATGTTTCTAACCTGATATTTATTTCTACGTTTCTGCCCATAAATTCCATTATCAAAGTCCGAACAATGAAAAGCCTCCCCTTCGGAATACAGCCCTGATTTTATTTTTGATCTCATTTGAAAAAATATTTGACTTCAGTTGCGAGAATGAACTTCAAAATTAATCTACCCTGAATGAATACTCTTCAAAACATAATACCAAAACTTGAGATCAAATCGAGATCAAATCCAATGAGATAGAAAATGAAAATTGGGAGGAATAAGTAGGAATGATTGATACATTTTCCTGTCAAATAGGCAAAAATCATTTTGCTTATGTGTGAAATCCTAGGCAATAGGCAATTTTTTGTCTGTCTCTGAGTCCTATACGTATTCCCCAACAAACCTCTATCAAACGAACATAGAAAGTTGCAAACTTTATGAAGTATGTAGTGAGTCATGGAATAACAGAAAGTAGACGTCAAATTACAAATCAATTCAAATCTGAAGGGTGAGTTATTTTAACGTAATGGAGTTTTCTGATAATGAAAAAGTGGATATGTTGTTCGTGTATTCTAGGTGTTTGAGAGATAGCACCAAATCTCTGGCTATGTATCAAGAAATATATCCCGAACGTCGTCAGCCCAATTCCAGGAGTTTTCAACGTATTGAAAGAAATTTACGAGAGCATGGTTCATTTGTGAAACCAAAAAATAGAGGTTGCCTTTTAACTGAAAATGGTGATAATGAAATCGACGTTTTAGGTAAGTTTTTCAAAAGTATCATGTTACACATAGTAAAATAATAATTTGAATCAGGATTCGTGGAATACAAGAAAAATCAGAATGAGGAAGTATCTCTGAGAGAAATAAAAACGGATAGTGGTTGTAGTACGCCGCCCCTGTATGAGATCACTTAAATGTGGCGCAGATGTAGTGAAGTGCGGAAGAACAAAGCCGGCTGGCTAGTGGACGGTGGTGAGCGGTCAGTCGGTCAGGGACTCTTGACAGGGGGAGTTGTTTAACATGCTCTTTCGAACTCTCGACAGTAAATAAGAAAACAAAAATCTTTGATAGCTAGTAGTATCCCGGTGATTTCCCAAGTGCCCACTGTAGTGTTCTATTTTAAGAAATAAAGCCTTATGTTACATCTATCAGTGGATTCGCAAAGCAGTAATTTTATTTCACCCACGCGGCTCTACAGACGAGCCGGCATATTACATTTGGCACCCACGAAGGCTACGAATTGCTGCAAGTGTGTCCATGGAAGATTGTGATGAAGTGGCAAGAAGGCTTTCACGGAAGTTACGAGCACGAGCCTAGTTTGAGTAACGAGCGATAGAAGGGGAACCGATCAGGTAGAAAATCGAGCAGCTTCAGCGGCGAACGAAGGGTCACGCCATTGCAGAAGATTCATACAAAGGATTTCGGCGTGGTATAGGACTCGGTGAGATCACTCCATTTATTTGAATTTTGTTGGGATTGATGTTGACTGAGAGACGCTAAAACTACAAGTGTTGTATATAAATAATCCAGAGTATTGGGGATCGTTATTGAACTCTAATTCCTAATTCTGTGTTATCGAAAGAAAAAAAAATCAGAAAGATAAAAACAATAATGAAAATGAGGGAGACGCAGGGCAAGGAAAGAAAATTGATCCTGAGCAAACAGAAAATTCGGAAAGTAATCATGTGCAGGAAGTTGTTCAACATTTCAATAGGTCATTTGAAGATTTTGGAAAAGCCCTAAATGCGAGTATTGTAGATAATTTGTCAAATGTAATGTTTCGTCTAACGAATATTATGGAAAAAAATATGTTGGATATTAATTCTAGTGTTACAAGTTCTTGCACATGTTATGATCAGTCAGGATAAAACCGCGACCGACAATAGCAGTAGTGGGTCGAATGTGATCGAAAAAAATGATATTAGTAGTAGTAATGTTTCTTATAAAAATTATATTTCAGTTTGGAAGGATTTGGGGGGTCAAAATCTTCATTATGCCCCGAATGGAAGTTTACACCCGAAGGCGTTTATCGAAAAGTTAAAAACATTATTGGATGAAGCAGGAATCCTGAATGAGAAAAAAACGCTTTATGCAAAAAATTGTTTGAAAGGAAGTGCGTTAGATTGGACCGAAATTAAAAGTTTTAGTGAATTCGCGGAATCGAACGAGAGAGTACGAAAGCGTAGAGCGGCCACATGTAAATATTTTTCTATAATTCTGAGATAAAAGTCGCAATTATTATAATTCGGAGATAAAAGTCCGAATTATGGGTAATTCGGAGATAGAAGTCCGATTTTTACAAAATGTTGAGATAAAAGTATGAATTATAGATAATTCGGAGATAAAAGTCCGAATTATGGGTAATTCGGAGATAGAAGTCCGATTTTTACAAAATGTTGAGATAAAAGTACGAATTATAGATAATTCGGAGATAAAAGTCCGAATTATGGGTAATTCGGAGATGGAAGTCCGATTTTTACAAAATGTTGAGATAAAAGTAGGAGTTATAGATAATTCGGAGATAAAAGTCCGAATTTTACATGATTTTGAGATAAAAATCCGAATTATGAATAATTCGGAGATAAAAGTCCGAATTTTACATGTTTGATGTGAGGTGAAGTCGGAGTGCAGCCAATACAAAGCCATATTTTCTCGGTTGAAGATTTTGAAATTATTTCAAAGCATGATTTCATCAGAAACGTCATCGTTTTCATCATTGCAAAAATGAATGCTTTCGAAATAATATACGTCACAACTTAAATACTATCATAACCTCAACCTGGAATGAGTTTATTGCAGTGTACGCTGGTAATAACAGAGATAATCCTCGTTAATAGTATTTAATAACATGGATATGCTAATAATAACACAAATTTGTTCTATCTAGTAATTAATTTTAATAGTTTTTTTGAAAGACAGTTGACGTACCCCCACTCGATTTAAACATCTTCCGAGGTGATTTTGAAATATTTGCAATATTTGACAGATGTGAGGTCATTGTTTGAAATTATTTCAATGCGAAAATAAAATGATTTCAAAAACTTTACCGAGAAAATATGGCTCATAATGCCGCCAAAGCCAAAAGTTATCCACGTGAGGCGTCGAGGCGTCCTAGAGTCTAGATTCCAGATCAATCTTTGCAGGTAGGAAATTATGAATTGAATAGGTATATTTTCAGTCGGTTATTTCGTGCAGTTCAAATGTTATATTCTTTATTTTTTTCAGGCTGAAACGAGAACTGCTACAACGTTAGGCATTAACCTAGAAAAGAGAAAAGTAATTCCTAAACCTATATATCTGTAGTCAGTGTAGTCTCTAGCCGAATCCAAGCCACAAGGTTAGTTGCATGGATGTAGATATTATTGATCATGCATGGTACCTATACCTAATCCAATTTGATTCTGATCATTGATATACATGCCATATATGATGAATGTCCACCTAGGATGCATGATACAAAAAGGGTAGATTCAAATTTGCATACAAAATAATTACTAGTGGCTCATGCAGTATAGAGGGAATGCAAACCCAATAATAAGAGTTCAGAAGGTGTCCATTTCATTCCTTCTGAAATTCACAGATTTTATTATTTTGTCAGTCAGTCATTACTTCACTATTCAGTATCACTAAATGACTTTTATCAGTTCCATTCATGGTTGAGATTTTGTGCTCCAGACACCTTCAGGCTTAACTAAATGAAGAGTATTTTTGTTGTAGATGGAAGACCATGTGAACATGACCCTGGAAGGGTTTCTAGAAAGTAGAGGGGTATCACATGAAACGATACAATATTTTCATGAAGAGAAGGTAGGTCAGGTATATTATTATACATATATTAAGCTAAAATGAGCAGTGCTAGTTGAAGTAGTATAGAGAATTCTTTTTATGATCATTGACCAAATATGGTGGATTTCACACATCATAAGTATATAGGGTAGGTTATGGAACTCATGCTCATTTTTCAATTCATATAAAGAATCAAGACAATGAATACCTACACCTACCTTAATTGTCTGTTTCTTGATAATTTTAAGGTTGTCTAGATTTTACTCTGACTATTGTTGGTGATAAAACCTGATTATAGTATCTCTGCCACTGAGAACTTGTAAAAGGTAGCTATCAGAAAAAAATCATTGATAAGAATGTAACATAACATGATGTATCGATCATAATTTCAAAAGAATATTACCTAGATATATCATAAGAATTGCTGAAAAAGACGCCGTGACCGAATATCAAAAACTATATATAAAATGATATTTCAGATAATGGTATTTTGGTAAAAGCAACTACACCAAACACCCTATAAATGCATTTGAAAATAACATCAAAATGTTACTCTCATGACATTTCGAAACTCTACTCCTGGAACTTATGTATGAAACATTTTTGTCTATCTCCCCCCAATGAACCAATATCCAGATATCCAAAATTATCATGGACAGATATTGTTACCTGTTACCAATGAAAATTATTGTTCAGTGATGAGTATATATAGGGAACCAAAACCTACTAGAGCCGCGATTTCAACTGTTTTGTCGATAATCACCCGTTATTTCAGTCACACTGTATGTATAGAAGTACTGAGTCATGTTTCAATTTGCTTATAGATTGATGCCGGTATACTGTTGGATATGCCTGATGAAACATTAAAAAAATATATTGCCAAGTATGGGGATAGGATTGCTATAAAAACATTCTGCAAACGAACATTGTCCACTTCCAAAAAAAGTAGTCTCATCGAGAAACTCAGAAGTAAAATGATGCATAATGAAGGAAAAACTCAGGCAACACCCCTGAAAAATAAAATAATAAGACGAGCAACAAGATCAATAGAAATAGGTTGGCTTTGTTCAAACCATAAAGAAGGATCACTCCAACAAATTAGGACAAAAGCAGGTGGAGGAACTAGGAAATTGTCATTAAGCAGATATGCAAAATGTCATGATATTCTGGATAAAGCAAAAGAATTGTTTTTTCCTAATGGGATTTCTTCCAAGGGAAGTATTGACCAATTTCAAATTGAATTGTTGGACTACAAAAGTCATTAATTGGACTAAGAAATGACTATACAGCAAATATATGATATTTCTGCATTATCATCCTTGAGATTTTATTTGGCAACAACCCACAAAGAAAAAATAAAATCAAAGGAGAGGCAACAAGAATCAATCCCAGAAACTATCACAACAAATCTTATGATAACTTCCCAGCCTAATAGGCCTCTTTGTCATACACAACCAGTAGTAGCAGCAAATTCCTTCAGTCCTGTTGCCAATTACATAAGAGATTTTGTTGGTGAGGATAACGTGAGTATTATGTAATTTTTTACATCAGTTCAACTTATTCCATTCCAAAAATGTTATGTCAACTACTAATATGCATACTTATTCTTCAATAAATTGATAATTTATTACTTTCCTATAATAGTCAATAGCCTCATCACTTTCAATAAAGTATTTTCATTAGGAGAATCATTTCTTTTGAGGAACATTAACTTGAAGATGACTAACTATACTTATATATAGTTCATATACAGGAATTCAATAGCTCAACTTTTTTAATCTTTCGATATTTATGGTTCGCTCCTTCCGTGACACTATTATAGCTAACAATCACACCTTTGAATCTTCGTACCACAATTTTTTTATATTTCTTTGTCGGCAGGTGCCATTCCAAGAAACAATGCCACCAGCAGACATTCTGGAACATAATTATGCACAAGATACCTCAGAATATATATATAGAGAAGAAGATGTTCCAGATCTATATTCTGAAGAAATATTTGATAAGTTTGAAGATCCTTTCCAGATTGAAATGCCATCAGTCACTGTGAAAGATATTAAAACATTAAATATACATCGTGGAAAAGTTTTCGAGGAATACCTCCAAGCATATGAGAATAATTTCTTTTATGATAATTCCAAATTCAGAATTGTGATGATTCTACCAAATGGAGATTCTGAGTATGGAGAAGATTTTGGCGGTGTATTCAGGGACACACTCTCAGAATTTTGGGGAACATTTTATGATAGGTGCACTGTTGGCACAAATCTCAAAGTGCCCTATATTAGACATGATTTTGGTGAAATACAATGGCAGGCCATTGCATATATTTTTACCAAAGGTTACGAAGTAGAAGGCTATATTCCCATCAAACTAGCTCCGACTTTCATAAAAAGTTGTTTTGGTCTGGATTTCGCTGATGATGACATTATTCATAATTTTTATGAATATATTTGTGAATCGGAAAGAGATGTAATAAAGATGGCATTAGAAAATTTTGATGAAGTGAATAAGGAAGATCTAATTGATGTTGTGGCAGCATATGATTCGAAATGGATTCCTTCAGAGAATAATATTAAACAGCTAGTGAAGGATCTAGCC
This sequence comes from Zygogramma bicolorata, assembly GCA_032362365.1. Classification (NCBI taxonomy): domain Eukaryota; kingdom Metazoa; phylum Arthropoda; class Insecta; order Coleoptera; family Chrysomelidae; genus Zygogramma; species Zygogramma bicolorata. The sequence goes on along the minus strand of JAVJAQ010006090.1, from coordinate 373,557 downwards.
CATAAGGAAATGATTCAGAAACCGGCGTTTGTACTCAAATGTTTTGCCAGCAAGTTGAAGGAAAAAGGTATAACTTTTTTTGAAATTGAACCTATCTTGAAGAATTTACAACCAACGGCTAAGAACTGTCTATCAAAAATAGATGTAAAATCGGATCAAGTGATAACACCAGAGGAAACGAAGGTCTTTGGTTACCTCAAGAAATATATCAAGGAAGTTGATGAAAAGATGAGATCATCTTTCCTGAGGTTTTGCACAGGATCCGATCTACCGATAGTGAATATTTCTGTTTTATTCACAGAAACCTCAGGATTGAAGAGATCACTGGTAGCACATACATGTGTTGGTCTTCTAGAACTGCCATGTACCTATGAAAATTTTCCTACTTTCCGAAGTGAAGTGAATAATTCATTAAGTTCGAATGTCTGGGTAATGGACATTATTTAAAAAAATATCTTGATTTGAAGTTGGTACCTTTTCTTATTGATGTGATATAGTTTATTCCGATTATTATGATCTTTTAAGGTCAGTTATGTACAGGGTGTCCCATTGTTGATGTTCTTAGGGAATATCTCGATTATTTCCAAAGATGAAATTTGCGGTATTCGCGAACGTTGTTAGCAAACATCGCAAATCTTTATCTTTAAAAATAAGCGAGATATCTCGTAAGGACATCGAAAATGGGACACCCTATACGCACTAGCCATTTACTAATAGAATGTGATAACTTTTCAGCTTATCGCACTAGGTACATTTTTCACGATGAGCGTTAATTAGACGTTTCTTGCTAACCAGACAACGGATCGTCCTGAAAATTCGACAGTATACATAAATCAATATGACTTACACTCCTAAAATATTTTGGAAGATGAGGCGTAGCCGCTTCAACTATTAAGTAGCAGCTACTTTGATTTTTCATATAAAACACCGTGTATATTATTTTATTTTCAGATTTTTCTTGGAAAGCTGATTCCATCGATCTATCATAATTGGGGTGTATATCTGACGATTACAGAGATATAGGGTGTGAAAAATCGATATTTTTCAACTTTGGGAATTTTTTTGTCGAAACCATTTATAATTGGTTGAAACGTCTTACATGTCCCTATCTCAACTTTTCGTTCACTATCGATTGATATTTGATTGAAATAAATACAGGGTGGATCAAAATTCTAAACCACCCTATATTTGATTCAATCAAATATCAATCGATAGTGAACGAAAAGTTGAGAAAGGGACATTTAAAACCGTTTTAACCGATTATAAATGGTTTCGACAAAAAAATTCCCAAAGTTGAAAAATATCGATTTTTCACACCCTATATCTCTGTAATCGTCCGATATAGACCCCAAGTATGATAGATCGATGGAATCAGCTTTCCAAGAAAAATCTGAAAATAAAATAATATACACGGTGTTTTATATGAAAAATCAAAGTAGCTGCTACTTAATAGTTGAAGCGGCTACGCCTCATCTTCCAAAATATTTGAGGAGTGTAAATCATATTGATTTATGTATACTGTCGAATTTTCAGGACGATCCGTTGTCTGGTTAGCAAGAAACGTCTAGTTAACGCTCATCGTGAAAAGCCCTGTATATTCGTTTTCAGTTCTTATCATGGATATATGATTGTGTTTTATACATCCATGGTTTTCATTTCATGTAATGTATTCGAACTTCATGAAAAAAGTCAACTATTGTGCCTGCTGGTGTACAAGAATATGTTCATTATATATTTTTGAGTTGACTCATGTACATACCAGCTTTTTACAAGAATGTGATAACTTATGTACCTATACCAACCATATTTTTAATTTCAAACATTGGTTTTACCAGAATATATTTTTAGTTCTTATCATGGGTACTAATTGTGTTTATATGTGCATGGTTCTCATTTTATGCGATGTTTTTAAACTTAATGAGAAAAGTCAACTATTGTTCTTGCTGGTGTACAGAAATATGTTTATTATAATTTTTTGTTTCGACTTATATTTATGTACCTACCAGCTTATTACAAAAATGTGATGACTTTATGTCCCTGCCATATTTTTTACTATAGGAAACATTGGTTGTACCAGAATATATTTTTAGTTCTAATCATGGACACTAATAGTGTTTATATGTCCATGGTTCTCATTTTATGTGATGTATTCAAACTTAATGAAAAAAGTCAACTATTGTTCTTGCTGGTGTACAAAAATATGTTTATTATAATTTTTTGAGTTGACTTATATTTATGTACCTACCAGCTTATTACAAAAATGTGATAACTTGATGTTCCTGCCATATTTTTACTATAGGAAACATTGGTTGTACCAGAATATATTTTTAGTTCTAATCATGGACACTAATAGTGTTTATATGTCCATGGTTCTCATTTAATGTGATGTATTTAAACTCAATGAATAAAGTCAACTATTGTTCTTGCTGGTGTACAAAAATATGTTTATTATAATTTTTTGAGTTAACTTATATTTATGTACCTACCAACTTATTACAAAAATGTGATAACTTGATGTTCCTGCCATATTTTTACTATAGGAAACATTGGTTGTACCAGAATATATTTTTAGTTCTTATTTATGTGATGTGAAAAAGTGATGAATTGTGCCTGCCAGTGAATATGAATATGTTCATTTTATAACTTCCATGATGTATAATTTTATATATCAATAAAATATTCCAAAATCACATCGGATTTTTCAATCGGGGTGGTTCTTTCTTGTTATATAGGGTGGTCCAAAATTGTCTCCCATTGTTTCATTGGCGGCTGATACCCCATCAAAAAATAAAGGTACTCTTACACAGGGTTATTCAAATTCGAAGCTTATATTATCACCATTGGGATCTCGAAAACCATAAGAGAGAACAACTTAATATGCTATTATTGAAAAAGTTTTCCACTTTTATTGCATACTTTTTCAGAACATACTTCTGAAGAAAGTGGATCAGGGATCTGAAAACAAGATTCCTGAGGTGATATTATTTCCCCCAGAAATACCTTGGTTATGGTATGACCTCAGATATATTTTTAAAAATTTAAAGAATTATACAGATTGATCAAGAATACATTTTGATTGAATGAGCATACAATTCTTGGCTATAATTGAAACAGTTCCATTAATAATCTTCTCAAATTTATATACAATTGTACTGTAGCATAAGGATCACATGTAGCATGAGAAAATCCATTTTCATCCATCAATGTGTTGCATAAATCAAAAAAGTCTTCATCACATGGAGTTGACTTGAACGTGCAATCTTGAGATAATGCCTCCAGGGCATGATCAGGAACTTGAATGAGATCATTCTGTGCATTGTACAAGGAAGGCATTTCGAACATAATAGCTGGTCTTCCTGAATGGCAAATACTGTTTCTTGATTGGCTAATTTTGTGCACATTCAATTCAAGAACAATATGGTCCAGTTCTTTCTGTAAAGGAATTGATTATACATTTGGATCTTCGATTCTGCTTGAAATCATTTTTGAATTTCGAAAATAATACTGAAAATTTAAGATGCACCCAATTCATTCATGTGAATTCTGAAAAATTTTGATACAAGTAGGTGAAATATTTTCTTAAAAATGTGCAGGGTCGATTGTTATTATTTGTAGTATTCACCTGAATGAGTTCCATAAAACAGAATTGTATCAAGGATTTATCTAAGAAGGACCCATTAAATAAATCATCATCTTTCAGCATTAGAAATAAATCTATCCAAAATTGGCTATTATGTTTGCGCAGAATTGACCACCACGCTTCAATCCTCTGGTTATGAGTACTTTTTCCATATATAAAAGGTGGCCTATTGGATGAAGTCTCATTGAACAATTCATTCAGTGTTTTTTGTAACCTTTCAACACATTTGTTTTCTGTACCCATATCAGCTCTCATAGTTTTGGGACAACCTCCAACCAATCTCACTGCATTCAAAAAATATCCACCAATCACCTGGAAAAATCCATAATATGATAACTTTACAACAAATTGGGTTCAAATGAATCTAGCAGATTATATCATGAATAATAATAAATATTTCAGATCAAAAGTCCATTTATTTACATATACCTACCTTAGGATCGCTGGAAGTTTGACCAGCATGCAGCCAAATTATGTGCCTTGAAAACCCATCTATGCAACCGTTTATACATATTCCATATGGTTTCAATTTGTCATAGGAGTCCATATGCCAGAGATAGATTATATAGATTATATGTTAGGGACTTTCGTGCTACGAGCCTTTACACCGCGACCTTTACAGATCTATTGTGTTTGTCCTCGAGATCGTTTAGAGTTCTTTGTCAAACCCTGTCTTCTTTACGAGACTCCACAGGCTAGTTCTTAGAACTCCCATGAATTTGGGAGCTCTTGGTTTTTCTTCTCCCAATGCCAGAGATAGTTAGGCCCTTTGTTGTTGTATTGTCTGCGCCTGAGTCTTTTCCTTTTTCGTGTTTGCATTCCCTCAGGATCCAATAACCATAATATTTCTCTAACTACTTCCTGAGTCACTACCAAATTATTTTGTATGCATTTTAAGTGCATCCATCTATATCCATGCAACTGCCCTGACATTTGTATTTGGCTCTCAATGAATCCCACAACGTCCTCGAGTCTAGAGTAATTTTTCCGTCTGAATAGCTTTTGTTCAGAAAGAATCCGTCTCAAAGTTCGAGAAGATATATTTTGGGAATGTAGTAACTTCAAAAATGCTATGATTTCCTTCTGCTGGAATCCAAAGGAATAATATTTTCTGATCAAACTTTCAGTTGTTTCAGCCTGAAAATCCAAGCATTACATATTATAATATGGGGGTCTAGTGCCGCGGCCTCTTCTACAACTCCTATTAACGAGATGAGTTATGGAAATGCGGTTTTCACTCGCGAAATAAAAGATTCTTCCCGGCAAGCTGATTTCATGGATTAATCAACCTTTTGGGTCTAGCTGAAACGATACAGAGATAATAGGGTGTGTAAAATTCGAAGAGTGCGTAAACTGCAAACCATCTCGTTAAGGAGTTATGGAAGACCGCGGCACTTTGGTACTTACTTCTGAAACAGAATCACCCATATTTAACACTAATTTTCAACGCCACCCCAAAGAGGACCTCTTTATTCTTTGGCCAAACGCCTATATTTCTGTAATTCTGGCATCTATAATCTGCATAATTCGGACTTTTTTTTCCGAGTTATCTATAATTCGGACTTTTTTCTCCGAATTATCTATAAATCGGATTTTCATCTCAAAATTATGTAAATTCGGACATTTATTTCAGAATTATCTATAATTCAGACTTTTATCTCCGAATTATCTATAAATCGGATTTTCATCTCAAAATTATGTAAATTCGGACATTTATTTCAGAATTATCTATAATTCAGACTTTTATCTCCGAATTTTCTATAATTCAGACTTTTATCTCAACATTTTGTTAAAATCGGACTTCTATCTCCGAATTACCCATAATTCGGACTTTTATCTCCGAATTATCTATAATTCGTACTTTTATCTCAACATTTTGTAAAAATCGGATTTCTATCTCCGAATTACCCATAATTCGGACTTTTATCTCCGAATTGTCTCATACTTTTATCTCAACATTTTGTAAAAATCGGACTTCTATCTCCGAATTACCCATAATTCGGACTTTTATCTCCGAATTATAATAATTGCGACTTTTATCTCAGAATTATAGAAAAATATTTACATGTGGCCGCTCTACGCTTTCGTAAGAGAGAGAGGCGTTTAACGAAATTGAATTTGGAACGTACGAAAGAGGTTCTCAAGTGGACCATTATCTCAAAATTATCAAAGCAGCCCCTTATTTATCGAACCCTATTCCTGATGATGAATTGATCAAAATGATTATAAATCATTTTTCGCCAGAGGTTCGTAGGGGTATTATCAATTCTGGTTATCAAACAGTTGACGATATAGAGCTACATTTGAGAAAAATTGATAGCGTTGAGGAAGGGATCACAAATCAAGAACAAGAATCCTGGAGAGGCCGTAGAAATTATCAGGTAGGAAATCGTGGTAATTGGGGTGGAGCGGAGACTCGACAGCCAGAAAGAGGGAGAACGGGGCCTACGAATTTAGGAACAGATAATGACCAGAATAATAGACAGGGTGTTTCAGCTATATTTAATAATGATTTATCAGGAATTCTAGAAGAATCTATTCCACAATTGCAGACAATTGCAGTATTGCCGACAGTCGAAATTAAAGTCGAAAATAAAATTGAAATAAAATGTTCAATCGACTCCGGCAGTCAAGTAACCGGTATTAGTCAAGCGTTTTTGGAGGAATTAGACTCGGTTCTGCCACAAATTCCCAAAATTCCTGCCAGGTGCGTATCGTTGATGGGGGCATCAGGTAATAAGTCAACAAAAGTCCGTGAACAAGTGTTTTTGTCGTTTGAATTGGGGGGTCGTAATTTCGAGTATCAATTTTTGGTTATTCCGGGATTGGCACGACAAATGTTATTGGGGTGTGACTGGATTCGGGACAGTCAATTAATAATAGATTTCGCAAAAAACTGTTCAAAGGGGGTGTTTGATGAAGTAGAATACAATTTTCCTTTCATAGGGGAACCTAATATGAATACACGAATTGCTGTTACGGAAATAATAGATGATGAAAATTTGGTTGCTGCCAGTGATGATCTAGAAACTTATTCCGAGAAAGACATAAGAGGGATTGCCCTCAAAGCAGAATCAATCGATTCCGGAGATCGTGTACGGTTATATAAATTGTTGTTACGTTTCCGCTCCTTATTTTCGAATCAACCAGGGTTGATTCACTCCTAGAACATGAGATTATTTTATATGATGGAAGTCCCTTTTTCTTTAAGTCGTACCCAATTCTCTTTTGCCATAAAAAAGAAGTAAGTCGCCAACTCGAGGAAATGTTAAAACTAGGCGTGATTGAAGAGAGTCGAACAGAATATGTAAGCCCGCTAGTATTGGTCCAGAAAAAGGACAAATCAATAAGGGTATGCCTGGATGCACAGTTTTTAAATTCTCGAATGGCAAAAGACCACGTGATGCCTCCAAATCCTTTAGAGATAGTGTATAATTTTTCGAAAAATCAAATTTTATTAACAGTTGATTTGAGTGCATCTTATTGGCAAATTCCAATCTGTAGAGAGCATCAGAAGTATACAGGGTTTATGTACGAGGGTAGTACGTATGTTTTTCAAGTACTTCCATTTGGAAGTCGATTGCCAGCTTCATCCGAGCATTAAATCAAATCTTGGGACCTATCGTAGAGGAGTTTGCGATTTCGTATGTGGATGATTAACTAATATATTCCCCCACTATAGATATGCATTTGAAACATCTGGAGGTTATTTTCGAAAAATTTAGGCAAGCAGGTGTTACGATTAAACTAAAAAAAAATCGCGGTTTGCGTGTAAGGAAGTGAATTATATTGGGCATATAATTTCAGCTGAAGGTATTCGGATGGATCCCGATCGAACAGCCGCTATTCAAAAATTTCCTAGGCCTATAAACGTTAGACAGCTAAAGGCATTTCTTGGGGTGGTTAATTATGATGCTTGATTTTCTGGGAATTTTGCAAACTATACCGCGTGTGTTGACGCGTCTTTTGAAAAAAAAATCAACCTTGGAAGTGGGGAATTGAGGAAAATGAGGTATTTGATAAAATTGAGGATTTGTTTTTGAAGGTTTCGTTGCTTAAGCACCCTGATATGAATGAACGGTTTTATATTCAAACCGATTCAAGTGGTTATGCCTTAACCGCATATCTTTTTCAATTAGATGAGGTAACGGGAGAAAAAAATATTATAGCCTATGGGAGTAGGATAATGCAAGGTAGTGAATTACAATATACAGTCACTGAAAAGGTGGCTGCTGCTGTGATTTTTGCTTTGAAAAAGTGGACAGTTTTCGTGTTGGGCCGTAACCTTACAATTATGACAGATCATAAAGCTTTATCGTTCATTAAATCTTGTAGACTTTTATCGGCACGACTGACGAGGTGAATTTTATATCTGCAAGAGTATGATTTTGAAAGTATTCATTGTAAAGCATCAGATAACTTTTTTGCCGACACGCTGTCTAGATATCCAGTCAAGGTCTCGTTGGATAAAATCGAAATTCCAGAAAATCCTGTACTCTCTATATTTCGATTAAGAAAATCTGACCTTTATCAAAAAGTTTGCTGAATATGAAACAATTGAATTCAGACCAGAAGGCTGATCCATTTTGCATGAAAATTATGAATGAACTAGATAGCAATAAACCTAATCCGAAACTCGAAAAGTGGTACTGTATATATGAATCAATTTTGTTTCGATGTGGTTCAGAATCGAGCCCTAATTATGAGGTCTGTGTGCCTGAAAATCAGATAAAGGATTCAATTATTCAAGAACATTGTGAACAAGGTCATTTCGGATCAGAAAAGTGTTTCAAAATGCGTAGAACATGTCGATTGATAATAGCATCTTGTGAATTGTGCCAAAAAACTAAGATCTCTAAACATTGTTATGATGATATGGGTTGCCTTATACCGAATAAAATTAATGAAGTGTTATGCTTAGATTTGATAGGTCCGTTGCCTACGTCGAGAGGGGGTTTGACCCAATTACTAGTATGTATTGATGCTTTCAGTAAATATGTGATGCTATTTCCATTGAAAAAGGCAAATGCTTCAGCGATTTCGAATTGTTTATTGAAAAAGTAATTTCCTGTGATGGGCAAACCACGATGTATTTTGTCGGACAACGGTACCCAATTTACTAGTGATTTATGGGCTAAAACGCTTGCTGAGAATAATATAAATATTCGACATACCTCTGTTTATTTTCCTCAGGGTAATCAAACTGAAAGGGTAAATCGAGAAATAGTACGGTTACTACGTATCCTTTGTTATCACAAACATACTAAATGGGCCTTAGTAATAAATGAGATCCAACGATGGCTCAATCGAGTAATTCACAGCGGGACGAACTTATCACCCGAAAGTTTGCATTTATCCAAACCACATGAAAATTCTTTCATTCATGATATTCAATTTCCGTCGCTTAAATACCCAGAGTTTGAGGGAGAATATTTGATAGATTGGCCCACCGTAATTTAGTGAGTAAGGCAGAAAAACGTCAAAAGAGGCACGATAATAAAAATCCAATAAAGTGCGTCTTCAAGGTCGGAGACAAGGTTTTGGTACGCACCTATCCTGAATCCTCCAGCGAATCACATGAAATTAAAAAAAATTTCTTTTAATATTCAGGTCCTGCTAGTGTTGTTGCGGTCAAGGGTAATAATTCTTATGAAGTAGTAGATGAAAAGGGATAATCAAGTATCCGTGATATTTATAACCTGAAACCCTATATTGTAATGTCTTCTCTTGATTGAGTGTGATTTTAATGTATACCGTTAATCTTTAGTTTATAATGTTAGTATTAATGTTGTTTTTACCGGGTTCTAGATAGTTTCGTGTTTTAAACCCTTAAAATTATAAATGTTTTCAAATTTAAAAGGGGGGTAATGTAGTACGCCGCCCCTGTATGAAATTACTCAAATGTGGCGCAGACATAGTGAAGTGCGGAAGAACAAAGCCGGCTGGCTAGTGGACGGTGGTTAGCAGTGAGCAGTCAGTCGGTCAGGGACTGTTGACAGGAGGAGTTGTTTGACATGCTCTCTCAAACTCTCGACAGTAAATAAGAAACAAAAATCTTCGATAGCTAGTAGTATCCCGGTGATTTCCTGAGTGCCCCCTGTAGTGTTCTATTAAAAGAAATAAAGCCTTATGTTACCTTGTAGCATTTATTTTTTTTGCTTACTTTAGTTTGTGGTAAATCAGCTGATTCAGTTGAAATATCCACCATTCTGATATATTTTTGTGTAGGTAGAAACACCTTTTTGGTTGTGTCTAACCTTACTGCAAGATCTGTTGGATCTTTATGTTTTATGGCTCTGTGAGAGGGGCCTTAGAATTCTCTCACCTTGGCATTTACCAGAAGTTGGGTAAAAGTCCCATTGCTGGCCACTTTTGGCTTTTAACAACTTATTCTGATACCTTCATTTATGAAGTGTTGCCAACCACGTTATTTGGGTATTTTTGTTTTGGGTAATATTTTTGTTTTAGAGCGGTACGGCAGCTCCCTGATGCTGGACAAATGTTGTGGTGGGTTCTTTTTGGCGACTCGGTTCTGCTGTTGGAGTTCTGGTTGATTCGCTTCGAATATCCTTGTGGTCAAAAATGTAAACTATTTAAAGTAGTTGGGACCATAGTCACCACATGGATGTCTTGGTGTGTTGGCTGGGATTCTGGTGGCATTGTCGATTCGATGGATTGGGTCCACTCCACAATAATCAGAGTGTGAGATAAGTGGCAAACTAGGGGTGGTTTACTACTAGGGATTTTAACCTCACATTCTCCTACGTAGAATGTTATTCAAGATATGCCTGGACAGCAAATTCGAGGTGATTTGCTAGCAGCATTTTAAGCCTCACTTTCTCCTACGCAGAAGGTTATTTTATGTTTGCAAGTATACCAAGGATGGGCGACTTGGTATCAAGCATTTGAATGCCCATGTCTCAATTTCATTGAGTATTTTTCTGGTTTATTTATTTGGGAGCTTTGGGGTTTCTGCTTGTCAGTTTGAGCTCGTGTTCTATAACCTTCATTTTATATGTTCCATGAAAATGACAATCTGTCTTTGTCAAGGACTTCCGGTCACTTCTCCGGTGGTGGTCGAAAGGAGATGAACTAGTATTACAATTTTCTTTTGAAATCGTGGATCGGTATTTATCCGGCTCGGATATTCACGTTAATTGGAATTGGAACCAAACAGTGAGTTTCCTGACGGCGATGGAGAAGTCGCTTTCATGTTAGTCTTCTGATAAGAATTCTTTCCATGTTTTTGAATAAGGAGTTTTCACATGGTTGCTGTTGTTCCTGGCATCTGGTTTAATATCTCCGATATACGTTAGAACGGAAAGCTTATGCATTGCTGTGGTCAAACACCTGAAAGATTTAGTGGATTTGAGAAGAATATGGTCGATGGATTGAGATTCATTTTCTTCAAGTTCGAGTAAGGATTTATGATTGCTACATTTTCCTGGTGGTGCGGTTATTGATTAATCGACTCGGATCTCCACATTTATTTGGATTTGTATATGAAGCCCATTACTTTCTCTGAAAGATTCTGGAGTACGTTTCTTGGTCCTGTAAGACACCTTGTTAGTAGTCTGACAGATCGTTTCGGCCTTGATGAAGGTATGCATATAAATGAACACTGCTATGCTCAGCCTATGGCTCTAAACCATTCAAAGTGTTTCTTATACCAAGGGTATAATGGTGTTGTTTTATTTTAGTGTTTTTTCTTGCCTATCTTTAGTGTTTCTTCTTGCATCAATTCTTCGATTCTCTGGCATTGATGGTTCTTGGGTGCTGAATAGTAGAAGTAATTACAGCCTCCTTCGTATCAACGGGAAACACCTCACATCTGTGTGCCAGTTCTCTACTGTTCCTGTGATGTCCTCGCTGTTTTAAAAAAGCTGTGCCCTAAGAAGATCACACCATCCATTTCAACTTTCTCCAGGAGATAACTACGACTATATAACAGATAAGTTTACCTTCTATTAAGTATGTGTGTATACTTATTCAACTTACTATTCTTACATATTAAAATTAGCACCTTCTTCGAAAGGCTGAGAACTGTCTACATGTAAGTAAGATTTAGATATACACATATGCTTAAGAACATCTAGATTTTATAAATCATTATTCGTTTTTATCGAGAACATCTTCTAGATTTCATAAATTATTATTCGTTTTTATCAATCTGTTGAGATTTTATAATTGAGGTTATGTGTACCTAGATGTAACCGATTTATACATGTATGAATGAAAACATTCCGCTATTCATCAAGAACACCAATATAGGATGTTAGAGCACAATGTTTGTTTTTTATTTCTGTCCATTTCTCTATATGGCCGATGTCAATGTAACTTTTTGGGAACATTCTAGTTTGAAATTATTCGATGTTCGCTGTTGTCAAATACGGAATTTTGATTATTATCAACTGCGTGGCGCCCTTGGCATGCCATTTCCAAATTATTTTTAATATCATTTTTTAACAATCAATCGAACCCATAGTGTTCTCTGACGAAGAGCTGCCGTCTGCAGTGCTTCTCCTTATTTAATATTTTTTTCAAAAAGGAGGTTGCACATATTTGGCGCCCAACGTGGGGCCCGATTTTTCTTACTTTCCTGTTTTTAATTTGGAAATAGCATCATTTTTTTGTGCATTGGCTGTTCAATTTGATGGTCAGAAATATGTATTTTAACTTTGTTTGATAAATCATTGTTTACAGGGAATTGGATGGTGTACTTCCAGAGCACAGGGTAGAGACATCTTTTTAAAAAAGCCATCAGAGAACATTTGAAAACCCTTCATCAAGAATTTGGAGTTTATCTAGAGGATTGGTCCAATTGATTGTATAGAATTTGGTTTTAGTCTTGGTTCGGAGCTTTTTGGTAAGGTTTTCATATATTTTGGAAATATGTTACACAATTCCGACTGCCTTGAACTTTAGTACCTTCCTACTATTTGAAGTTTGAAGATAGAAAATGGATTCCAATTTTAAAGTTAAACACCTATTAATAAATGAATTGACTTATGAACTCAGAATTAGGGGAGTTGAATCAGATAGGTCTTGTGATGATAAAAGAAAGATTCTTGGAAGACTTATTGCTAAAGAAAGACAACAAAACTTAGATCCTAGTACGATAATTGACCCTGCTTTTGATGTAATATCAGAGAAAACTGAAATAGAACAAACTGTTGCAAGCTTAGAAAATTTAATCAAAGACTTTGAAGGTCCAACATCTGACTCAATTTACCAAAGAGCTGTTTCTCGATTAGCCCATATACTGAATCGCATCAAACGTTTGAAGCTTGATGAGACTGATGCAAACTACCAGACTTTTTTAAATTCAAAAAGGAATCTTATGCAACTGTCTTGTATTTGGATGCAGAGCTGCATGAGAGAGTTCAAGAACCTGATCCAGTCATTTTATATAATTCAAGTATACTTGGCAATCTGAATGCTACCGCCAATAACAATCCTGCAAATGTCACCCAACCTTCTAATTGTGTTCCAAAATCGGAACCAGTTTATAAATTAGGAATTCAGTTCGATGGAGAACCTAAAAATCTTCTTTCATTTATTGGGAAAGTTGAAGAAGTTGCACAAGCACGACATGTTACTAAGTCTGATTTATTTTTGTCTGCCTCAGATCTCTTCACTGGAAAGGCAACTTTTTGGCTTCGTCACATAAAATCCTCAGTTTTTGATTGGGATGAACTGATATCAAAATCAAAAAAAGACTTTTTAGTATCTGATTTTGATGATGAAATTTGGAATCGAATAAAATCAAGAAAACAGGGTAGGCATGAACCTGTGGTACTGTTTATTGCCTGTATGGAATCTCTTTTTGCTAGATTGACTAGAACTCCTATTGAAACTACTAAAGTGAAGTATATTAAGGCTGGTTCAATGAGAGAATATCAAGCTAGATTAGCACTGAGCGATATAGATTGTGTGTCAACACTTAGTACTTGTAAAAGATTAGAAGATGCTGATGTTCTGTCTATAGCAAGTTCTTCCAGATCAGTTTCATCAATAGATCCAGAGTTGGCTTTCGTTTCATATAAAGTTTCAGTGAAAAACAATAATAATAATAAAGGTAAATCAAAATTTTCACGTTGAAATTCTGTTCTTAAACAAAATAAGTCTAGTGTTGAGTCCAAAAATAAGTCTGGTATTTCCACTATTGATTCTTGTTGGCGTTGTGGGTTGCCTAACCATAGATTTGTCAATTGTACTTCTAATTTTAAAAAAAAGTTGTTTCAAATGTGGCACTCCAGATGTTACTATTAAATAGTGTTCTTGTTGTCAGGGAAACTAATTAGGAAGGCAGGTTGTCATGACTTATCTACCTCTTCCAATAATATAGTCATGAAAAATAATAGATTTTCAGAGGAAGATTGGAGACGATGGAAAAACCATGTTAGGTCTTTCTATAAAGAGTATAAAGCCTCCACTTCTCGAAACTTGGCACCTGTTTTTCTCAAGAAACCCAGGGATAACAGACCTTATATTTCAGTTGAAATATTTGGGAAACAACTGGTGGGTCTTTTGGACAGCGGGGCTAATGTCAGCGTAGTAGGGAAGAAGGGTCTAGAAATTTTGGAGGGATTCGGCTTTTCTGTTTCACCATCTCACCTCAAAAATATCATAACGGTTGATGGCACCGAATGTCATATACAGGGAGTAGTTGATTTGCCTATCAATATCTCTAATACTGTTAAAGTTATTTCTGCTGTAGTTGTTCCCTCCTCACCACATTGCTTTATTTTTGGTAGTGACTTCTGCTCTACATTTGGAATTAGAATCGATTTCAAGGACAATATGTGGAATATTCACAGTGATTCCATAAATAGTAGTATTCAAACAGAACCTGAATATTCAACTTCTTTTAATTTTGACCTTTATTGTTTGGGTGAGTTAAACTCAGAACAACAACATAGAATGCAAGAAGTAATAGATACCTTTCAGGAAGTTAATAGTGAGAACAGGCTTGGTAGAACTGATAAAATTAAAATGACCATTGACACTGCAGATGCAAAACCTTTTAAAATCAGGCAATACAATATGTCACCTTATATGTTAAAGATCATGAATAAGGAATTAGATGATATGCTTAGGCTTGGAGTAGAAGAACCCTCGCATAGTGCTTGGAATAGTCCCGTTTTACTGGTTAAAAAGAAATCAAATGAGTATAGGCTTTGTTTTGATGGCAGGAAACTGAATGAGTTTACCAAGCATGACAGTTATCCTTTACCACGAATTGATAGAATACTGAACCTCCTTCGTGATGCAAAATTTATATCTAGCATTGACTTGAGAAAAAGTTTCTGGCAGATACCTCTGGATGAGAACAGTAAAGAGAAAACTACTTTTAGTATACCAGGCCGTGGTTTGTTTCATTTTAACGTGGTTCCATTCGGATTAGTGAATTCAGCACAAACTCAACAGAGATTGGTTGACGCTCTTTTTGGGCCTGAATTTGAGCCGCATGTTTTCACTTATTTGGATGACATCATTGTCATTTCATCCACATTTGAGGAACATTGTTCTCTCTTACTGAAAATCCAGGATATCTGGTTTAACTATCAATTCGCAAAAATGTAAATTCTTTCAAACATCTCTTAAATACTAAGGCTTTTTTGTTGACCGAGAAGGACTAAGAACAGATCCAGAGAAAGTCTCTGTTATGATAAACTATCCCCGTCCAACTACCAGTACCGAAATTAAGAGGGTTATTGGGATGTGTTCCTGGTATAGACTTTTCATAGAAAATTTTTCCACCTTGATGGCTCCAATCAATGCCCTGTTGAAAGGTAAGAAAAAGAAGCAGGCTATTCAGTGGATTTCTGAAGCTGAATCTGCCTTTATAAATATCAAAAATGCTTTGCTAACAACCCCGGTTCTTGCTTCTCCGGGTTTCAGCAAGCAGTTCACCATTGAGTGTGATGCTTCTTCTCTAGGTATTGGAGGTATTCTAACCCAAGAGATAGATGGACATGATAGAGTTATTGCTTACGCTTCTCGTTCCCTTTCTAGGGCAGAGCGCAATTACACCGTTACCGAGCGGGAATTATTGAGTTTGATATTTTTACTAGAGAAATTCCGTCCTTATGTGGAAGGTACTATCTTCAAAGTTTACACAGATCATCATAGTCTTTTGTGGATTAATAACTTGAAGGATCCTTGTGGTAGATTAGCCAGATGGGCTGTCAAACTTAGGCAGCTTAATTTTACGATCATCCATCGTAAAGGTGCTCAAAACGTTGTTTCAGATTTTCTATCTCGCATTCCAGGTGAAGAACCTGCAGATATGTTAGAAACGAGCCCAATTGATATTCAGCCAAGTGAAGGTGACAAGTGGTTTATTTCACAGAGGGATAAGATTGTTAAAGACCCTAAATCATATCCTCAATGGAAAGTTGAAGGTGATTTAGTTTATAAGTTTATTCCATCTAAATTACCATTAAAAACTAATGTTTCAGACTGGAAACTGTTAGCACCCAAATCCCAGAGATTTTCCATTATGAGTGATTGTCATAACCCTCCCACTTGTGCACATTTTGGTTCTCATAAGACTCTTTGCAGAATCAAACAACATTACTATTGGCCTATGATGAGACATGACATCTTGAAATTTGTACGTAATTGTGAAATCTGTCAGTCACAAAAGCTTTCTAACACAACTCCAATGGGTCTTATGGGAGCTGAAAAGAATGTTAAATATCCATTTCAAATTATAGCTGTGGACATAATGGGTCCGTTTCCCCGTTCACCTAGAGGCTTTGCTCATTTGTTAGTTGTCGCTGATTTCTTTACTAAATATACTATTCTTTGTCCCATGCGTTCAGCAACTGCAATTAATATTGTTGAATTTTTGGAAAACGAGGTATTCTTAATTCATGGTGTTCCCCAATTTATCATATGTGATAATGGTCAACAGTTTGCTGGGAAAACTTTTAAAAAATTAGCTGATACTTATGAAGTTCAGAAAATATGGTACACACCTAGATATTCAGCTCAGTGTAATTTTGTTGAACGAAACAATAAAACTATTGGTCAAGCAATTAGGTGCTATATAGATGAGCATAAGAATTGGGATTCTGAGTTGGCTAAGATTCAACAAGCTATCAATACTGCTTCTCACGAAGTGCATAATTACTCGCCTGCCTTTTTAAATTTTGGTAGACACATACCACTTTCTGGTAAATATTATGGAAAAATATCTAGTACTTCTGATTATGAGTTATGTCCAGGTGACAGAGATTATTTTGTTAATAGCAAATCAGGTTTTTCAGAAATATATAAAAAAGTTTAGGATAAACTTCATAAAGCTTATTTGAAGGATGAAAAATCTTATAATTTGAGGAAAAGAGATTTTCAATTTAACGTTGGTGATGAAGTTTGGAGAAGAAATAAGGTACTGTCGGAAGCTGTAACAAAATTTAGTGCGAAATTAGCTCCAAAATACGTTTTGTGTATTGTGAGGAAAAAGGTTTCACGTTTAGTTTATTCAATGGAAAATAGTGATGGATCTCCTGCAGGAGAATGGCACATTAAGGATTTAAAACCCTATTTTGGATCCAATTCAGATGTGTCTGTGGGATGAATTTTAGTTTATTGCGTTTGCCGGTTGAGGAATAATTTTCCTTGCCCATTGAAGTACAGATTGAGGAAATAATTTTCCTGATCTATGATAGTTTAGCGATTGAGGAGTTTTTCTTCGAATCAATTTTAGTGAAACTGGTATGTTCCTATTTTTGCCCCTTTTCAATGAATTTATATTTTTTCCCTTAATTATAATTCATTGTCTATTTTTCTAGTTTTCTAGATTTTTATATCTAGATGAGAGATACATAAGTGCACTATGTTCTCGAAAGTTTTAAGCCCCTGAAATTGTTCTGATCCAATGATTATTTCAAGAATTCCGAATCCAGAGCAAGTCTGTATATAGTCTTTGAAAGTGCTTTCATAATATTTTCTGTTTTGGTCGACCTTTTCCCGATTTTTGACTTTCACGATTTGAGACTTCCTACCGATTATGACTTTACCGATTTTGTGTTCCTTTAGGATGTGTAGTACGCATAGTTACTGTAATCCAAAACTTATGGAAAATATTGCTGCCCCTTTAGTGATAAAACAAACTTGTGCAGGTCTGTTTTATTTTCTTAGGAGAGGGGTGATGTAGCATTTATTTTTTTGCTTACTTTAGTTTGTGGTAAATCAGCTGATTCAGTTGAAATATCCACCATTCTGATATATTTTTGTGTAGGTAGAAACACCTTTTTGGTTGTGTCTAACCTTACTGCAAGATCTGTTGGATCTTTATGTTTTATGGCTCTGTGAGAGGGGCCTTAGAATTCTCTCACCTTGGCATTTACCAGAAGTTGGGTAAAAGTCCCATGGCTGGCCACTTTTGGCTTTTAACAACTTATTCTGATACCTTCATTTATGAAGTGTTGCCAACCACGTTATTTGGGTATTTTTGTTTTGGGTAATATTTTTGTTTTAGAGCGGGACGGCAGCTCCCTGATGCTGGACGATTGTTGTGGTGGGTTCTTTTTGGCGACTCGGTTCTGCTGTTGGAGTTCTGGTTGATTCGCTTCGAATATCCTTGTGGTCAAAAATGTAAACTATTTAAAGTAGTTGGGACCATAGTCACCACATGGATGTCTTGGTGTGTTGGCTGGGATTCTGGTGGCATTGTCGATTCGATGGATTGGGTCCACTCCACAATAATCAGAGTGTGAGATAAGTGGCAAACTAGGGGTGGTTTACTACTAGGGATTTTAACCTCACATTCTCCTACGTAGAATGTTATTCAAGATATGCCTGGACAGCAAATTCGAGGTGATTTGCTAGCAGCATTTTAAGCCTCACTTTCTCCTACGCAGAAGGTTATTTTATGTTTGCAAGTATACCAAGGATGGGCGACTTGGTATCAAGCATTTGAATGCCCATGTCTCAATTTCATTGAGTATTTTTCTGGTTTATTTATTTGGGAGCTTTGGGGTTTCTGCTTGTCAGTTTGAGCTCGTGTTCTATAACCTTCATTTTATATGTTCCATGAAAATGACAATCTGTCTTTGTCAAGGACTTCCGGTCACTTCTCCGGTGGTGGTCGAAAGGATATGAACTAGTATTACAATTTTCTTTTGAAATCGTGGATCGGTATTTATCCGGCTCGGATATTCACGTTAATTGGAATTGGAACCAAACAGTGAGTTTCCTGACGGCGATGGAGAAGTCGCTTTCATGTTAGTCTTCTGATAAGAATTCTTTCCATGTTTTTGAATAAGGAGTTTTCACATGGTTGCTGTTGTTCCTGGCATCTGGATTAATATCTCCGATATACGTTAGAACGGAAAGCTTATGCATTGCTGTGGTCAAACACCTGAAAGATTTAGTGGATTTGAGAAGAATATGGTCGATGGATTGAGATTCATTTTCTTCAAGTTCGAGTAAGGATTTATGATTGCTACATTTTCCTGGTGGTGCGGTTATTGATTAATCGACTCGGATCTCCACATTTATTTGGATTTGTATATGAAGCCCATTACTTTCTCTGAAAGATTCTGGAGTACGTTTCTTGGTCCTGTAAGACACCTTGTTAGTAGTCTGACAGATCGTTTCGGCCTTGATGAAGGTATGCATATAAATGAACACTGCTATGCTCAGCCTATGGCTCTAAACCATTCAAAGTGTTTCTTATACCAAGGGTATAATGGTGTTGTTTTATTTTAGTGTTTTTTCTTGCCTATCTTTAGTGTTTCTTCTTGCATCAATTCTTCGATTCTCTGGCATTGATGGTTCTTGGGTGCTGAATAGTAGAAGTAATTACAGCCTCCTTCGTATCAACGGGAAACACCTCACATCTGTGTGCCAGTTCTCTACTGTTCCTGTGATGTCCTCGCTGTTTTAAAAAAGCTGTGCCCTAAGAAGATCACACCATCCATTTCAACTTTCTCCAGGAGATAACTACGACTATATAACAGATAAGTTTACCTTCTATTAAGTATGTGTGTATACTTATTCAACTTACTATTCTTACATATTAAAATTAGCACCTTCTTCGAAAGGCTGAGAACTGTCTACATGTAAGTAAGATTTAGATATACACATATGCTTAAGAACATCTAGATTTTATAAATCATTATTCGTTTTTATCGAGAACATCTTCTAGATTTCATAAATTATTATTCGTTTTTATCAATCTGTTGAGATTTTATAATTGAGGTTATGTGTACCTAGATGTAACCGATTTATACATGTATGAATGAAAACATTCCGCTATTCATCAAGAACACCAATATAGGATGTTAGAGCACAATGTTTGTTTTTTATTTCTGTCCATTTCTCTATATGGCCGATGTCAATGTAACTTTTTGGGAACATTCTAGTTTGAAATTATTCGATGTTCGCTGTTGTCAAATACGGAATTTTGATTATTATTAACTGCGTGGCGCCCTTGGCATGCCATTTCCAAATTATTTTTAATATCATTTTTTAACAATCAATCGAACCCATAGTGTTCTCTGACGAAGAGCTGCCGTCTGCAGTGCTTCTCCTTATTTAATATTTTTTTCAAAAAGGAGGTTGCACATATTTGGCGCCCAACGTGGGGCCCGATTTTTCTTACTTTCCTGTTTTTAATTTGGAAATAGCATCATTTTTTTGTGCATTGGCTGTTCAATTTGATGGTCAGAAATATGTATTTTAACTTTGTTTGATAAATCATTGTTTACAGGGAATTGGATGGTGTACTTCCAGAGCACAGGGTAGAGACATCTTTTTAAAAAAGCCATCAGAGAACATTTGAAAACCCTTCATCAAGAATTTGGAGTTTATCTAGAGGATTGGTCCAATAGATTGTATAGAATTTGGTTTTAGTCTTGGTTCGGAGCTTTTTGGTAAGGTTTTCATATATTTTGGAAATTTGTTACACAATTCCGACTGCCTTGAACTTTAGTACCTTCCTACTATTTGAAGTTTGAAGATAGAAAATGGATTCCAATTTTAAAGTTAAACACCTATTAATAAATGAATTGACTTATGAACTCAGAATTAGGGGAGTTGAATCAGATAGGTCTTGTGATGATAAAAGAAAGATTCTTGGAAGACTTATTGCTAAAGAAAGACAACAAAACTTAGATCCTAGTACGATAATTGACCCTGCTTTTGATGTAATATCAGAGAAAACTGAAATAGAACAAACTGTTGCAAGCTTAGAAAATTTAATCAAAGACTTTGAAGGTCCAACATCTGACTCAATTTACCAAAGAGCTGTTTCTCGATTAGCCCATATACTGAATCGCATCAAACGTTTAAAGCTTGATGAGACTGATGCAAACTACCAGACTTTTTTTAAATTCAAAAAGGAATCTTATGCAACTGTCTTGTATTTGGATGCAGAGCTGCATGAGAGAGTTCAAGAACCTGATCCAGTCATTTTATATAATTCAAGTATACTTGGCAATCTGAATGCTACCGCCAATAACAATCCTGCAAATGTCACCCAACCTTCTAATTGTGTTCCAAAATTGTTTTGGGTAATATTTTTGTTTTAGAGCGGGACGGCAGCTCCCTGATGCTGGACGATTGTTGTGGTGGGTTCTTTTTGGCGACTCGGTTCTGCTGTTGGAGTTCTGGTTGATTCGCTTCGAATATCCTTGTGGTCAAAAATGTAAACTATTTAAAGTAGTTGGGACCATAGTCACCACATGGATGTCTTGGTGTGTTGGCTGGGATTCTGGTGGCATTGTCGATTCGATGGATTGGGTCCACTCCACAATAATCAGAGTGTGAGATAAGTGGCAAACTAGGGGTGGTTTACTACTAGGGATTTTAACCTCACATTCTCCTACGTAGAATCTTATTCAAGATATGCCTAGACAGCAAATTCGAGGTGATTTGCTAGCAGCATTTTAAGCCTCACTTTCTCCTACGCAGAAGGTTATTTTATGTTTGCAAGTATACCAAGGATGGGCGACTTGGTATCAAGCATTTGAATGCCCATGTCTCAATTTCATTGAGTATTTTTCTGGTTTATTTATTTGGGAGCTTTGGGGTTTCTGCTTGTCAGTTTGAGCTCGTGTTCTATAACCTTCATTTTATACGTTCCATGAAAATGACAATCTGTCTTTGTCAAGGACTTCCGGTCACTTCTCCGGTGGTGGTCGAAAGGAGATGAACTAGTATTACAATTTTCTTTTGAAATCGTGGATCGGTATCTATCCGGCTCGGATATTCACGTTAATTGGAATTGGAACCAAACAGTGAGTTTCCTGACGGCGATGGAGAAGTCGCTTTCATGTTAGTCTTCTGATAAGAATTCTTCCCATGTTTTTGAGTAAGGAGTTTTCACATGGTTGCTGTTGTTCCTGGCATCTGGTTTAATATCTCCGATATACGTTAGAACGGAAAGCTTATGCATTGCTGTGGTCAAACACCTGAAAGATTTAGTGGATTTGAGAAGAATATGGTCGATGGATTGAGATTCATTTTCTTCAAGTTCGAGTAAGGATTTATGGTTGCTACATTTTCCTGGTGGTGCGGTTATTGATTAATCAACTCGGATCTCCACATTTATTTGGATTTGTATATGAAGCCCATTACTTTCTCTGAAAGATCCTGGAGTACGTTTCTTGGTCCTGTAAGACACCTTGTTAGTAGTCTGACAGATCGTTTCGGCCTTGATGAAGGTATGCATATAAATGAACACTGCTATGCTCAGCCTATGGCTCTAAACCATTCAAAGTGTGTCTTATACCAAGGGTATAATGGTGTTGTTTTATATTAGTGTTTTTTCTTGCCTATCTTTAGTGTTTCTTCTTGCATCAATTCTTCGATTTTCTGGCATTGATGGTTCTTGGGTGCTGAATAGTAGAAGTAATTACAGCCTCCTTCGTATCAAATGAAAACACCTCACATCTATGTGCCAGTTCTCTACTGTTCCTGTGATGTCCTCGCTGTTTTAAAGAAGCTGTGCTCTAAGAAGATCACACCATCCATTTCAACTTTCTCCAGGAGATAACTACGATTATATAACAGATAAGTTTACCTTCTATTAAGTATGTGTGTATACTTATTCAACTTACTATTCATACATATTAAAATTAGCACCTTCTTCGAAAGGCTGAGAACTATCTACATGTAAGTGAGATTTAGATATACACATATGCTTAGGAACATCTAGATTTCATAAATCATTATTCGTTTTTATCAAGAACATCTTCTAGATTTCATAAATTATTATTCGTTTTTATCAATCTGTTGAGATTTTATACTTGAGGTTATGTGTACCTAGATGTAACCGATTTATACATGTATGAATGAAAACATTCCGCTATTCATCAATAACACCAATATAGGATGTTAGAGCACAATGTTTGTTTTTTGTTTCTGTCCATCTCTCTATATGGCCAATGTCAATGTAACTTTTTGGGAACATTCTAGTTTGAAATTATTTGATGTTCGCTGTTGTCAAATACGGAATTTTAATTATTATTAACTGCGTGGCGCCCTTGGCATGCCATTTCCAAATTATTTTTACTAACATTTTTAAAACAATCAATCGAACCCATAGTGTTCTCCGAGGATGAGCTGCCGTCTGCAGTGCTTCTCCTTATGTAATATTTCTTTCAAAAAGGAGGTTGCAACCTATCAGTGGATTCGCAAAGCAATAATTTTATTTCACCCACGCGGCTCTACAGACGACCCGGCATATTACATGGCATATCGCTTTCATCAACAAGAAAAATAAAAAACATACATTCAAGCCCTACAAAGTGAGAAAAGTACATCATTTGCGTTCAACAGACTACGAAGAAAGAGTAGTAGTTTGTAGATGGCGGCTACTGAGACATTTTCGGCAAGATGATATTTGTAGTAAAATTTTATGGTGCGACGAAAGCCGATTAACAAATAATGGATGGTTCAATAGGAATATTTATAATCACTGGCGCCAGGAGAATGCTTATTTACATAGAGCCACTAACTTTCAAGAGAGGTTCGGCACTGATGCCTGACTTGGGGTTTCGGATACCAAAATCATTGGTCCCTACTTCTTTGATACTTCATTGACGGGGAGTTATATCATGAGTTCCTATCGGAGATTCTGGACGATTTTTTGGATGATTTGCCTCTAAATTTCCTGAGGAAATATGAATATTTTTAACATGACGGAACACTACCACATCGCACACAAATTTGTAAAACCATTCCTCGATAGGACCAGACCAGGAAGATGGATAGAAAACAATGGTCCTATCAAATGGCCACCGCGTTCACCCGACCTCACTCTTCTTGATTATTCGATATGGGGTTTCATCAAGGATAAAGTGTTCAGTTCAACTTTCGAATATTTGGAAGAGTTGAAAGCTTCAATAAGTCGAGCATGCATGGCCATAACGACCCGAATGCTTCAAAACTGCCACAAGCATACCATCTTTAGAGCGGTGGGCGTCAATTTGAACACCTTATCAGATGCCGGCACCGATGACTGAAACAATGTGTACTTAAAATAGTATTTGTTGCCCTTTTTTATTTTTATAGTTTTTTTATATCAATTTCAAATAGTTTCAAGTTGAATGTGTATTTTGAAGTAGAAAATTGCCTTTTTTCTGCAGAGGCCAGAGGAAAATTGGTAGAAAAAAATTGGAATTTTCATTGTTCGGACCTTGATGATGGAACTAATGGGCAGAAATGTAGCAACAACTACTAGGTGAGATACATATCTGATCTCGGTGAGATAGGAACCACCCAAATTCAGGAAAAAAAGTACAGGTTCTTATTTGAAGAAATAAAATTGAGGGTGGCCTCGAAGAAAGAAACGTCGTATCGAAAATTAAAGCACAGTACATCGAAACAAATTCTAAACAGTGAAGGAAATTTCCTGAACAGATTTCCATATTCCTAAGAATAGAGGGGCCAGCACAAAGAAAAACAACGGGCCATTTCGGTTTTCCCCGTATATCTCAGAAACGGTCTGTGATATTTTTGATTTGGAAACATCGCTTCATTGTTCACTAAAATAGACAACTTTTGTCTAATTCAACCAAGTTCGTATCATTTACCGTTTTTGAGATGCCAATAGTGGTACGACATAAAAAAAACGGACTGTATAGTACTTTGCTATGGAAGGTAGTTCAAACATAGATTCGCAGACACTGAATCCCAAGGTTTTGCCCTGAAGCTTTCTTCCAGCTTCACAATAGGGATTGAATTTCAAGAGATCTTTCAGGAGTTGTTGGTCACCAGAATTCAAAGCCATATCTTATCGGCTTGCCCTTGATGAATTGCTTCATGCTTCATGTTTTTAAACGAATACTTTGATACTTTGATGAAATTGGGTACAAATATTTTATGATTTCAATTGCCGTAAAAAAAACATTTAGGCGAATATGTTCAAAAGCCATTACTTTTGATCACAATGTTTTGAACTTGCTTTTTGGGTATGTTTCCTTACAGTTGAACCATTGGGAACTATCGAAAAGTTCATTTCAATAGGTATATAATATTTGTTAAATATTCAAAATCAACAATTAGCACATCGATTCAATCTGATCGATATTATGTGACCAATTCAAAAGTCATGTTGTATCTTGGCAGTCATAAGGCTTTAGGACAGATTGATAGTGATACATCGATTTTCACCGTCATTTGATCAAAAGTGATTCATTTGAATCGAAAATATCATAATCAACCAAAACATAACGTATTTCACACTGGAGAAAAAATCCTCTGTTTACAATCTCCACATACGACTATTATACTACTTTTCTCGCCCTTATGGCATTATGATTTCAAATCAAGATCACAGCACTGCGAAGAGGTCAACTCACTGCACCACTCTTGACAATTATTTAATTAATTAAAAGAAAGCACATACACTGTGCTCTCTAACATTTCTGTTGCGAAGTCGGGATTCGGATGTGGTTCCGAATTTTCTAAAATTCAAGAGAAATATTAAAACAGCGAAAGCGAACAGAATCTATGGGAGAATGGAGAAAGCGATCCTGCGTGAAAGAATTTATAAGAATAGAAGAAACTAAGCTCGAATTGACAGGGAATTGCTCGATACCGTCTTGAAATTAGGAAGCGTCATGCACTGGAGTGACTGGGAGAAGGTTGACCGGCTCACCTTCAACAGTATGGAAGCTCTCATGTCCTCAGATACCGAAAGACAGAAAAGGAAGTTCGATAAATTACATAAAAGTGCAGGTCACCAACAAAGCAACAGCAATGTAACGGTCGTGAATCTGTCCCATCGACAACTTTCAACGGAAGAGATGGGCATACTGGAGAAAGGCATGATGGACAAAGATGACTATAAGGATAAGGTAGTACAGCTGCTTGACCCCAACACGTATAATGTACTTGGACGAGATCCAACCACGAGCATCATGAGGAAAACAAACAAACTGATTCGTGACTCATCGATAGACCAATGTAAGAAAAAGGGATTACCGAAAACAGAAGCATTACCACCCAGGCTATATGGACTTCCCAAAATACACAAACCAGGGGTTCCGCTCAGGCCGATAGTTCGGTACCTTAACAAGAATTCCAACCATCACCCGAGGCAAAAGAGAGGAGTAATCAAGACCCTGGTAGAAAGAGCGAGACGCATTTCTGAGCCAGAATATCTCGAAGAAGAGATGCGTCATTTAGAAAACGCCTTCATATGTAATGGCTACCGCAGGGACGAAATTCACCGAGCCTTGCGACCTAGAAAAGGAGTTTCAATAAATGGCCCCGAACAAGCCGTTAATGGACGGGGGTGTCTGCCTTATATTAACGGTATGACGGACCGCATTGGAAGACTGTTAGAAAAGCATGGGGTGCAAGCAATTTTCAAGCCCACGAGGAAAATTCAAGAAAACCTCAGATCCTCAAGTCAACTCTTTCGAATAGAAATAGACGAAAACCATCCAGTATTAAGGCTACCGAATTAATGCAATGATAGTGGGCTGGTATTTTTGAATAACGTCTATTCACAAATTCTAGTGTGGAAAAGTACATTTTTTTTTTCAATTGATATAAATCGGAAAATTAAAATCGATTGAACCAATTATTATTAAGAACCCTCAGAACTGGTAACAACATGAACAAAAATACACCTTCAGAGGAACGACAATAAACTTCAATCAATAATGAGAGCATAACTAAAATAGTAAACTAGACATTTGGGGAAGGAAACAGTACAGGTGAACCATATCAATCGAATATACATACATATCGATAGTTATACATCACTTGAATATAACAATACATGGTACATTTCACATAAAAATAGTGAAATATTCTCATGAGTACATTTATTGCAACAGTACACTATGACTGATTTGCTTGATAAGTTCCCAGAAATTTGTGAATAAAATAAGTCAATTGTTTCCAATAGAAACAAAACAAAAAACATTCAGTATAAAGACTACTAAATTAAATCATCGTGAATTAGAGCGTAACTTTCTACCATAGTTTATTAAAGGTAACAGATTTGAATTCGGTACGAATTTATTTATCAAGGAATATAAATGAAAATGTCTATACATTTTTCACTGATTTTGGTACAGAATCAGGTGAGTAAATAAACTCCTACAACTCCTAACCCGATTATTCAACTGCTTACTTTTTTTCTCGTTCCATGGTGCATTCTTATTGTGAAATATATTTTTAATATTAGTTTGATCAAAGATAACTGATGGTTATCTAGTAGTTCTCCATCAAAAATATGATCACCACATGCAGCAAACACACGTTCTGGTAAGCATCTCAATGTATCATAAATGAGAATGTTCATAATATTTCATATGGACTGAAAATATTTGAACCAAACTTTCTCAATGAGAAATTTTGATGCTTTGAATAATTTTCCATGAGTTTTTCGTTTTTGTAATAATGAAAAAGTTTCATTATTTTCCAATAAAGATGTGTATTATCCAAGGTCACCGTATTTGCAATGTCTGCTCCTCGAACTTCTCAAGAAATTAATAGTGTTTTGAAGGCGGATTGAAATTGTCGAGCGGTGGGATTATTATTAAAACCATGCAGTACTGAACTGAAAAAAAGTACTGAACATTTAAATGCTCTTCATAAATCAATAATACAGATTTCATACATACGAGAGCATCCACCGGAGGGTAGCTGAACCATCACGCTCAATCTTAAGAAATTTATAGGACGCAATGTTCGATCTGTACGATTGAACATGATTTAATGCGCAGGTGCGAATTGAAGGCTTGCTTGACTGGGCGAAGCTCAAAAATCGATCTCCTGTTATTTGAGAATCGCGGAAGCAACATTGTTTCGAATTTTTGATTTTGATCACTGAATTCGTTTCACGTTATCTTGATATCGTTACATTATCTTTCCTCTTCCACATGAAAATTCAATGAAGTGTTTTTTGTTTTGAGTGGAATGTCAGGTATGTGTAAAGAGTTCTATAATTATCTTAAACTCAACGTCCATAGCTTTACGAAATCTTCATCTCAATTTAGCTTCGTAATCCTTCAATTTTCAAGTGCTTATCTTTTCTTTTTCATAATATTTTTGGGTTATTCATCGCCAGGAGCGTTTCAATTTTCTTTTCACAACCTCGTGAAACGAAAATTTCTCAATTTCAAGAATTTGACTGCTTTTTATTTTTACAGCAGTTGGTCGCATGACAAATGAAATCCTGAAGTGAAATCAATTGATTTGTTCGGAATAGAGGCTCAAAGCTGTTCCTGTTGTGAAATATATACTGAAAACATAGTTACCCCCTTGGTATCCTGTGTATCAAGGCTGGAGATGATTCAAGGTGAGTATCGATGCACACCTTTTTTATTTACCTCAAAAATCTGTAATTGTGTGTTTTATCTCACCTTGAGAAATTATTATCTTTCTTACGTGAATCTTTTCAAATCAGAGATTTTTCTCTCTGATTCATCTAACGTTCCCTTTCATTATCTTTACCTCTGAAAATATATAATTTGAGTCAAATTGGTCGGACTCAAATATTTCTATTATTATCACTTCATACTTGGATCACATAAGATTTCGTGAAGGAGTATTTCACCATTTTGTACACCATTTTGGAATTCATTTCTTGAATACAACTGTAACTAGCTTCAACTATACATTATACGTTATCAACTATTCATAGTCTTGACAGGGATAATATACCATTTTTTCGATTCAATATAGGACCTCAGTCATAAGAATTCATTATCATAATCTTGTATATCACTGTATTTAGTATATAAGTTATACAATCGCTCAGATACATGAGCTAGTTACGTCGGTCATCCAAGGTTCAAGTGTAGTCTATACATATCTGGTTCAAAATATAACTTGGCGTATCGTTTTTCATGAAACAACTGGAACGGTGAGCCAAACCTGAGCTACTGACCTGCTTGCTGTACCTGATAGATTACCAGGAATATTGGGGTGAATCTATTAGCCCAAGAGTACACCCATGCTGATTTACTGTAGTTCCAATCGATACCTGCTAGACTCCCAGGAATACTAGGGTGAACATAGTAGCCCAACGTCTTCAAGAAACGCTAGGGGAATCTAGTAGCCCAACAGTGATCGTAAGTTACTCCAAGTACCTGAAGGTCTCCCAGGGATATTAGGGTGAACATAGTAGCCCGATTTATGGAAGCCTAGTCCAGCCATCAACAGCTAGAAAAGGTTTGAGTAGCCCACCAGCAGTAATAATAAAACCAGAGTCCAGTGAACTAAAACAGCAGTTACCAGACAAGGTACATCACTGAATCTCCATTTCAAACATCACTATTTGAATTATTGTTCAATCGTCTAATTTTCTATTACTGAATCTCTGATTCAATGTTCACTATTCAAATTGTTTAATGATCTATTTTTTTTATTATATATTATATACATTCACTTGGTATTTTATTGTTTTGTTCAACATAGAGGGAAAGTATCTTTATCCATTTCAGGGAAGTTTGAATTTTTATCCTTTTTAATTTAACAAAAAATTCTGGCGTCCAGCCAAAATAAATTAAAAAACCTTGCTTGACACCAACATAAATTTGAAACTGGTAAGTCAGTCCAAAGAACACCACGCCAATCTTCACTAAACTAGTCTGGCAAATATGCAGTAATAGTTACATTACGTAACTTCGTTACAGACAATAGTATTTTTTTTCATCGAGATGCGAGTTTGAAATGTATCTTTTGGCATTATCAATTTTTTTTTCAAATATCTTCCTCAGTCCTTACTGATGAGGCCTTCTTGTATATGTACGATGAATGAAGATTTCTTGAATTGAAAATATTAAATAAATCATTGAACATTACACAGAACTCTGCCGTTTTTTCGGCGCCTTTGAATTGGCTTAATTTGAGGTCTTTCTCGAGATATCTCATAGCATCACAAACACTCCTACTTAACGTTTGCGACGCGATTTTCACCTTCATTTTTCACACACAAACTGCAGGTGTCTTTTCTCAATTTTCGTTTCGGCAGTGAGTCCCTCCTGATACTGAAAATAAACTAGCAGGTGCAAATAGCTCCACTGAATTGATTTCCCATCTCCAGTCTTCGAATCTTATGATCCCAAAACAATTTCTTACAAATTTTATCATATGGCATTTGTCCAGAAAAACAAACACCTTTGCTTGTGAAAGAGGATGCATAAAATAAGTTTTTGAATGATTTGTATCAGACAAATCAACCCCTAATTTTTTTGCCATGGATATATTACATGCAGCTCCATCAAAAGTCGAAGAAATTATGTTTATTCCTGTTTCATATGGAAGTTATAGACAGTTGTTTACTAAATTGGCTCTCTCACTGCCAGACAAACCATCTATGCAAGAATAGCCTACTGGTATTGTCCAGTGACGATTTATGCAAGTCACTAGAAAAAAACAGGACTCCTTTTGCTTCTGGTCAATTGTCTTCTTCCAAATGAGCTCCTATATCAATACCACCATGAAACTCAGAACCAATCCACTCTGTTTTTTTTACAATAGACTCTTCTTTCATTAGCATTACTTAACTCAGCTCTGGTTTTCAATGCTGTAAGGGCTTCTAGGCTGAATCCTAAAGAGCCATCAATATTTTGGTACCACTTCTTTATGGTAGATGAATGAGGCAATGATCACCGCGATACGATTCATCACATTGAAATACTCTGGTACAGCCAGATGACGATAAGGAATGCGAGGTTATCGCAGACATGTTCAGACGAGTCAACAACTTCAATGACGCAGACTCTGAGTCACCACAGAGTGTTAGTGACCTTCGAAATTTCCAGCAGTAAAACGAACAAAGACTCCCAGCTCTGAGTCATCACATTCGGGGTGACCTTCAAACCGCGAAAGAACAATTTCTGAATGCTCTCCGAATCGTAAGAGTAGAAATACAAGTTCACAAAACGGCGACAGAAAAAACGCTGATCGACCCCCAAAAATTAAATGTTTCTCTTGAAACGAGAGAAAGCTGTTGAACAGGCCAACAACTTGCCGAACGCGACCCAGTTGAAGCCCATGCCGAACATATCAAAGACGTCTTCCTGAGTGCGTCAGGCTGAACACGATGATTCAATTGACAATTCCGGAATCCCGCAAGTGGGGGACCGCATGTTTTGTCATGATATCCAGGAAAGAGTTCGATACTTGGGGGAATATACACCCATGACGCGACGACTGCAAATATATGGACGGAGGCCTCATAGTTCTCCGTTGGTTCCCCCCACACAAAAAGCATTCACATTTCAATCTCAAATTCTTCACATGTTCCAAATACTGGATATTCAGTACTCATTTGTCTTCCAACGAGAATGGCTGCAGACTGTTCGTATGCCGAAAGACTTCAATCGTTTCGCAACTGGCCTTCGACATTTCCGAAAGAGAACCCAGATAGCACACATTTTCCTCAGGATATCCCAATTCCATCATTCATTTTTACCTAGGGAATTCTCAGAAATCATCACTTGAATGTCCGTAGGATATTATAATAGTGTCCATGTAGCACCGCAGAACATCCTGGCTTACTGATCCCCACCCTATCTCGAGGACGATGCCAGTCACTCCACAGGTTGTAAGTAGGTGAAAGTTCAAAAAATCATACCATTAGAAACAAACTCTACAACTTTACATGATCTCCAACACAAACCCGATATTTCCTACAACCTCCAAATAGAGAGCTATCGCGATCGGTTTTCATCGGTTGGAAATTCGATATGAATCATTCATTACGAGATTCATCCGATGATAACCGAACGTTTCAGCTCATTAACTTGGAAATAACAAGTATTCAGTTAAGGTTAAGAATCTCGAGAAACTGAACACATTGCAAAATAATTATTTTTACAATATCTGTAGACTCACAAATGATTTGAATATATTTTTTAAGATATAAACCATATACTTTCGCAGCCCTTTTGTCCACCCTATCCTATGGCACAGAGCACTATTTCTGTCTGTGTTTAGCACTGAATTCGACAGTTCGCATAATACGGAGGGAAAGTGGCGTTGGTAGTGGTTGAAGTGGTTTATGCTCAGTTCTCAGTTTGGAGTTGTTAATTAAACCATAAGAGCAGAGGTTAGTAATATTTCCAGGTAAGTTTAATAGTAGTTCGAATCAATGTCTAAAATAAAGTGTGATGAAGCTTGTCTTATGAGAATGAAACGTGAAACAGATAGACTTTTGGAGCTTGATAATATCATAAATAACGACTTTGAATCAAACTCAGAGTATAAAAATCACAATGAATCAGGAGCATCTAATAGTGTAATGGATACCGATTATCCTTTATTTCAAAATGCACATAGTAATGGATCATTTGCACTGAATGACCAGATGGATATGGCTCATGATGAGGGCTATAGTAATTTGTATTTCGAAGAGTCTGATAATTTGGAGTTATCATCATTGTTTCACAAAGAATGTAATCAAATTCCAGGCGAACCTGCAAATAATGAAGAAAACAAGTACAGTTATGTCACTGGTCTCAGAAAAATAATATTTCAAATTCAGCAATCATTGCCTTGTTGAAAATACTGAAACCCCATCTGCCTTATCTCCCTCATAATGCGAGAACATTGCTTTCGCAGTTCTTCCTGGGGAGTACTATCATGTAGGTTTGGAAAAATGTGCTAAATATTTATTGAATAATATTCAATATTCCATAAACTATTCTGATAATTATATTTGTGAAATATTGGTGAATATTGATGGATTACCTATCAGTAGAAGTTCTGGTAGTCAGCTTTATCTTATTTTGATTTCTTCATATTCACAACGAAGTTCAGTGGCATTAGTTGGACTATACCACGGACTGAAGAAACCACACGAACCCAATTAATATCTAGAAGATTTTGTAACAGAGGCTAATTATTTAACTGTGAATGGCTTAAATTATAATAATTTTAAATTTATCTCCAAAATTAAAGGATTTGTACGTGATGTTCCAGCTAAATCTTTTATTAAGTGTATAAAA
The DNA here is from genome assembly GCA_032362365.1 of Zygogramma bicolorata. NCBI lineage: Eukaryota > Metazoa > Arthropoda > Insecta > Coleoptera > Chrysomelidae > Zygogramma > Zygogramma bicolorata. Next base: position 340,482 of record JAVJAQ010006090.1, on the reverse strand, counting down.
TCACATACAGGCTTTTTTTCATGTTCTAATGTAATCAATAGGGGGAGTATAAAAATAATAAAATATGTTTTCCCCTTTATGAAGCAATGGTTCGTAGCCATGAGGACTTTTTAGCAAGAATACAACCAGAACATCACACAGGAACAACTATTATAGAAGGTCTTATTGATTTTGATATGGTGTCTGGTTTTCCATTAGACTATATGCACCTGATTTGTTTTGGTGTAATGAAGAAGCTTCTAGTGAGCTTATTGTGTAATGGAAGACCTCCGTACAAATAATCTTTTCGTCAGATCGAACAGCTGTCTGATGCTTCAACATCCCAGTCTCAAAATATACCTTTGAAATTTTGCCGTAAACCAAGAACTGTCCTTGAAGCTGAACGTTGGAAGGCAACAGAATTCAGACAATTCCTTTTTTATACTGGATTCTTTGTGCTGAAAAATGTTTTACCAGCCAATAATTACTCAAATTACCTAAGCTTGCATGTTGCTGTAACCATTTTAGCTAATGCTAAATGTACTTCAGATCGAATCAAATATGCCAATTCTTTATTGAAATATTTCATTGAAACGTTTATGGCAATTTATGGAGATTAATTTGTATTGCATAATGTTCACAATCTGTTGCATTTGTCGAGTGATGTTGAGCAATTTGGATGTTTGGATATGTTTAGTGCATTTTCTTTCGAAAATTTCATGCAAGTTTTGTTGAAATATATTCATAAACCAGATAATCCAGTATTCCGAATTGTCAAAAGATTTTGTGAGGCAGAGAAGGCCAATAGAAATATAATAGTTCCAAAAATTGAGAATGAGCGTTTCAAGAAAAAACATTTTTCAGGTCCACTTGTGGAAGATTTTGGATCACCACAATATTCTGAATACAATTTTCCTAACTTTATCATCAGAATCAGCCACCCCAATAAATGTTGTGGGTTATCTGATGGCTGATGGTTCAATTATAGTTGTGAGGAATTTTGCTTCCATTAACAATGAGATATTTGCTATTGGACAAAAATATGAACACACCAAAGATTTCTATTTTGAACTCTGTCCTTCATCCAATTTGGGTATTTTTGAGTTTGCACATCTTAGTGATTTGAAATGTTGGCCTGTTACAGAGATACAAATAAAGTTTGTGAATTTAACTTCCTCAGATAGAAATGTTGTTGTTCCCTTACTTCATTGTGAAACCTAGTGCAATTAAAATTCATAGTGATAGCTTGCTATGTGTATTATATAAAGTAGATATTAAATTTCAAAAACAAAAGAAAACACACTCGGATTTCACTGAATACCAAGCACTCGTAGAATTCAGGTGAAAATAAATAAGAACGTTACCTTTACTATTTGAAATTAGACAACAAAATTCATGACCAAATTCATATCTGGGATGTACAAAATCGATTTTGAATATTATTGTTTATTTCACGGGTATACACTTTTTTTTCAAATAATTTTTAATGTGTTCTGGTCATCACACATTCTTTTTATTTAATTCTGTATAAGAATAATGAATAGAATTATTCAAATAAAAACTATAATTTTGTTTAACTGACTATTGACTGAGAGGTTCTTCTGCTATTGAAATCATATACAGTTAGTTTAGTTTCCTATTGGAAGTTAGCATTCAAATAAATGAAGTTATGAAAATATGGATAAAAATGATACATGGAACCATTTATAAATATCTGTTTCTAATATAATTATATATAAACTTTTCAACGGATTTTTCAACTAGTCCAGTCAAGAGACTACCCTTCTATATATGTATATATATATATATATATATATATATATATATATATATATATATATATATATATATATACAGAGTGACCCATTTGAAAGCGGGCCACCTCTCTAAAACTGTTATTTATTATCCGATTCAGAAGTTTTTTTTTTCAATAGATAGAGCGTCAATAGTTCTATTAGAGTGCTGTGAAGTCGAAATATAAATAAAATTTTTAAGGCCTACTTCGAATTTTTTTCAAGGTCAAAAATCCAAAAAACATACTAGCGATTTTTTTATATGAAATTTGACGACGCCACTGGATTTGTGATGCTTTCAAATGGTTGTGACTGAAATTTCAAGATAAAATAATGTTTTTTAACAGAAATATGGCATAAGTAAAATATACCAATCACTGTCAAAATAATTCAAATAGTTGTATATTAAATAACAATTTTGTAAATAATATGGTTCGAAATACTTCTTCAGAACATAACAACTTTATGTGCGATATAGTTATCTTTATTAGCACACTGCAGTTTGTTGTCAAAGAATAGAAATACACATCTTTATATCATAATATAATTATCAATATTAAAAACATAAATGAACCACTACAAAAGAATGTATTAACATGACAATGCCCACACATTAAATTTTGGACTGTTCCACCAAATCTCCATTCAATTCGATACATTTATCATATCGTTTTCTAATGTTAACCAAAACATTCAATAATTGATTTGGGGTGATATCTCTGCAAGCCTGTCTTATTCTTTCACGCAGTTCCTCTTTGCTCGTTGGGCGAGTTTTGTATACTTTTTCCTTAACGGTGCCCCATAAAAAAAAATCAAGTGGAGTCAAGTCCGGGGATCTGGGGGGAAACTCAATCAGTAAACTATTTCGCCCTATCCACCGATTAGGAAAATTTTCTTCCAGCCAATCTCTAACAATCCTGCTATTGTGGATGGAACAGCCATCTAATTGAAATAGAATATGGGCCTCTTCTGCTAGTGGAAGTTCATCCGTAGCGTTGGAAAACTCGTTTTTCAAAAAATTCAAAAAAATTTGACCATTCAAATTGTTTTCAAAAAAAAAGGGGCCAATTATTCTGGTATGTAATATTCCGCACCAAACATTTATTTTTTGGGAGTACTGTCTTCTGCAATTTATTATCCAATGTGGATTTTCTTCCGTCCAGTACCTTGAATTTTGAGAATCAACTGTTCCATTGGTTGTGAATGTTGCCTCGTCACTGAACAAAATTTTTTTCAGAAAATTCCTGTTATTTAGATATTCTCCTTGAGCCCATAAACTATACTCCATCCTCTTTTCATTATCGCCTTCTTCTAAGGTGTGAAGAAACTTTGGTTTAAAGGGCTTCATATTATTATATTTCCTAAGATTTCTCCTTATTGTTTCACGCGGTAAGTTGATGTCCAAACTTGCAATTCTCACACTTGTTTTCGGATTATTATTAAAATAATTTCGAATTCGTTCAGAATTATTTCGTCTCTGCCTTTGTACAGTATTAATATTCTTCAGGATATGTTTACTAACAGCTCCATACTGACTGAAAATTTTGTTTACTCTTCCAACTGTAGCTCTGCTAATATTTCGACGCTCCGGATGCATGTTATTGAAAATTCTACATACTTCCCTTTCGGATCTGTCGTTGTTACCACGAAGTTTTACTATTTCAATTTTCTCCTGCAAAGTCAAATTATCTGCCATACTTCTTTATTAGTGTAGGTACTTGAAGAGTTATAAACTTCACTATTAATACTGACAAATTTGTGTCTTTTCGTCTTTTATTTTAATGACTTGTCATCTCCACGGCAACTTAAGTTTCAAAGCCTTCTAATAAAAATAATATTTTCGAAATGTGGCATCCCAAACATATTTGAATGAAACCAAGATAGATATTCGGAATAACTGACAACCACCAAAGAGGAACTGCGTGAAAGAATAAGACCAGGCTTGCATAAATGTTACCCCAAACCAATGATCGAATTTTGATCGAATCTTATGATTAGTTAGCATTAGAAAATGGTAGAATAAACGTATCGAATTAAATCGGAAATTGGTTACAAAGTACGGAAATTAATGTCTGGGCACTCTCATCTCAATCCATTTTTTTGTTGTAGTTCATTTATTTCATCAATATTGCTTATTATTGATTATTGAATATTGATTACTATTTGATGTAAAGATGTATATCTCATTTCTCTGATGACAAAAAAACTGCAGTGTTTTGATGGACATAACTATCTTCCATACTTTATGGAGTTCTGTTTGAAAGAAACATAATTTGACACCATTTTGAATAACTGCTGTTTACAAGCTCGACTGCTAACGACGTGAAAGAGCATTTTAAACGATATTATTAATAATATTGTGATTTAATATGACGACAATTCGAAATATTTAGATAAAGTGATAAAAATTTTACTTATGCTATATTTCTGTTAAAAAAACATATTTCATCGTGAAATTTCAGTCACAACCATTTGAAAGCATCACAAATCCAGTGGCGTCGTCAAATTTCATATAAAAAAATCGCTAGTATGTTTTTTGGATTTTTGACCTTGACAAAAATTCGAAGTAGGCCTTGAAAATTTTATTTATATTTCGACTTCACAGCACTCTAATAGAACTATTGACGCTCTATCTATTGAAAAAAAAAACTTCTGAATCGGATAATAAATAACAGTTTTAGAGAGGTGGCCCGCTTTCAAATGGGTCACTCTGTATATATATATATATACTTGTTATATATTTTTTTATGTACCGAGAACGAAATGTGGACAGTAGTTATCTTTTTGAAAGATGATTCAATAGAAGCTGTTTCTTTCAAATGGCTCATAGGTTCCTCTGAAAACATGTGTTATTGGCCACCCAGAGGAATGAATACTAAATCACCCCCCATTATCAACTGTTTGGATCCCTCAGATATTTGGGAAGTTTATGAGGTCAGATTTCCCAATTCCAAAAAGAAAACATAAGGTGAGTTTACTTCTTTTTGATATATAAACTCATTCTGTTCAAATCTAGAGTTTACCATATTAAAGTATATTGGGTCAGCCAATATATTGTGATATTGTTTATTGTTCGAAGATTAAAATTCTTGTTGAACACAATGTCAATAGGAAACATAATGAATATCTTTCATTTGAAGAACAATGTTTGGGTATTGTTAATCGATATCTATGAAGATTTGAAAATGATAGTGATGTATTGTTTTCTTCAGATAATTATCTCAAGGCTCGTTCAGCATGCAATGCTTTGGCTGAAAACTCCGGAATTCCTACTGATGAAGGGGGTATGATTAAAAGAAAAAGAAAAAAAAAACAGTTTGAAAGTAGCAGCGAAGAAGAAGATGAAAATGATGAAATCTTCTCATCCAGGACAAGAATTTCCCTTCCACCTAAAAATTTGTCAGGTATTATTTTATTTAATGCAATGGAGCAGAGCAGTCAGTAGGTTAGGATTTTCAGTTGCACCTTACGTTACATATAGGCTAATAACCTGTGTATGACATCACAAACATCAAAATCAAAATTAACATGATGATGGCATAGTAACAGTTCGAAAGAATAATGGCAGAAGGTACAATGATTATCCAACTGTTATATTGCCATTTTAGCATTTTTTTCATAGTTTTCAATGTACTCTCATCTGGAATTTTTATTTCAATCACTTGAGAACTGTATATTCTATACCCAATATTACTGGAAAAGCGCCCTCATTTGTCCAGTGTATCATTGAAATGTCAACTAATAATAACTTATGAAAACACTTGGGATTTCCTGGGAACAGCATTTTTTACAAGAAATAATTGAGTCAGTATCCCTGATATCATGTGCAAAAGTATCCAGTGGAAAATTTTAAAACTGAGAATGAAATGTGATTCTTGTTTTGTCATCTTACATCCAAAATTACCCGATACTTGATCACTAATATATTAATATAACAACATGAATTATTGGTAGTCAAAACGATGAAAGGGAGAAATATGAAACCTATTATAACCTTTTTTTTTTCACAGAGCCGATACGAAAAATTGACACGAAAAGTTTCACTCCAAGAGCTGAAGAAAAGACTTTGCCAGCATTGGGTGTATCTTCTTCTCAGGTCAACAACACTCCCAATAGTCGAAACATTTGCACTGCCAGTAACACAAGTAGGTTAATTTTTTGTTACATTATCAATAAAGTGATTTGTGTAGCATTTTTCTTGGCATCAATAAAATATTTGTTTATTTTTTTCTAACAACTATCGACTCTCGAGTACTCAGGCAACTTGTACTGATGAACAATAAATTGGACAATTAGAAAATTCTGAAAGGTCTGCTGGGACTGGCATTAGGGATGATGATGAGTTCAGCTTCAATTTTCCACTCAAAGATGAACTTTTTTTTTAAATATATGCATTTATTTAGTTTTTCAATTGATATACAAAGGTGATCAGCACAAAATAATCTTTCTTACCCTATATCAGACATTTCAGACTATAAAGAATTTCAAATTGAACAGATATTTATACACACACCATACAATATAAAGAGATATAAATAAACAAATTTCAAATATTAAGGACATATTTTTAAATCGATGTACAAGGGTGATCATTACAAACCTATATCACATATTGCAGACTATACAGAATTATATGTACATATACCGTGTGACACAGACTCGTGGTACACCCCCGTTTTCTCCTTTGTTTTTCTAGCTATATTTTTGAAATTCGGAACATTGAATATGCTCACTGAACAGCATTTCTCGACATATCTGAAAGAAAAAAAAAACTTCCAATTTTTCCCTAAATTACATCAACTTTCGATTCTTGAATGGGACACCCTGTATATTGTTACATGATCGGCTAGGGATGATCATGAGGAATCCAACGATACCAGGTTTGATGATGTTATCTCCGATGACTACGGAGATATCGCCATTTATTTTATTCATGAGCTCAATGAGTGGGAGAGAGAATTGGATTGACCCACCAGAAAAAGTTTCTCTCTCCTACTCGTTGAGCTTATGGATAATATGAATGGCGATATCTCCGCAGTCATTTCAGCTTTGAATGTGGAGTAGCTATCTTTATTTTTCATAGAGTTTGGCAAAGGGTTATATGTTAGAAGACATTTCGAGAAGGGATTATTCAAGCCAATATTTGTTGTCACCTGGGGTAGATAGATTTGGTTTCGATTTCTGGTTTCATATAAATGTATTTCATTAACTATGCTCATGTTTGTGTTACATTCTTGTTGATTCTTTGTTATTTTATAAATAAATTTGCAGTTATATTTGTAGAATTTTTTCTAGCGGTAAAATTTCAGTTTGATGGTAGATCATTTCTGTGTGTGTTCTGTATTCAAAGCCAAATAAAGTTTTTACTACCTTGTTTTTCAAAGTTTTTATTTTATTAAATCATGTTTGAGAACATACCCCCCAATTTGTTATCAGATAACGGAATATTGAGAGAAAATAAGCATTGTATATCATGATTTCATTTGCAAAATGTAAGTAGCTTTGGCATCTATAAAGTACTCCAATCATTGGTACAATTTTTTTTGTCAAGTGTTCTGCATGTTTGTGCCAATTTAATTCATCATCGATCACCAACCCTAGATATTTCGTATGATCGACCTTTCGAATTGCCTGATCTCCAATCCTTATATCTGGGTCGTGGCTTTCTTTATTTTTATTTTTGAAAAGCATATGGGTGATTATCTGAAATTTGGTTAACTTGGTGTTAGCATAAATTTTCACAGTTTTAGAATTTTTTTTCCAATAATTGAAACTGCTAAGCGATGTTATAAAGTCTATTTAGTTCGGTCACTCATTTTGATATGTATCATAATATTCTTTATTTCCAAAAATTGACATTTCTTACTCCAAATATCTGGTCCTAGCCATGTAAGATCTCCCGAATTTAGTATTCATTTCACTGTAATTAAAATTCTGTAAGCATAATTCAATCAAACTCTATTTATATTCGTTTACTATTACATTACTAACATTGTCATTACGATTCAATTGATTATAACAATATGTTTTATCACATTATTTCAAGTCAAAAAGTGTAAGCGATAAAAAATATCAGGCCCTAGTCATTTACGAAATTCAAAAATACGCGGCAACCAAGCATATGGTTTCTTCATAACTCACTCAATACGATAGCACTGGTGTGAAGTTAGTTGCAAACACGACTCAAGCCGCGGCAACCATTTGGTTATTAGTGCCGTCGCCGCCTTTGCTGCGGAAACACGTGCTGTGCCAGTCAAACTTTCAGGCCCTAGGTAAGTCGTTTTGAAGATAGTTAATCACTAATTGATCTCGTTACTTATTGTCAATATGAGTTTGGTCTGTCTTGTTATTTTGACCACCTAATGGTTTTGATGTTGATTTTAAATGATAGGTTTTATTTGATTTTGTTTCGTTTCGTCAGTCCCTAGACCGTCAGGCCCTAGTCGTAATAGTGACTAGGGCCTGACGCCACATCTAGGGACTGATGATCATACTGTATGATGCATGGTTTTGAATATAATACCAATGTATTTGTTGTAGAATATGGCGCCTAGAAAGAAAAAAACATTGTCTAAAGAGGAAATTGTAAAAAAAAGTCTGAACAGGCAAAGAGGCGATTAGAAAAAATTAAAAATGACCCTGTTTTGCTAGGAGAGTACAAAGAAAAGGAACGACTAAAATATTTTAAGAAGAAGGAAAAAGGACAAGGGAAATGTGTAAGAGACATGACTCCGCGTGAGCACAGAAGAGCAGAAAAAACTGGGAAGTCTATTCATCTGATTATAGAGAAAAACAAAAGATTCGTGAAAATGCAGATAAATACGTTGACCAAAATACGCCACCATCATCGGAAGATGAAATTATTGCTGGGGTTCCTGTATCAAATAATGAAAGAGAAGCTGAAGCTAGGAGGAGGAGTATAGTTTAACAGAAAAAAAGAAATAGTATACTGAAGAGGAAGTACTTACTCATTGAAAATTTAAAGAAAAAACTTGCCAGCGAACATCAAAGAAACAGAAGTCTGAAACATAGAACGATAAAAAAGAAGCAAGCACTGACACCAAAAAGTGAAATTGTAGAAATGGCCGAGGACCCTAATCAAAGAGCAGAAATGATAAAAAAAGCTTTATTTGGCGAAATTATTAAGAGGCAAATTTTAGATAAAAAGATTGAGACACACCAAAAAAAATCCTGCTTACAATCGGTTTTGTCCAGTCCACTGACACGTAAATATAAGATATGGAGACTTGCAAACAAAGCCATCACATATAAAAAGATGGGATTCAATCGTACAAAATATGAAGCTAAGCGAAAGAGAGTAGAAGAAATCATACACAAGTTTTATGAAGATGACAATAATAGTCGTTGTGCGGCAGGAAAAAAAAATGCATTACTCGCGAAAAAACAAAAAAACAGAAAAGATATTTGTTGGATTCCTTGAAAAACTTGCATCAAAAATTTCTCAATAAGAGTTTGATAAAAATTGGGTATAATTCGTTCTGCAAAATGCGTCCATTTTGGGTTGTTGTGCCTAAGCTTACAGACCGTGACACTTGTGCTTGTGTTACTCATGAAAACATCAATTTGATATCAGGTGCCTTGAAAAAGTGTCACTTCCTGTCACCCCTTTTGCTTAGCATGCAGCACGTTGGGAATCAAATGAATTTTTAATCATTTTACAATGTTTTAACAAAAAAAATTTTAATTGTCAACCCAAAAGGGCACTGACTTTAACCGTGATGTTTATTCAATTTAATGTCTCACGACTATTTGTGATTGTGAAGATCTTCCTGTAAATACCTAGACGAGTATAGCACTGAAGATGGCTTAATAGCCGAAAGCGCTCTGCGATATTTAAATAAATTTATTTACACGAAATACGACTTTCCCTGATTTATCAGTCACGTGTATGCAGCACCAACAAATCTCACAATCATTATTTTCCCTAATTTTCATTTCGATTGTTTTTGTAGCCTTACTTTCAGCTTCTTGTATAAGTTTGATCAAAATTTCGAATGTATCGACCGGTCCAGAATTTTGCAGTAAATTCTTAAAATTACCCTCATATTTTGAATTATCTAGTTTCTCAAATGTTTTTTGAATTTTACAACTATAGTTTCTAGTTTTGGTATATAATTCTATTTCTAACAGATTAGGATCAGAGATTGTGCTGTATTCAATATTTATTTTACACTCTCCAATATTACTCGTTGCTAAAACATGATCAATGATGGTATGAGAGTATTGTGTAATTCTGGTTGCATATTCAATGCCGATATTGTTTCGAATTTCAAACCCATTCAATTCAATACAATTTTTCTATTCTTCAACAGTCTCAGTATTATCTAATAAATTCATGTTAAACTCCCCAATTATTAGTGTGTTTCTCTCCTGCTGTAGTATTTCCTCAAATATTTCCAGGAATTCCTTCACATTGAATAAAGGTGGTCTATATAATGCTATAATTTTCAAACCAATTACCTGTAGATTCACCCCAATCATGTTGTATTGACTGTCACCACCAACATTGTTCATCTCGATGAACTTGGTGTTTTCTTCGATGTATATTGCAGCTCCTCCTGCTCTCGTATCTCTACAAGCATGCGCAGCTGAATATCCATCAATCGCGTATTGGTTTACTCCATTATTATATAACCATGTTTCCACAATTATCAATATATCATAATATTTAATCTTCACAAGGCATTGTAGTTCCTCCAATTTGTTTCTGATACTTTGCATATATAAAATTTTCAGTTGTGATTCTGCTGCTCGTTTGGTAATTTCATTGGATTTTTTCAGTTTTTTAGATCACTGGTATCTTCGATTTGCTGAACTAGGCTGTGTTCATCTTTGCGTATATAGATTTTCCCATGTTTTATCCAGGCAAATCTATAATTATTTTCTTTCTTATATTTCAGCACTTCTTTATAAAGGTATTGATTTTCCCTTGTTCAATCATGATTTAGATAGATAACGTTATCTTCTTCGTATCCCAGATCTTTTGAGGTTATCATTTTCTTTTTCCTAGCCCCCAAGAATTCTTCTTTCTCCTTTTCACTAGAGAAACATACTTTTATAGGCAGCTGTCCATTGTGGTTTCGCCCTTTTCCAATTCTGAAACATTTTGGTTTATTTGGAACTTGAACTTCTAGTGCTTCCTCCATTTTTTTGATGATATCTTCAATATTTTCTCGGTTGTCATATGGTACCCCGTTGATAATGATGTTGTTTCTCAGCTCATTTTGCTCATTTTTGTTTTGTTCCTTTCCTAGTTGCGACTTAATCATTAGTATTTCCGATTTTAGAACTTCATTGACTTTGACTTGTTCATCATATTTCTTAACTAGGTCGGTATATTTGAGGTCCATTTCCACTAGTTTTTCCATTATGTCATTCAGGGTATATTCTTGCTTGGGGTTACTATCTGATCTTGTTCTATAAAGTTTTGGATTTGATGGGTTTTTGTTTATATTTGGAGTCATAACCTCACTTGTTTTGCATGACTCGCAAATGTATCTTTCACCTTTTGGATTCTTCAGTTGACTTGCAAAGTGGTTGAATGTTGAGGTGGGTAATTTTTAACATTCTGTATGATACCATATCTGGCATTTTATGCAATTAATAGCATATGAATGTTTGCAGGAGTTCGCACAGATGCCACATGAGTCAGCCATTTTACTTATATCCTCTTGCACTAGATAACTCTGGGAAGTTTCTCGACCAAAGAGAGAATTATGTGAAATTTGTAACAAACTATGCTGAATTTTCATTTGCTTCATTTGAACGAACAGCTTCCAGACAGAAGAGGATTCTGGACAAGGATGTCAAACATCTACAAGACAAAATAACTAACTGAGCAGTGAATTAAAGTTTACTTGAATTTATTTGTCAGCAGACTTTGAGGAACTTGACAACGCTCATATTAGCTTTTGTTCATAACAAGGAAAGAAAGTACAACTCTCATAAAGAAGTAACAATATTAATGAACATTTTCAGACGATATATTGCATTCATCTCTCATATCAATTCAAAGAAGAAACAGCCAAGAAGTCTCTCATGAGTTGAAATTATTCAGTACTGGTACTCAGTAACACGAAAAGAAGCGAAGTGATAACAATTTGCTTGCAATATCTCAAATTACTGCCAGTCACACTAAGAGCGAATCAGTTTGCTTTCATTATGTGTTACAGAGTTCCAGTTCTGAGCAGAATGCCTGTTATATGCTGAAAATGAAATGGCCCAACCAACTGGGATGCTACACGCAGAATTATGGAGAGGTGTTTGGTAGACGAAGTTATTATTGGATACAGCTGGCTTGAAACAAAACACAAAAAAGCGTTTGGATCTCTAAAAATTGCCGAAGCAATGATAGGTAAGCAAAGTTTCATTATAACTGAATTCTGTAGCCAAAATTGGCCCATGTCTGGTGTTTAGTCACATGAAAATCATGTTCAATACGTATTCAGTGTTAAGTTTTCAAGTTGAAATGGAAGTTAGAAAATTCCTTCTTATCGAATGGAAAAACGATAGATTTCGAAAATAGTATTGGCATTGTAGTTGGAAAATGTAAATAGATACTCAGCTGCCGACTCCAATTTAAAATGTTTTTCAAGAAAAAAAATTACATATGTCATGTACTTATAACTACTTGAATAAAACTTGTATATATCTATTTTTATATATTTTTGTCTTTATGCCACGATTAAATTATAACTATGCTGCTGTGATTAAATATCATGTTATCTGTATTTCTTGTGAATATGTTAACATTCTTTTCATTAAAAGTGATTCTCACCTCATCTTAAATGTTGAGTTTGAATTCTCTATATTTTAATGAGAACAGACAATGAAAGAATTTACTTGCTCTCAATTCTCAACTCAGAATATTCTGATTTCAGAGGGCATGAGGAAAATCTCGACCCTCAAGAGTCAATCAGAAGCCTCATTAGAGGGTACGATCAAGAGCTGGCTGCGCCATGCCAAGGAGAGGATTCATAAAAAGAAAATACTGCTGTAGATACTTGTGCTTCATCATTTTTTCTGTGATACATTCATAATTGTTTACAAAGTTCTTTGTATTTTATGAGAATCTTTATTTATGTTGACGAATTATTTGAGTCTTTGATTTGTAGAACATTAATGAATAAACTTCTGTTCATTTGTCAATGTTTCCTTTCATTACACATATTTCTGAGAGATCCTCTTCAACTACTACACCACAATATTCCCTATATGGAGGCCAAGAAAAGTAAAAATATGAACAATATATTACAGGATAGCCACAGGACATAATATTTCTAAAGAAAATGATCCGGAGCTTAACCTGACAAGGTCCGCTTTATATCCTTCTGATGTATACAGGATCTCCTGAACACATCATAATTTGATCCCCAACATATCCCAGATAGTCCCCGTTTTATACTTGTGATTTGTGCGGGACATCTTGGGGACGTCCTAGGAACTCGGAATTTGGTAACATTTCCGCTTTCTAGTGACATGATTGGGACGCCCACCGGTATCCTACGGACGATTCAACATTATCCCCTATTGGTTCCGAATAGGTCTTGTGCTATCTGGGAAGTAGGCAAGTGCAGGTTTCGTTTACACCGATTCCGGAGACGACGACGACACAATTACCTGTCTCAATTGCCGTATCGAAGGATTCAATTGGGAGACTGGCGATGATCCTTTGATGGACCACTTCAGGTGGTACGTTCTTCGACACGATACTTCTTCGTTCATCAATCGGGTGAAACGACCAACACATACGGAAAATAGTGTTCTCATGAGGCGTCTCGCAACTTTCGAAAACTGACCCATTGGTCTCAGTCAGACGCCTCAAGAACTTGCCGAATGTGGATTTTTCTACACCGGAATAGGAGATCACGTAAAATGCTTTCACTGCCGCTCCGAAATAGCCCAATGGAAACAGGGAGATTCTGTTTGGACACATGGCTCTCACGACGGATGCGATTTCATGATGAAACTTCGGCAGCAACCGTCCAGGGTGCCTCCGCCATCGACGCTGACCTGTAAAGTTTGTTTGGAGAATGAAGTGTGCATTGTATTCATGCCTTGTAGACATTTGGTTTGTTGTATCGAATGCTGTGCAAGATGCGGTGAAAAATGTGCCGTTTGCCGATCACCAATCACCTCATTCATGGAGACATATGTATCTTGAATGTACGTTTGAATTTGGCGCCTCGTTTCATTCCACCTCCATTTGCACATAGGTCTGCACATAGATATGCGCATAACGTATTCGATACTTTGAAACTTTCATGAAGCGTCAAGTCACGTTCTTGGGTTTGCATTCTCCCCAGAATCTGGGGAAATACCAAGGAAATCCTATAGAATTTTTCCCAGATGTAAGAAAATATTCTCTCAAGTGAGATGTCGTCGATTAGTTTGTATCCATGCTGACATATGTAGCTTCGCTGAATCATCAGGAGGGAAACTGCATACACTTCAATGCCAAATATCCCGCCTCAAGTGTCTTATGTGTGACATAAGAGCCGTAAAAGGACTAACGTCTGAGAACGTTCCCACCAAGAACGCCGTCGACCACGTCAGTCTTTGAAACGTACACGAAATCCAAATGTTCCCGCCATCATACATCTTACGTATCACGTGACTGCTTCAGATACTCTGTACGGTCATGAATGCTAGAACGTTCAGGATTGCCGCCAGTTCGTTTGCACAACGATTATCTGTTGCGGTCATGCGCACAACGATCCGCTGGGTACTTTGAAGTTTTCGTGCGTCTGACGACCAATCTTTGCCGCCTAGAACCGTTTGACGCTCATGCGCACCAACGCTATTGGATACTTTGACGTTCAAGCTGAAGTCTTTCAGATTCCGCACCATATTGTTCACTTTCACAGTCAGGCTGAGCTCATTCAAAGTAGCCGCCTAGAACGTTTACCAATCATGCGCACAAACGTTTCTAGATACATTGATGTTCAGGCTGAAGTCTTCCAAATTTCGCGCCAGAACGTTCACATCGACGCTCAGTCTGATATCTTTCATATTTCCCGCCTAGAGCGTTTTTCGCGACGTTCGAGCTGCATTCTTTCAAATTTCGCGCCAGAACGTTCACATTGACGCTCAGGCTGAACCCATTCAAAGCTCCCGCTTAGAGCGTTCACCGCTCATGCGCAAACCCAAGTTCATATGTACTTTGAAGTTTCCATACGTCTGACGACTAATCGTTTGCCGCTCATGCGCATAAGCTATACCATACACGTTCAGGCACATGTCAGTCGTGTTTGGTGCACTTCAGATGCGAGTCACGTGGAAGTCAGATGCGAGTCAGGTAGACTTACGCCTGGGGACGTTCAAATCTCCTGCCAGGTGCGTGTCAGGTGTGCGTAAAATGTGAGTCAGACAGACTTACGCCTGAGGGCGTTCAAATTTCCCACCCAGAGCGGACGGGAAAAACGCATGGAGTGCTTCAGCTCCCTGACGTCTGTCGCTCATGTGCATAACGATCATCCGTATACTGTTTGTTATACGCTCTGTGGTGAGTGACAGCTGACATATTCATTTTTTATGCGAAAAACTGCACAAAAAACTTGCCATTTCTGTGCGAATAAACAGCATAAAAATGATGCGTTTTTAAGTGTCAAAAGTGACCATAACATGTCGTTTTTTGCGTGTTTTTCTGATGTTGTTTTTCGATGCATGAAAACGTCGATAGCATCCGTTTTCACGCACCGAAAATGAGCATCAAAAAAACGCGTCAAAAACGACGAATTTTGGTCACTTTGAAAATGACAATTCTTGTGCGAAAAACAGCTGATGAAAACCGCACAATTTTCATCTCATTTTACATGTATTCTTATGGAAAAAACCAGCAATTTTGATCGACATTTTTTCGCAAAAAAATCATCGAAAAACGATCAGTTTTTCTCGACATTTTGATGCTTTTTTTCGGTGCGTCGAAGTCACAAAAAAACGTGGTTTTTGACGTGTTTTCACGCATCGAAAAACAGGTGCGTGAAAATGCGTAAAAAAATACTTTTTTTGGTACTTCCACGCATCAAAAAAGAGTGTCGAATGAACACGTCAAAAATGGTGCGTTCTGTTGCAATTTTTCCGATGAAAAATGGTGCGTTTGTGGAAAAATTGCACAAACAATGACACAAATCAGAAATAAGAGAAAAAGCATACAACAAAGTAATTTATTCATATCATTCAATAGTACATAGAAGTTCAAGGCGTCCCAAGGCGTCGTCTAACTTGGGAAAATGGGCTGCAGAAATGGAGATAGCTGGAGCTTGAACTATCCACAGTGTTCCCATTGATTGGTAATGTCTATACTGCACGCTTATTTTCTTAGGCAAGTACGACTGCTCCATTGTCATGTACATAGTGATCGATCATATTAATGATGTAGTCGTTGTGATAGGATGACCTAGGACCTTGATTCGGTTTATTTGTACCTCACACCGTTCCACTTTTTCGAAACGACTCTTGATTCCGTTGCAGATATCAATGGAATGGGATACGTTTTCCCACTTTTCAAGCAGCCGCACACCTCTTTCGCCAAGTACTTTTTCAGCATGTTTCCAATTGCATTGTTGACATCTTAGTATGTACCACTCTCTGTTGGGTACCACTTCGAATAGACCAAGACATCGAACTTTTTCTCCGTTGATCGAATAAGGCGTCAACCTGGGTGCGATTGATTCCCTCAGAACAGAAATATTTCTCTGGATCCTCTCTTCAGCTGTCAGACGTTCGATCTCAGCTCGCTCGATCTCAGCTCGCTCCTTTGCAATCTTTCCGGCATTTTTACGTCTTTCGTCGGCAGCCTTGCGTATTTACTTGGTCAGTATCTGCTTCAACTCTTGCTCCGATTTCACAAGTTCAGAGTTTCTTTGTCTTAGCAAATTCACATCATCTTCCGGCGTTTGTGGTTGCGTCGTCCACTGACTCGCTTAGTTACGGATTTTCTTCAACATTGTTGATCGTACGACTCCAATTGATAGACTGACGCTCTACCGATTTTCCATATACATGTCACGAGGGGTGGTGGTAGTCACGTGATATGTCAGACGCAAGAACGTTCGATGGCGGCAAAGTCGAAAAATCACCATTGAGGAAGCCTATTCGCATGAGCGAATTCACGTCGTATATGCGCCAAACGCCGAAAAAAAAGTTTGGCAAACCGTCTAGGCGGATACTTCGAAAAGTTAAACGTCAGACGCAAGAACGTTGGAGAAGTCTATGCGCACGAGCGACAATCGGGTAGTCGTCAAACCCACACAAAGCAACGCCGAGCGCGGTTAGTACTTGGATGAGTGACCATGCAGGGAAACACCGTGTCGAAAGCCCATACAACTGCAGCTGATTAGCATATCAGAGCTCGCAGGCAATATATCAATGAGCACAATATATATTGAGGACATGCCGTCCTTCGGAGGGGACGTGAAGCCGGCGGTCCCAAGTCCATGGATGTTGGGCTCGTTGAAGATCCCTACCTCTGGTTGGAATACCAGAGGGTACGGCAAAATTTCCGGTTGGGAAAAGTGTGCTCAACGGCGTCGGTGATTGGCCTTGGTAGCGGAAAAAGGCCGACGTTAAATGAAAAATTTAAAAAAAAACATAGTAGCCGAATGATCGTTTTGCGCATGAACGGCGAACGGTTAGTCGCCAGACTGAACTTCGAAGTACATAGGAGATGGGTTTGCGCATGAGCGGCAAACGCACTAGGCGGCAACTTTGAAAAGTAATCCGTCAGACGTATGGAAACTTCGAAGTACATATGAGCTGGGGTTTGCGCCTGAGCGGTGAACTCTGACTTAAGCCTGAACGTCAAAGTGACCAAAACCGTTATTGCGCATGAGGGGCAAACGCTGTAGGCGGCTGCTTTGGGAGGTTAGTCGTGAGACGTACGGAAATTTCAAAGTACACAAATGGTCGTTTTGCGCATAAACGGAAAATGCCCTAGGCGGGAACTTTGAAGGACTCCAGCTTGATGGATAGACAATAGGGTCGAACGCACAAAAACTTCAAAGTACACGGATTATCGTTGTGCGCATGAGCGGTAAACGCTCTAAGCGCGAGCTTTGAATGGGTTCAGCCTGAGCGTCAATGTGAACGTTCTGGCGCGAAATTTGAAAGACTGCAGCTCGAACGTCGCGAAAAACGCTCTAGGCGGGAAATATGAAAGATATCAGAACGTTTGTGCGCGTGATCGGTGAACGTTCTAGGCGGCAACTCTGAATGAGTTCAGCCTGACTGTGAAAGTGAACAATCTGGAGCGAAATCCGCAAGACTTCAGCTTGAACGTCAAACTATCCAAAAGCGTTGGTGCGCATGAGCGGCAAACGGTTCTAGGCGGCAAAGGTTGGTCGTCGGGCGCACGAAAACTTCAAAGTACCCAGCGGATCGTTGTGCGCATGACCGCTACAGATGATCGTTGTGCAGACGAACTGGCGGGAATATAGAACGTTCTAGCATTCATGACCGCACAGAGTCACGTGATACGTCAGATCTATGAAGGCGGGAACATTTGGATTTCGTGTACGTTTCAAAGACTGACGTGGTCGACGGCATTCTTGGTGGGAACGTTCTCAGACGTAAGTCTTTCTACTGCTCTTATGTCACACATGAGACGCTTGAGGCGGGATATTTGGCATTGAAGTGTATAAAGTTTCCTACCTGATGATTCAGCGAAACTACATATGTTAGCATGGATACAAACCAACCGACTACGTCGCACTTGAGAGAATATTTCCTTAGATCTGGGGAGAATTATATAGGATTTCCTTGATATCCAGATTCTGGGGAGATTTTGCAGTGAAGAATGCAAACCCAAGAACGTGACTTGACTCTACATGGAAGTTCGAAAACGTTATGCGCATGTCTGTGTGTAGACCTATTTGCAAATTGTTGTCCTGCCCGTATACATTCCAACCCAATCCACAAACGCTGAGCAAGACCTGACTCAGCGTCGGCCTGTAGAGTAACGGGAAGACAGATCATTATTCATTTTTCATGCGGGTGTAGTTTAGTTTATATTAATTCGGATAAAGAGAAAGACGTGTGTGATTTGTTCCGAAAATATAGTTTGTCGTTCCAGTCGTGTTCATTTATTCACTCTGAATCAAAGATAGTTGCATCCCTAACATCAGAAGTGGTGATTTTTTTTCTTGTTTCTTTGTGTTGTGAATATTCGAAGATCATGCCAAGACGAAAGAGACAGAATTCCTCGTCCACATCCTCATCATCGGATTCATCAAGCGACGCGCGTAAAAGCAGACACTATAAGACGAAAAAGAGACGCCGTAAGACAAGATCACAAAGAAATACTAGTATCGATGTAGCGGGGGTAAGTGATACAGTTTCATTAAGATCGTGCCCTGTGGCCCCGCAACAGTTGAATATATCCGTAGTAATACCGGAATTCAATCCTCTCAAGACGATATTTCGCATTGGATAGATGTTATCGAACATAATGCACGTATTTACAGCTGGACAGAAGACAATATGATTTTTCAAACAACGGGTAACCTGACAGGAACCTCGCAAATATGGTATCATAGTTTAGTGACGACTGATGTCAACTGGTCTCACTATACGTGGAAAGATTGGAGAGAAAAATTAATAGAAATATTTCAGAGTGGAGGTGACCTTTATTTTCTTTTCCAAGATTTAATGAATCATAAACCTGCTAGAAACCAGTCTCTTTACGAATTTTTGTTTCTGCATTTAGCCAAGATAGATAAATTGAGACTGATCCTCTCCTAGTGTGACAAAATTTCCCTAATATCAGGGGCAATTGGAGACCAATATATCAGAACCGCAGTAGATGCTGCTCAGGTGAAAAACATTAATGATTTGGCATCTCATTTACATAATAAAACTCATGCCGGGGTGTCGCAAGGACAACTGGGGCCGAGTAGACCTAACAGTCGTATGAAATTTCACAAAAACTCCGAAGACAATCTTAGCAAAAGCAAATTTCAAGCAAAACCTATCAATAACTGCAACTCCTGTGGTAACCCGGGCCACATAAGGGAACAGTGCCCCCACAGACGCAAAGTATGCAACTACTGCAAAACTTTGGGTCACATCGAATCGGCTTGCCAAAAAAAGCACAGCGATAAACACGGAAATGACGGAAAGATTGAACATGTTAAAATGATCAGAGAAAAATCTTCAGAAAATTTTTATGAAACAATTCTAGTTGATGACAGGGAGGCTGTGACATTCATAGACCTAGGTAGTGAAGTTCAATAATACAGCGTAGCCTTGCCCTAGAGTTGAATTTAAATATAGTGAGATTGGACGGTAACGTTACGTTATCAGGTTTCGCTGGGCAAAGCGTGGACGTGATTATAGAGCGTAACTTCACTGAAGACAAACAAATTACTTACCAAAGGGTAGGAGATAACTTTACGTTTACAAATCTCAGAAACAATGGGAGTGCTCCTACTCGCAAATTCGACATATGCCATGGACACATATCTGATTCTGATAAAAACGAGTTGATCAGATCAATTGAACAGTTCGAGTCTTGCATGTATGTATCTATGAACAGACTAGGAAAAGCACATTCCGTTTCCTTAACTATCGAAACCAAAGTCCATACACCAGTTTGTTCACGACCCTATCGGTTATCAAAGAGTGATAAAATTATAATGAGACAACAAATCCAAGAATTGCTTGAGGCTGGTATAATACAAAAGAGTAAGTCAGAGTATGCTAGCCCCGCCTTGTTAGTTAACAAAAAAGAAGGCACTAAACGGATTGTGGTTGACTATAGAGCCCTCAACAAAATTTCCGAGAAACAACAGTTCCCATTACCGTTGATTGAAGACCTAATAGATTCGGTAGGCAATTACAAGTACTTCTCAACACTTGATTCAGTAGCCAGATACCATCAGATACCTGTAAGTACCGAATCAATTCATAAAACAGCTTTCATTACACCTGAGGGGCTTTATGAATACAAGAGGGTACCTTTTGGATTATGCAATGCCCCAGCCGTTTTCCAAAAGATGATGACGGAAATTTTTGAGCCCTTGCGAAAACTTGGTGTAGTACCTTACTTAGACGACATAATCATCCCTTCAAACACTGTACAGAATGGGCTAGAATTACTAGAGGGAGTTCTTGAAATCGTACGAACTTTCGGGCTAACCATAAGATTGTCAGAGTCAAAGTTTTTACATCAAGAAATCACATACCTGGGTAATGTAATATCAAAAGGCAACGTTTCTGTGAACAAGGATAAAATAGAAGCTGTGAGCCTGTTTTCAACCCCTTAAACCGTTCATCAATTGAGACAGTTTCTAGGGCTTGTAGGGTACTTCCGCAAATTCATACCCAACTACGCTTCCAAGACACGTCCTTTAATAGTATTATTGAAAAAAGACAAAAAATGGACATGGGACCAATTTCACTCTAACATCGTAGACGATTTGAAAAAAAGTATCTGCTCAAAGCCAGGATTGTCAATTATTGACCCAAGTCTCAAGACTCTGCTTTATACTGACGCTTGCCAGGATGGATTGGGAGGCATACTGATGCAGCTCACCAAAGACGGTGAGAAACCAATAGCTTATTTCAGCAAGCAAACCACTCCAAATGAACAGAAGTATCATTCTTTCGAGCTCCTTGCAATAGTCAAATCATTAGAAAAATTCAGGCATTACCTTCTTGGCTCAGAATTCACTATTATAACAGACTGTAGTGCAGTTAAAAATGCGATGACAAAACACAAAATTATCCCAAGAATAGCAAGATGGATGCTCAGTCTGCAAGAATATAACTTCCAGATTCAACACAAGGCTGGTGCTCAAATGCAACACGTTGACGCATTAAGCCGAAATCCAGAAATTATCAATCACAATGTGTTGGCGATATCAGAGGAGAATTGGCTGAAGGAAGCCCAAGATCAAGACGACCAAATTCGATATATAAAAGAAATTCTGCTTTCCGGAAATTATGACGAAAAACGTTCAATTTTCAAGGAATATGATCTTCGCGCAAACCGTGTTTACAGAATAACCGAGCGAGGACGAAGGTGGCTAATACCGAAGAAATGTAGATGGCAAATTGTGAAATTGAACCATGACGACGCTGGTCATTTTGCATACGAAAAAACACTCGGTAGAATACAGGAACGATACTGATTTCCCAAAATGAAGCGATTTATCAAGAAGTACATATCTTCATGACTACTTCATTCCATCCCGAAACATGCCCAACCATTTCACACACTCCATATAGATCACGTAGGATCGTTTGTAAAAATAAATAAGGGTAACAAGCACATATTGGTAGTAATAGACGCCTTCACAAAATTTGTTTCTATGAGAGCCGTTCCAAGTACAACAACAAATTACGTCATTCAAGAACTAGATGAAGTATTCAAAACATTTGGTAACCCGAGAAGTATAATTTGCGATGCTGGATCATCTTTTACATGCTCAGATTTCATCCAATATTGTCAAAATAAAGGAATCAGGCTGTTCAATACCGCAGTCGGAATGCCAAGAGGTAGCGGCCAGGTTGAAAGAGTCAACAGAACAGTCATCGACGGTTTAGCCACGATGGGAGCAGACACTGACTCAGACAATTGGGATAGTAACCTAACTGCCGTTCAACAAGGCATAAATAGCACCAAACATAAAACTACTGGAGCCGCCCCTGCTATACTGCTATTCGGTACGATACTGAGAATGGATGGAGATCGGTACCTAGAAACCACAGAGAGCAATGACGATGAAATAGATGTCACAGCATTACGGCAAACCGCCAGCAGAAACATGGAGAGGAACAGACAAAAACAAGATACGCGCTTCAACAAGAAGAGAAAGGTATCCCAAGGTTTTCGAGTTGGAGACCTAGTACTCACAAAAATTGCGAGTATCCCTAGCAACGGTGAGAGTAGAAAACTGGTGGCGCCATTTAAGCCTTTTGAGGTTATCGAGGTCTTACCACATGACCGTTACAGAGTGAAGGAAGACAACCATGCGACAAGATCGAGAGTTCCATATGAAGGCGTAGTGTGTTCGGAACACATGAATCTCTTCAAAATCAGACACTAGACCAGAGACATTATAAATGTGAGTAGACATTACAGTCATGAGACTGCCCGAATGCTGGCAACTTCAGAATATCAGACCTTATCAAGACTACCCAGTTGCTGGCAACAAACTAGATATCAGACTTTGAAGACTTTGTAGGTACGGCCACTAAAAAGAAGCCAGCCAATTATTATTATTATTCTTTCAAGACGTCTCTTCAGGAAATTGATTTTCTTTCCTTTTCATTTTTCAGTCCAGGTGCGACCGAGGACGTTCGACACCCAAGATGGCCGAGTGTTGTCCTGCCCGTATACATGCCAACCCAATCCAAAAACGCTGAGCAAGACCTGACTCAGCGTCGGCCTGTAGAGTAACGGGAAGACAGAGCATTATTCATCATTCATGCGGGTGTAGTTTAGTTTATATTATTTCGGATAAAGAGAAAGACGTGTGTGATTTGTTTCGAAAATATAGTTTGTCGTTCCAGTCGTGTTTATTTATTCACTCTGGATCAAAGATAGTTGCATCCCTAACAAAATGGATGTGGAATGAAACGAGGCGCCAAATTCAAACGTATAATAAAGATAAATATATCTACATGAATGAAGTGATTGGTGATCGGCAAATAGCACAGTTTTCACCGCATCTTGCACAGCATTCTATACAATAAACCAAATGTCTTCAAGGCATGAATACAATGCACACTTCATTCTCCAAACAAACTTTACAGGTCAGCTGCGATGGCGAAGACGCCCTGGACGGTTGCTGCTGAAGTTTCATCATGAAACCGCATCCGTCGTGACAGCCATGTGTCCAAACCGAAACTCCTTGTTTCCATTGGGCTATTCCGGTGCCGCTGTGAAAGCATTTTACGTGATCTCCTATTCCGGTGTAGAAAAATCCACATCCGGCAAGTTCTTGAGGCGTCTGACTGAGACCGAGGGGCCAGTTATCGAAAGTTGCGAGACGCCTCACGAAAACACTATTTTCCGTATGCGTTGGTCGTTTCACCCTATTGATGAACGAAGAAGTATCGCTGTCTGAATATCTTGTATTCCGAACATGTGACGAATTTGAGATTGGAATGTGAATGCTTTTTGTGTGGGAGAAACCAACGGTGAACTATGGGGCCTCCGTCCATATATTGGCAGTCGTCGTGTCATGGGTGTATATTCCCCCAAGTATCGGACTTTTCCCTGGATATCATGACAAAACATGCGGTCCCCCACTTGCGGGGTTCCGGAATTGTCAGTTGAATCATCGTGTTCAGCCTGACGCACTCAGGTAGACGTCTTTGATGTTCGGCATGGGCTTCAACTGGGTCGCGTTCGGCAATTTGTTGGCCTAACGCAGTTAGATATGTTCAACAGCTTTCTCTCGTTTCAAGAGAAACATTACATTTTTGGGGGTCGAACACCGTTTTTTCTGTCGATGTTATGTGAACTTGTATTTCTACTCTTACGATTCGGATAGCATTCGGAAATTGTTCATTCACGGTTTGAAGGTGACCACTCCGAATGTGATGACTCAGAGCTATGCGTCTTTGTTCGTTTTACTGCTGAAAATTTCGAAGGCCACTAACACTCTGTGATGACTCAGAGTCTGCGTCATTGAAGTTGTTGACTTGTCTGACCTTGTCTGCGATAACCTCGCATTCCTTATCGTCATTTGGCTGTTTCAGAGTATTTCAATGGGATGAATCGTATCGCGGTGAATCATTAAAGAAAACATCTATATTCACTTCAACGAAACACCTTCTCGGGACCCATATGCCAAATTCCGACTTT
This sequence comes from Zygogramma bicolorata, assembly GCA_032362365.1. Taxonomy (NCBI): domain Eukaryota; kingdom Metazoa; phylum Arthropoda; class Insecta; order Coleoptera; family Chrysomelidae; genus Zygogramma; species Zygogramma bicolorata. Next base: position 315,876 of record JAVJAQ010006090.1, on the reverse strand, counting down.
TGTAGAATCAGAGAGCGTCCACAAAGGTCTCTTTACATCTGTTTTTTCAAGTCAAATCGCTCACGAACTCGACCTCGAGAGGGCGGCGATTGTCAACGGTTTTCATGGCAGTTGGCCCAACGAGTACAGCTTCCCCATCCTTTTTCAGTTCGCGTCATGAGATTTCCATCACAGTTGAACTGGCCGGTCTTTCCGCCTATTTTGTTGTGAACCAAAAAAGCCCTCTTAGAGTATCGATTGACATTGGAGTCATAGATGTTGACATTGGAGTCATAGATATTTTCATCGCATTCGGCTTGACGAGTACAGCTTTCTCACCCCCATTTTTGTTGGTCTTTTCTCGGTTCAGGCGTCGAACGAGAGCCATGATTCGTCACGGTTGACTCGACGAATACAGTCCTCCTTTGCATTGACATGCTTTCTCAAGACATCCGCTCAATGTCTAAGTATTGATAGCTGAAAATTATGTATCCTTCAAGGAATGCATCTTTTTTGGTCTGTTCGAGAAGAAAAGGTGCAATCCTCGTGGTGGACAGCCGTGTCGACATCGTCGGTGAGTATCGGTTGACATTGGGGATATTTTCTGTTCCATCACATTCGACTTGATGAGTACAGCTTTCCCACGTCCAATTTGTTGGTCTTTTTCGATTCAGGCGACCAACGAGAACTACATTTCGACACGGTTTCCCGACGAATACGGTCCTCCTATCCTTTGCGTTGACATGCTTTCTCAAGACATCAGCTGAACTTCTGAGTATTGATTGCTGAAAATTGAAGGAATGCATATTTTTCGGTCTGTTCGCGAAGAAAAGATGAAATCCTGGAAATGCAGTGGACAGCCGTATTGACATCTTCGGAATTTCTGAAAAAATTCTCCATGTTGCATCATCCCGGACGATGGTTGGAGTACTTTTCCCTTACCGAGGTCATGAGAAATCTCTCATAGGCGGCGAGCGCCACCACTGCGGTGGTGGGAGAAGGGGGGGAACTAACGCTCTCGTCATAGCGCGCATTGTCATTCAGTCGCTAGCTAGTACGAGAAAGCATCATGAGAATCGCGATCGTTGATATCCAAGGTTTCGTCGTCAACGGGGTGTTCCACCCCAAAGAACTCGCCATCCACATCGGTCACCAGCGGCAGAATTTCCTGTTCAAGCCACCAATGCCCTTTATCTTGTTGATGGACAAGGACGAGAAGACCACCCGGTACTTGGAAAAGCACGTTCATGGTATTCCGTATTCTTCAGGGGACGTCGAGTACCATGACGTTGATGCCATTTTGCAGAAATATCTTCTGTACTTGGCCGGAGTCATATACGTGAGAGGTAGCCCTAAAGCCGAGCTCCTTTCGAGAAAAGTCCGAGAAATTGGAGTGACCTGCCCACCGTCTATCCAGGACGTCTCCCAGTTCGACGGTACGACGCAGGGGATGGAAAATTCACAGCCAACTCCAACGCCTTGTCCGAACCTCGCCGCCGTTGGTTTTCCAATACCGTCTTACCTCGTTGAAAATGTATCTTTTTTTTTATCAATAAATCGAGTATTTCGAAAGGGTTTTTTTTTATCTCTTTCAGATTGTGGTGTAGGGGGTGAACAGGGGGTGGGAGAAAAAAAAGAAAAAAACTCACAGAGTGTGGGATATACTCTTCACAGATCACTCACTGTGCGAGTTGGTTCAAAGTGTCGAGGATAGAGGGCGTCCTCGGAGGGGCGTCATCTGTCACTCACACTCATGAGTTGGTTCAGAGTGGTGTGGATAGATGGCGTCCTCAGGGGCGTCATCTGTCATGCACATCATAAGTCATACGTCATCTGTCAATCTCACATCTGTCATAAGTCCTCTGTCAGTCGAGTCATACGTCTGATGTCAGTCAATTCATACTGCTGCTGTCAGTCAGGTCTTGTGTCTGTCATAAGTCGTCTGCCATTCACCACAAACATCCTCTGTCATTCGAGTTGACTGTCGTTCACATCATACGTCAGCTGTCAAAAATATCGTCTGTCATTCGAGTTGGCTGTAGTTCACAGCATACGTCAACTGTCAGAAATATCGTCTGTTATTCGAATTGGCTGTCGTTCACATCATCCGTCAGCTGTCAGAAATATCGTTTGTCATTCGAGTTAGTTGCCGTTCACGTCACACGTCAGTCAATTCATACGCCAGCTGTCAGAAATATCGTCTGTCATCCAAGCCAAACATCATACCATATGTCATTTGTCGTTCACGTCATTGGAGTCATACGTCTGTCAGTCAAGTCTTGCGTCTGTCTTAAGTTGTTTGTCATTCCATATGGTTTCTCTGTCACGCATCTTTCGCCAATCGAAGTCAAAAGGAATTCACATACAAGTATATATTTTCCTATAGGTTACAGTTCTCAAAAAAAATGTGGATATGTATATGGGTGGACAGAGAGAGAGAGAGAAAACTTTGTACATTTTCCTTCATGTTGTTGGCTCTAGTTCTCGATGAACTTGAAGGTGGTTTCCGACCCCTCCTTCTTCGACTACCAGGGCGTACTTACCCGGAGTGAATTGGTCAATATGTCCCCAGAGGATTTTCTCGGAAGGAATACTTCGTACAGTTGGATATCGGCTATGATGGTCTCTCCGAACTTGGTTTTCACCAGGCGAATATTCTACATTGGATAGGGCTTGTTTTTGTTCAAGCTGCTCATGGAAACGGTCTACTTGTATCCAGAAGCGCTGCATATTCTGTTCAACTCTGCAAGGAGGTCCATTTGGAGCAAAAACATCAAAGTTTGAACACCCTGTACATACGTTCGAAAAAAATGGTTTTGGCTCACGCTGTATGAGTCAACACACTTCAGTTTGAAGGAAAAATTATGATGCACACTGTATACACTGCTGTTGGTTCACTCTGTATGAGCCGACACACTTGACGGAAAAATTATGGCACACACTGTATACGTTTGGAAAAACTCAACGTGTATGATTCAACACACTTCAGTTTGAGTGAGCGCCATACGTGCCGGTGCACCATTGGAAAAAAGATCAAAACTCAGCGCATGAATCGCTCTCAACCTGTATGTTAGCCGTTTCTGAAAAACACTCCCGAACATGAATGAAAAAGAGGTACTTACATTTTTCAGTCTGATCACACAACGCTGTCGTTCAAATCGATAGCGGTATATATCATACCAGTTCTAGCAGGAGACTGACTTCGATGGTCTGATGGCGGACACACAACACTGTCGTTCAAATCGATAGCGGTATATATCGTACGAGTTCTAGCAGGAGACTGACTTCGATAGTCTGATGACGGACACACCTCTGTCGTTCAAATCGATAGCGGTATATATCGCAAGAGTTCTAGAAGGAGTTCTAGCTTCAAATGTGGCGCAGCAATCGAGAAGTTGGCGCAATCCCCTATTCACCCCTCGTTACCATGCGTCCATCTCTTTGACCTCTAGTAAAGGAGAACCAGTAGTTTCACATTCGGTCGACCGCTTTGATGTTCGTGTCCCACAGTTTCGTTTTTTTTTAGACGAGTGCGCATCCTGCAGTTTCACGCCCGGAGTTGATAGGCCACGCCCACCAACGTTTTCATGAGAAATACACTGCACGCCGCTTGCAAACTTGATATGAACTGCTCTGCAAAACTGAGAGGATTTCAGGAATCCAGCCCGTGAGTTCAACTCCTAATAATAATAATGTGCGCTATGAATTTCGGTTCACTGTTCGCAAATCTGAAGTTGAAACACGGCGTACTCAACTTTTTTCGGAAATTACCATCCGAATATGCAAAAACACTTCACAATTATTTGATGTTTAGATTTACACGAGATTCTGTAACGTTTAGAGAATATAGCATACACCAAAAGAGAGAAAGAGTAAAATTTAAAATTCATTTTTAATTTTCGAGAGTTTGTATGTCTCAGGAAAAACTTAGTATACGATGTTTCATTTGTTTGACTGAATTTATTTTAATGGATTGCTTATGATAAGAGTGGTAATTCATGAATTTTCCACTGCGTGGACGTATTGTCATTTTTTTCAAATGAACGCTAATTATCGTTATTTCTTCATTCCAACATGAAAGTAATGTAAATTCATGTGCACTTTTTATATAAACAATACTAATATAGACTGTCTCGAACGAAATGTAAGATTAATCAGGCAACTCAATATACACGAGCTGATGTTCACATATTGTTTAATAAAATAGGTGGTCATAGGAATAATATACTATTTTTGAAGAAAATCATTGAACATGAGTGGTTGGAGAAAAATTCTCGCAACATTTCATTTTTTCATTCTGTGGCAGTAATTTTCACATCAAATTCAACTTCCATTCCCCCAAAAAAACCGTTTCATTCCAAAACAATTGGGAAGATATTGACAAATAAAGCATCATCTCCAACAACAATTCCCACAACTTGAAATAGAATGGGACCTAAAATCAAAAATTTCTTCTGTTATCATTGAGTTGACCCGTTGAATTCTGAAATGTCCGAAAAACCATGATATTACAATCCAAAAGCTCCTATATACCGATTTTAGATGAAATCGAATCAGAAATAACGGAACTCGTCCAACATTCTACAGCCGCTATCATGGTATTTCTCAATATAATAATATCATGAAGTATTGACCCTCCATTGATGGATACCAGTAAAATTTTAAGCCCACCGGAAGATATCAGATAGAAACGTGATCACGCACACATACAGACAGGTGAGTTTAAAAAAAATTGTAATTGTAAAGTTTTAAGTTTCGTCTGGTCAAAAGAACTTATAGCTGTTCCTATTCCCAGTCCGACCCTGTGCCAGCTTGCACACTGGCTTTATGATACTCTCTCTCTTCCTCACCAGACGTGTGGGAGGAGCAACCTGAGAGGCGTGTCAATTAAAAAGAACATTTCATTTTTTCATTCTGTGGCAGTAATTTTCACATCAAATTCAACTTCCATTCCACTTTGTGATTTTCACTATGAAAAAAGTTGTCTTTCTGTACACAAATGTGATTGTATAAAAGCAAGGATAAATTTCAAAACTGATTTTTTCAATTTGTGTGTCACAGAGTCCTAGTTCCATTGCCATTTGTTCTGAAATTAGCATATGTGCAAAAGCAAATTACACTTTTATTTTGAAAATTGGATTCTCTGGATTTGAAGTGGAAGTGAAAATGTTAGTGCATAAAATTTTCTATTGTACAAGGGAGGTTCATCCTTCATAGTAAAGTTAAGGCTGAAGAGAAAATTAGTGTTGCTTAAATCTACCTTAGAATAGTCAGAAACTAATTTGCAAGATCAGCAGATGATGTATGTCATTAAGAGTATTTAGCCTTTAGTTACGAGAACGTATATCGCTAGATGGCAGAGCGAGTTCGCCTGATGAAATAAATACAAACTCCGCCTTACTTATAACTTGGCCACGCTCAGGCATAACAGGGCCGAATTCAGTTCATCGTCGTACTCGTTCTTTCAAATTACATTTCAGATTCAAACCTGTTCGATATCGTATTAATCTCAAAGTTTGCACGGCAATTGCAATTTATTCGAAGATTAAGAATCTTTTATCAAAATTGATAAATTCAAGATTATGGTCCGCTTCGAATCAAAATTGGTATTAGGATTTTTTAGGGTTTGAGATTATAAATATTTTGTAAAAAATAATCAATTTAAGTTGAACGAGAATTTAATTATGGTCCGATTCGATTGGTATTAGAATTTTTTAGGGTTTGAGATTATAAATATTTTGTAAAAAATAATCAATTTAAGTTAAACGAGAATTTAATTATGGTCCGATTCGATTCATAATTGCTCTGAGGTTTTCGGGGTTGATTTAGGGTTTGAGATTATAAATATCTTGTAAAAAATAAATAATTCAAGTTGAACAAGACTTGACTTTGGTCTGATTCGATCCATAATTGGTACGTGGAGGTTTTCGTGATCAAAATTATGAATCTTTTGTTGAAATCAATTAATTCAAAATGGCGGCTCAAGGTGTCTGACGAGTTTTGTGATTATGGAGCGATTCGAATTAAAATCGATATTTTGTAGTCTTCAGGCGTGATTTTTTATGTTGAAATTTTATAATTCAAAATGGCAAACTAGTTTCGTGAAATATGGTCGCGATCTATGGAAGATCTATGGTACCTATGTAGTGGTTTTTGGGTTCGGAGAAAATTATTTTTCGTTCGAAAATCAGGATTTCGAGATGGTAAACAAGTTTTGTGTTCGATTGTCGAATTATATATGAGTGGTATTTTGGGGTTGAAGGTAAATGAAATTTCCATCAAATTTCAATAATTCAAAAATGGTAGCGACAAGATAGCTACGAGTTATTCCCTGATTCATGGTCGTGTTTTGTTAATAATTGCTTTTTGTTTGTTTATGAAAATGAATGCATGAATTTGAAATTTTTCGAAAACATGAGGAGGGTGTTTAGTTGATCAGGTGATAATTATGAATGGAAAATTGAAAAATTCAGTATCAGATTTTGCCTTTCGAGTAAGAGACCTTTCACACTATCGGTTTTCTTTTTTTAGTTCGAAATAACGGAAAAATTTCATCATTCATAGTCTTTGATTCTAAAAAATATTTTATCTAGGGCTCTTCGGGGTAAATTACCAACTGCCGGATTATATTTTTGAAATCAAATGAAACAGTTGAAAATAGTGATCAATAAGATCTCATCGAAACTATCTTGAAAACTTTTCTCTCGATTTGAATGTAATTTTTTGCAGGGAAGGGGAAGGTTCATCGTATACATATGTATGATTCCATATAGAAGATAAGACAAAATTAGTCAATATCAGCCATGAATAATTCAATTCAACCGATGTGAATGCATTTATTGGAAATAAATGAAATTGGAAAAGTTTTTTCTAGTTTTTTATTTTAATATTAATCGATATTGAAAAATGCTACTTCTTTCGGTTTTTTTGCATTTTTTCTCTGAACTCGATAATATCAGGAGCATCCCTGATTCTCATTCCTCTAGGAAGACCCCTGCCCAGAATTTCTGGTAGAATACAATCTACGTGAAATTATTTTAGCTTTGGAAGCATTTTTGTTTCCCAGACACATACGTCTCTATGTATTCTTTCTATGCTGAAATCATTTTTGGTATATATAACAAAATCGCAATAGTTTCTTCTGGTTATATTCAGTTAATTTTCAGTTAATGCAACCATTACCTGCAAAGGTTTTTGATACGATGTGGATTTCGTCTGTTACTTTTGTTATTCTCAACAACGAACTCAAAAGCGGGCTAAAAGAAATAGTCCCTTTATCACCATTAATGCTATTTTTACATCTTGTTATTACTAGACTCTCACATGCATCGATTAGCATTGTGTTATGCACATGCTTGATTAGTAACATATTTCAGAAAAATTGGTGAAAGCAATCTGAAACTGACCGGGCATGTGCATCGCACAAAGCTACTCGATGCATGTGAGAGACTAGAAATTTCAAGAATTTTCTGGAATTTTCCAACCTCCATAGATGGCCTGAGAAACAGCAAAATTGAATATGATAGTTGTACGAAGGAAACGAATTATAAATCACCGGATATTCGATCTCGTGGGGAAAAGTTAATGTTTCGTTTGTGGACCTTGCCGCCATTCCCCATCACTGTAACGTTTTCTCTTCAAAGGGACATCAAAGACGCCGCCGCCGCCCCCCAAAAAAACCGTTTCATTCCAAAACAATTGGGAAGATATTGACAAATAAAGCATCATCTCCAACAACAATTCCCACAACTTGAAATAGAATGGGACCTAAAATCAAAAATTTCTTCTGTTATCATTGAGTTGACCCGTTGAATTCTGAAATGTCCGAAAAACCATGATATTACAATCCAAAAGCTCCTATATACCGATTTTAGATGAAATCGAATCAGAAATAACGGAACTCGTCCAACATTCTACAGCCGCTATCATGGTATTTCTCAATATAATAATATCATGAAGTATTGACCCTCCATTGATGGATACCAGTAAAATTTTAAGCCCACCGGAAGATATCAGATAGAAACGTGATCACGCACACATACAGACAGGTGAGTTTAAAAAAAATTGTAATTGTAAAGTTTTAAGTTTCGTCTGGTCAAAAGAACTTATAGCTGTTCCTATTCCCAGTCCGACCCTGTGCCAGCTTGCACACTGGCTTTATGATACTCTCTCTCTTCCTCACCAGACGTGTGGGAGGAGCAACCTGAGAGGCGTGTCAATTAAAAAGAATTCATCTTTATTTCTAAATCCAGAATTGAAAGTAAAAATCAGTTTTCACTGGTCGACGGCTGAACCAAACCTTTATTAAATGACTGGGATGAAATTGAATATTTCACAAATCGAAAGGAGTAATGGAAGGAAATCCAATTTGTGAAAACAACACATTCCTGTGAAATTATTAACAAAATATAATGAACATCCAGAGGAAATATGAGGCAGTCGTTTAACTAAGTAAATGATGGGCTTCAATACTGAACAGAAAACACACCAAAAAATTCGTTCGTTCTGATGGTGGAATTGAACGAAAATGTCCAAAAATGAGAAAGAAAATCCTTTTCATTCATTTAATACATGAAGAATATTTTTTTTATTATTTTTCCTTTATACACTCATACAACCCTTCATCAATCATAATAAAAAAATTCGTTTCTGAATCCATTTTATTCAGGGATGAAGACCCTTAAATAAATTTATAAAATGAATTCTTTTCATTTCATTACATCACATTGCAAATCATATAATTGATAATACAATATCTGATATTTTCAAAATTGAAAATAAGTTTTGTTAACATAATCGAAACTAAAGAACGAAAAAATATGATACAAATCCAAACATAAATCAATGCTGAATAATTACAATATAGGAACCATTGAAATATCCCAATTTCAGATTTAAGAATACATCCTTTTGTAGAAATATGAAACAAAATACATTAGGTAATTTTCTGAACGTAAGGTTTTAAGCTACCCAATTACTTTTCAGAGTACGAACAGAAAACATGCTAAAGAAGAAGATAATTTACATCAAGTTGATGAAATTGCGCAAACCACATACAGTTATTTTCAATACAATTGAGAAATTTTCATATATATTACTACCTACTTCATGGTACATTTACTAAAGATTATTTGAAGAACTAAGAATGCATCAAATTAGACTAGGTATACCAACAATAACGAACAATAAAATGAAAATGATTTTTCAGAATGGAAGAAATAGATGAAATTATATGGTTGAGATGATCACAAGCGTTGGAAATTGAGTAATTTTTGGATGGTTTTTGTTTTTGATTTGAAATTATTCAAATTTCTATTCAGAAATTTGATACAATGATGAATTCGAACTCTTACAAAAAGAGATATCAAATATTGTAGAGGAAAATTACTACAAGGTGGTACGAATTTATCTGTCAAACAATGATCTCTGATAATCTTTCCTACGTTAGTCTCCACAGGGACACGTGGAAAAAACTGGATAAAAGTATTTTCTGAAGCATCAAAATATTCAATGGAAGAATTGAATGTCAATGTCAGTGTCATCTTTTCGTGAGTCCTGCTGCAAAACTTTTAAAAATTCAACTGGTTTGAAGATATATAAAACTAGAATTCCTGGAGTACTCAAACAAGGGAACAATCCTGTTGCTGATGTTACTTGTGGGACGCCTCGAGAGAATGAAACAAATCCAAGGCCCATTTACATAACTTGAGGTAAATTGAAAAGTCAACGATTGATCATCAGAAGAATTCCAAAAGCGGCCAGACTACCTTCTGCTGCTGCCCTCACTAAATTAATTGATGTTTGTTCGAAGCAAAATGATGAAAATGCCTAGATAAACCTCTTATGTTTCGCATGTAACTCATTCTGTGTACCTTATGAAAAGTCCAACCGCAAGTCTCCACTTGCCAGCCTCATCAAAATGAATCTCAATAATTCCACCCGGCACTTACCTCCAGTAACCAATAAAAATGAAAGGCTTCTTTAAATTCCCGAAAATTCTCTTCTGAGAAAAATTCTGAATAAAGTATCAGATGGAGATTTGTCATCAGCTGTAAGAATATTGTGTTGATGATGATTACATTGCAGCTTTCGATAGTAGGGGAAAGTGGGCACCCTTCGTACACGGGGCACGTTCATACAACACCGCCACTGGTCAAATATCGCGCGCAATCGCGAGTATCTAGGGTACAGTACATAGTTCTAATAGTCCACGATCAGTCGACGTCATTTCACTTCAGTCGCCCACCACAAAACACACACAGATAGAAAGAGAACTCCCATGATAAGGTCTGAAACACTGTTGTGCTGCACACCGTGTCTGTTCAGTGAACTATTATTGCTTCAGTGGCGACATCTTCCGACAAGCATATAAATCAATGCGCGGCAATATTTTAATAGTAGTATCCATTCTAAACATCAGAATACCACTAGAAAGTTCACTACATGAAAAATATATACTGGAAATCTGTTTAAGATTACATCTTGGAACAATATGAAAATTTAAAAAGAAATATGAAAACAAAGGAGAAAATTATGAAATATTGAAAGTAGGTACCTGAATATTGTATTTTTCAACATTTTCCTTACATTTGATATTCAAAATAGGAGTAAAACAGAAATCCATTAATTTTTCATGCATATTGAACCTGTGTTTTGAAAAAATAAGACAGATGGGCAAAAGTGTGTTTCTTGGTAACAAAAACTCATTTGAAATTGGTCTGAGAAAACTTGTTTATTTTTTTTTATTCTTTTTACAATTATTTATATACTTTTTATGTGCAATGATCTGTATTGGATCAACTGCAGTCATACTTTTTTTCAAAAAAATACCAAATTTTGAATCCCTGCCCCTAATTATTCTATTTACTTGCTTACACCAAAAATAGAGGCAAAACCTTACAATCAATTCACAAGCAATTGTGCCAGAAGTGTTGTGACTCTTACAGTTGATCGGATTGAAATTAACATTCTTTTCCAAAATAGTCCTCAGTACAATGCTAATGTTTTTTACATGACACAATCTAGGAATTAAATAATATAAATTTGGAAAACATTGACTCACAAGATAATAAAAGAAACTGCCTGGTTTTACCAGTTTTGATCCTACTGTATATTTTCTTGCCTCGATAAAATCAACATTTGCCAAATTTTCATTAAAAAATTGTAAATTTTGCTGACAATCTGGACATTTCAGAAGTTTTACAAGTCTTTTCACAAAATATCCAGCTATGTACACTAAGGTACACTCTCCCACTCTTGTTTTTCGCTTCAAGTTCAAGGGGGTTGGAATTGAAGACATATCGATAATTTCTGTAGAGCTGCAGGAGCTGCTACCAACCTCATCTGGGGATGATTTTTCCAAAAATGCCCCTAAATTATTTAGTACCCCTTTTGAAAAATCTGTTTCACAATTTGCATTTGGAGAATGATGGGACAGAAAATTATTTATCAACAATGCTTTGAAAGATGATTCAAAATGAGAAATATCTGGTGAAACATGTCTCACTCCATGACTCCTTATGGCCCCAAAAAAATTCTCAAGAGGATCTTGATTAAAAGCTCTCATCAAAATATAATTAAATTGGTGTTCAGACAAAAGTGTCTGTGTCAGCCTTGAAAACCCCCTCAGAGTATATATTAAATTCCTTAATGAAGGTACTGTAACTAAACAATTTTTCTTTCTTGAAAAAAACCTCATCTGCTTCAGTATGACAATACATTTTTCCAAAATTCCAAATGAGATGAATCCTTCTTCACACCCCCTTTCAATGGTTCACCACTTGGAGCCAACTTGTTGTTTGAATTCAAACTGTCAAACAGTTCATCCATCAGTAAGATTAGCTCTGCTGTATCTTCGGCTTCTGGGGGCAACCTATTTTCATCTTCAATGTCTGTAACATAAAATTTAAATTGCTAGAATTGGTTGACACTCACTTTTTGTGAGGGAATACTAAACACTTTTTTGAAACAATTACTTGTAGAGATTACCTCATTCATTTAGATTTTTTTCCAGGTTGAGGAATGTTATAATTCACAGAAAACATATTGAGAACGAAAAGTGACACCTATTAGATTTTTTGTATTTGAAAAAAAAAAATTGTACCTTTTCCCTTGAAAGTGGGCAAGGTGACAAATGTAAACCATTACCAAAGTGCAGAAGGCAGATATTTTCAATTACCCTAATGAGGGTTTACTGGGTGATAAGAGGACAGTCCTAATTATACATTAACTTACTACATTAGCTTACTATTGTTGATAAAATGCAGCATGCATTCAATGAAGATGAGTTGGTCCCTGTTAATTAATTATTATAAGGAACACAAATGTTCCTGACAGTACCTACTTCCAGCAGCCATATTGAAAACACATATAATCCTAACAAGTGCAGCAGTGAAAGGGTTGATATAAGGCTGCATATTTTGCAAACAAAAAAACAAGAAATTGACATTATCGATAACAGATAAAATGAAACTGTATACTCACTCCACTGTGAGATTCTCTTCATCAATGATATAAATTCAAGATGGCCGACAATGAAGATGTGTTGTCGGACAGCTCTGAAAAAACTGAAATTGAACACTTTATGAAGTGCTGCGAAAACAAAAAATGTGGCGTAAAAGTTTGCATAAACTGTTTCGCGATTTATCATAAAAGTTGCGCGAAAAGAAACCAACAATTGAAGGTATTATCGGAAAATAAAGTGATATGCTGTGAAAAAAACAACACACAAGATCCAAAGCAATTCAACCTCAACGAAAAAGAAATGCTGCTGCTAGAAATCAGGTATTTGAAAGAATTACTGGAAGAAACAAGAGACAAAAACAATATATTGAACATCAATAACAGTCTATTACTTGATAAAGTGGGTATATTAGAAAGAAATAATAGAAGAAATCATCAATCAGTGGCAAGTGACATAGGGGCAAAAAATGTAAACATACAAAATTCGAACACTAAACCAGGAACATCAAATGACGGTAAAACAGCTACTACAGAAAACCGGAATAAAATAAATGCAACATCAATACAGATTCCTAACTTCCAACAAACTGATTCAGTACATCAGGGGCAGATGGCGCAACTGAATCAAATACCACAAACTCCAACTTACGGACAAATTGCCGCCAAAACAATCGTAAACAAAAATAATCCAAACAGTGGACCAATAACCTATAATAATACAAACAACAATGACAATTTCGTGGAAGTCACGTACCGGAAACAAAAGCAAAATAGAGTACACAAAAAGAACATTGGCACAGGTCCTAGTGATGATGTTTTCGACTTCTCAGGACCGGAGCGAAAAGTGTGGATTTATTTATACAGAGTGAAGAGGGCTGCAACAGAAGAAAAAATTAAAAACTATATTACCAAAAAACTAGGTTATGAAAATGAAGTGACTGTGAAAGAAATCCCAACCACAGAAGATCGATTACGAAGATATGTAGTGACTGCACCACTTTCGAAAAAGGATGAAATGTACCAACCAGATTTCTGGCCAAGCGGAGTAGGTATCAGAAGATTTGACTTCACTAGGCACAAAGACTTTCTGAACCAATTAGGGGGAGATTTTTTATAGAAAATGAAACACATGAGGCCCAGGAGAGCAAAGAAACTCACAAAAAACATGAAAACATCAGCGTGATTCATCAAAATGTACAATCTATTCGAAATGCAGTAGATCGAATAGAAAACAGTCTACATATTCAGTCAAACTGTAAGGTATTATGCCTAACCGAACATTGGCAAACCAAAGACAGACTCGAAAATATATCTATAAACAATTTCCAACTTGTTTCAAGTTACTGCAGACCTGAAGGATATGGCGGAGCGGCTATCTATTTACACAATTCAGTCAAAGGTAAACCAAAGGAAAAATTATCAAATTATTCAGAACAGGGAAGCTTTGAATGTGCTGTGACCGAGTGTGTGTTTGCAAGCAAAACATACACTGTTATTTGTATTTATCGACCTCCAAATGGAAACATACCAATTTTCTTTGAAAAAATGGAACAACTTTTGATAAAAAGTTTAGAAGAGAACACTCATACAATTGTAGTTGGCGATATGAACATTGAGATGAGGGACGAAAACAACTTGAAAACCGAATTTGTATCATTGATGAACTCATTTAATTTGATTCAAACTATCCATGAATACACTAGAGTAACAACACACTCAAAAGCATGTATTGATAATATTTTCACAAATTTAGAAAAATGGAACTCAGAAGTATTAGAACTGCATATTTCAGACCATCAAGCTCAAAAAATCACGTTTGAAATTGAAGAATGTTGTAAAACTAAACCTAAATATTGTAGATTTTTTAGTGAGAAAGCCAAAGATAACTTTAAGGTTAGGCTTAACGAACAAGATTGGAAAATAGTTTTTGATGTTCAAAAAAACGTTGATAAACAGTGGGACATATTTATGTCAATTTTTCATGGCATCTTCTGTGAATGCTTCCCAGTAAAGCTGATACAAAATAAAAAACATAAACACTGTCCACAGAATCAAGAAGTAACAGAATGTAAAAAACGGTTAGATATATTTTTGTCACTCAGTAAACAGAACCCAATATTTCATGATCAATATAAAAACTGCAAAAAAGAATACGATGAACTTCTCAGACAACTCAAGTCCCAGCACTATGCAGAAAGGGTAAATAAATCTGATAATAAGAATAAAACCATGTGGGCCATCTGCAATGAAATAAACGGTAAACATTCAAAAAGCAAGGACTGTCAAATTGAGGGAGAACCTGAAACTATAGCAAATGAATTCAATAGATATTTCAATGAAATAGTTTCAGAAATGCTTAAAAACTTGGAAAATGTCCCATTTGATGTGAGTCTGTTGGTGAGAAGTGACAGGTCAATGCTTCTCACACCGACAACACCTGAAGAGATCATTGAACTTGCAAGATCTCTAAGGAACAAACACAGTAGTGGAGAAGATGAGATCCCATTGAGTATTGTTAAGCTGGCGGTGTCAGAAATCTGTGAAATTCTCTCATTTCTCATCAACAACTCATTCAGACAGGGTGTTTTCCCCAAAAAATTGAAACTAACTCTCATTAAGCCTCTCTTCAAAAGTGGGGATCCTCAGCTAATAGAAAACTATAGGCCCATCAATCTGCTACCATGCTTCTCAAAATTATTTGAGTTAGCAATGTGCTCTAGACTGACTAACTTTTTGAATGTTACAAATTTTTTTACAGACACCCAGCACGCATATTTGAAAGGTAGGTCAACCCAAACCGCCGTTTTCCAGTTCACCAAAAGTATTCTGGATTTAATTGAGAATAACAACTTAGCACTAGCCATTTTTCTAGATTTATCAAAGGCATATGACTCGTTAAATCAGGAATATCTGTTGGAAAAACTTGAAACTTATGGAATTCGAGGAAATGCTCACAACTGGTTTTGTTCATACCTATCTTCAAGAGCCCAAAGGGTAACAATCACAAAAGATGGAGTTTCAAAAACATCAGATTTATTGATTAACAGAACAGGAATTGCACAGGGTAGTGTTATAGGGCCGATTTTATTCATAATTTATTTGAATGATTTATGCACGATTGTCAAGAACGCTGAAGAAACTGTAGTAAATTACGCAGATGATACAAATTTAATAATTGGAGCAAAACAAAGCGATGACCTAATAAGGCAGGGAAATGTTTTTTTCTCAAGAGCGAAAAATTGGTTCGATAAAAATAAATTATTGTTGAATGCAAATAAAACCAATTTGATGATTTTTAGTACAGACAGGTGCAGAAAAGAAAAACCAGATAGTATAAGTTGGCAGGGAAATGAAACCAAAATAACTGAATACACAAAGTTTTTAGGAGTATTTATAGATAATTTTCTGAAATGGAATAAGCAGACTGATTTTGTTTATCAAAAATTGAACAAAGTCATTCACGCAATCAGAACAACATCAAAATACATGGATGAAAAAACTGTAAAAATTCTATACCATGCAAATTTTGAATCAGTGTTGAGATATGGAATTATGTTTTGGGGAACAGAACAGAATCTACAAAAAATATTCATTGCACAGAAAAGAGTTTTCAGAACTATCTATAAAATGCCCTTCAGACAATCCTGCAGAGGTTTATTCAAAGAAAAACAAATTTTAACAGTGTCGGGACTATATCTATTGGAATGTTTAACATTTTTACATAAGCACAAGGAGTTGTTCACAGAAAATGACATGAATCTCAATTATAATACACGAACACTTAACATAAACTTTCCTATACACAGACTAACTCTCACGGAAAGAAATCCTTCATATATGTGCATCAGAATATTTAATAAGTTACCTAACAATATCAAGTCTATCAGGGCGCACAAAGTCTTCAAGAATAAAGTGAAACAACTTCTGTTGAATCTAGAACCGTATGATCTGAAAGAATATTTTGAAGCCAATCACTAAAATCGTGGTAAGTTTGACGTCATTTCTTTCAATGTTTGTATGTGCCATGCTTGTGTACGTGTATATATATATATGTATATAGTGTGTTGTATATATAGATGTTTATATGAAATAAAGAAGGAAAAAAAAAAAAAAAAAAAAAAAAAAAAATGATCCCACCTGGTGGCTGAATACTTGTGTGCAACATGATACCTTCATTTTTCTTATTTTTCCTTTCACAATATGCTGATCTGTAAGTTTGGGGCAGATGCGGACCTGCTCTGAGGAATCCAAGAAATAAAATTTTTCAATATGTCCCCATTTTGCTATTCTTTTTTTTCCTTTATAATTGAAATGTAGATCCTTTGTTAATAACTTATTCCTGATTCCCTTTAGCAGGTGTGGTACATCGAATAATGGAATAATTTCTTCTTTGTTTATGAGAAATCCAAAATGTTTATCTTCAATTCCTTCTCTCAGGCAATATTCTTTTCTCTCTCTCAACAAAGCATTGATAGCCGCTGAGTTGGCACCTCCTTGGTCACAAACAGTACACCTAATTTTGAATCCCGCTCTTTGACATGCATGTATGACGTCTTTAATGGTATTTTTCAAAACAACACTTTTCATGGGTCCACTGCTATAGGTGAAACAAACTGGTTGCTTCCACTGTTTATGAATACCTTTGAGCATGAAAACCGTAGCATGATCAGCAATGTCAGGTGTTCTAAGAGAACCTGTATCTGGCACTCCTTTGATCACATCAGTTTTTTTATCATACTGCATACCACCAGTTAATGCCATTTCATCAAACATCATAATACAGAATTTTTCTTTTTGTGACATCTTGGAAACTGTTTCTTGTAAGGTGTGAAATATTGTTTCATTGATACCAGGACTTAATGGAACCCTATTCAACAAATTTGAGAGTGTTTTTCTTGATGGTAAAGCGAATATTTTTGATAGTAGATTATATCCCCGTCCACTTGCTTTCCGAAGTGACAATGCCAAAATTTTATCTTCTTGTGTGAATCGTCTACCTTTGGATTTGGCTCGTTGGTTTCTTATTTGTGAAAGAATAAAGTTGTATGTTGGTTCAGATACGTGATTCAACAAATTTCGAAAATTTGGTTTTGCTGCTAACCTTTCTGCTATTTCAATTTTTTTTTATTGATGTTATTCGATTCTGTAACTTTGTCACTCTATTACTCCAATGAATCACTTTACGATACATAAAACGTTCACGATCAGTTAACTGATTACGTTTCAAATTCAGCTCTTGTAAAATCGATTTCTTCCTTTTACCTGAAACGGAATTTGTTCATCAATTGACGGTGACGATAATTGCACCGGAGATGGAACATACAGGGTGAGATCGAATAAGACTGACAAACTCTGACTACAGATTCCTCATCTTATTTTGAGGTGAAAAGTTTCTATCAAGGTATGTCCCTAAAATTCATCCTCTCTGAGATACAGGGTGTCAGAAGTACGAAAAAAATTTAGATTTAAACTCTTTCCTCCAAAATTTCTGGAAGAAAAATTTGAAACTTGGTACACTAATCAAGGTTTATCATCGTGGTAATTTAAAGTTAAAATTTTTAATTTCCGTGAACCAGTGGCGTAGTTATGTGGTCACACCTGGAAAGGTATTTTTGAAGGAACTAATGAAGAATATCTATCTATTTTCCATTTACGTTGATAAACCTTGATTAGGGTACCAAATTTCGAATTTTTTTCCTTGACGAGTTTTGGAGAAGAAAAAAATCAAAATTTTTTCCGTACTTTCGACACCCTGTATCTCAGTGCGGATGCATTTTAGGGCATACCTTGATAGCAACTTTTCACCTTGAAATGAGGTAAGGAATCTGTATTTGGAGTTTGTCGGTCTTATTATGACTCACCCTGTATACATTTATATTAGATTAAGAAAATAACTTGTCTGATTTCCACTATAAACTTTTATTTGCTATGACTGATTTCGGCTTATCAACCATTATCCACTAAGTATAATGTAGTATCACACAGTTCTTCAATTTATACAATAATTATGTCCCCCTAGGTAGGTTAATCAAAATATTGTCTGAAATATCTAGAAGTTACCTGAGATAAGAAACATACCTGACTAAACATCAACCTTATCTGAAATTACCAAACATTATCCAATTCTCAAAACAAATCAAGATATTATTGAAGAATAAGGGTAGATGCTTTTGATAAGTCAGGTATGTTTGTTATCTCAGGTAGCACCTAGATATTTCAGACAATATTTTAATCAACCTACCTAGGGGGACATAAGTATTGTAAAAATTGAAGAACTTTTTGATAGGTACTATTATAGTTACTTGATAATGGTTGGTAAGCCAAAACAGGTCCTAAGGAATACAAGTTATAGTGGAAATAAGACAAAAGTTATTTTCTTTATCTCACATTCAATATGAATTTCCACAAAATAAATAGATCATCAGTCGAACAATTCATATATAAAAATGGAAACAATCCTATGATAAAAACTACTTTCCCGGCTAATGCCACACTGGACATTGAACTATATCTGGTAGATATTGTGAATGGACCCCAACTTGAAGATGTCAAATAGTGACTAAAGTTTTTTCTTTCAGCTTATTCAGATGATACCACAACTGATTTTATGAACATCCTGTCCATATTTTCAAATAAAAATATATATACACTTACAAGACCATTTAGACTTCAGTGAAATAATAAATTCATTAATACACTTACCAACTATTAAAGATGCACTTGATGAACTATTACCAACAGCATTATGGCTATGAATCTCATGTAGCTCCTATCTAGATGTTGAAGTTCCTTCCCCAGGGTTTATTATTGGTACTAAAAATTCCGATCCTTGTTCTTGATCTATGGTAACTTCATCAATATGGTTATCCAGTTTCGCTCTTTTGACACGAACTTGATTATCTTCAATGTTTTCATTTGAAGATTCTGGAAATCCAAAAGTTAATTTTCACATTATCAAAATCTTCAATAGTGGTGCATTTTTGAATCTGTATCATGTTTGAAGATCCAAATAGAGGAAAACTCAATCATTACGTTGAGTATTAATTTTTACAGATGTCTTAGTTATTGTGTTTCGATTTTAATCAGAAGAAGGTCCTGGAAATTCAGACAATATTTCCTAATCTTTCGAATTATTTTCACTTTGTTTCTTGAGTATTTTTTCAAGAAGCTTCCATGGAAATATTCAGGGATCCAAATAAATGACTATCTATATTTTAAAAAAATGCAATCATTATGGTGTCAAAAGATTTCATCATCTTCTCACTATTTCCATGTAAAATTCAACTAAGAAATAAAAAAATTCAACTTACCCAACAGACATAATGTAGGAAATGCAATTTTGGAAAGTCCTCTGTGGCTAACTACTTTGAAGTCATCTCTGAAGTGAACATCACACACAAGATATGTCTTGTAAATTTGTTCATCGGTTTTACCATTGAACAATGGGTTTTTGACTTTATCAACCCAAATTTTGAATAATTCTACTTCCCGATCTGGTCTTGGAAAACGATGGCGTTTACTGTACAAATCTTCACAATCAGGAACGCAATACTTCTTGGGGTTAAAATTTCCACTCTCCATGTTCAAAAAGAATAAAACAATTTTCAATTTTACACTCTTCACAAGATCACACTAACCGTTGAAATGAAATCTGACATTGACATTCTAACGAATATCCAAAGAACATAAACACGACTACCTACTCTCGCCATCTATCTAGTGTCATTATCATTAATTAATTTTATCCCGAGTATCAGCGCTGCAGGGATCCGTTCAGTGAACTGAAATCGATTCCCAGTAGTACCATCCCTCTTTCCATTCTTTGTGTGTGTGTTCTGTGTCGCCCACCGGCCAGTGAAGTAAGAGCATTGAATGTGTTTCAGCGGTGCATGAGTAACTTCGATTGTATACTTTACAAGTCCCATAAATTTTAAAATTAATTTGTGATCAAGACGAAATATTTTTTTTGGGTAAGCGAATACTGTCTTTAATATGGTATAACATCAAATTTGCATGTATTTATAACAAGTTTTTCTGTAGAAAATTAGAAAACAATCGGTGCGTTTTGGGGCAGATTCATACACATTCATAAGAGGTAGATTCGTACGTGTATGAATCTACCCCTTTTATGTCAATACATTCCCTAATTTTTTTTACAGAACCATGGTTCGAAAATATGAAAAGAAGGGTACAAGAAATACTGAAGTGGATGAAGAGTCAGTGTCCTTAGCCGTACATGAAGTAATGGAAGGCCAGTTGTCTTACAGGAAAGCAGCAGATAAATATAATATTAAGGCATGAACCCTACAAAGTCGTATAAAAAAAATTAGAAGTAAACTTGATGTAGATGAAAATACACAACGCACCTTCAGTTCTAAATATACATCAACACAAGTATTTTCAAAAGAAGAGGAATCTCTTTTGAATGAATATATTGTGATATGCTCAAAAAAGCATTATGGGTTAACATTAACACAAGTCAGGAAATTGGCTTACGAGTTTGCCACAGCCAACAATATTGCACATCCATCAAGTTGGGATCAGAATAAGATGACGGGGAAAGATTGGGTGCATGGTTTTCGGAAACGCAATGAAAATTTAAGTTTAAGGAAGCCAGAGAACACGAGTGCTGCCAGGTCCTTTGGTTTTAATAAAAAAGCTGTGAACGAATTCTACAAAAATCTAGAATCACTTTACAATAGACATAAATTTTCTTCAGATAGGATTTTCAATTTTGATGAGTCCGGAATATCGACCGTACTAAATACACCTAAAATTTTGGCAGAAAAAACGCAGAAACAAGTGGGCCAATTAGTTTCTGCCGAGAGAGGAGAACTTCTTACATTTGGAGCTATCATATCAGCAAGTGGAAACACAATCCCTCCTCTATTTGTGTTTCCTCGCGTTCATTTTAAGGGCGCTCCAGAAGCCAGTATGGAAGGAGCTCCTGAGGGCAGTATGGGAGTGGCTAATAAAAGTGGTTGGATCAATTCGGATATCTTTGTAGAAGTTCTGAAACATCTACAAAAATTCACGAGTTCATCTACAAAAAACCCTATTTTGTTACTTTGTGACAACCACGAAAGTCACGTTTCATTTTCAGCTATCAACTATGCCCGTGAAAACGGAATAAACTACCTTTCATTTCCGCCACACACATCCCACCGTTTGCAACCATTGGACGTGGGTGTATTTGGTCCATTTGAATCAAAATTAAAAACCGCGTTTAACGATTGGCATGTAAATAATCCTGGTAAAACTCTTAATATATACAATATTCCAAAACTAGCAAAAATAGCTTATTTTGAATCATTCACAGCTAAAAATATCTTGAGTGGATTCAGTAAGCCTGGGATCTGGCCATTCAATACACTGGCGTTTAGTGATGAGGAATTTGGCCGAGTTCAAGTCTATCAGTCTGCTGAATCTACTTCAAATACCAAAGATATTTCTCTCACTGTGCATCAAACCACTGATATTTCCATTCAAGATGTCCCTCAAACACCAATGAATCGCCTAGAAACCTTAAAGGAGCCAACACTTCAATTAATAGAAACTCCCCTAGCACCACAACTAGCCAAAGCCTCTACCTCTAAGTTAATAACTCCAGAAATGGTTCGTCCATATCCTAAAATTGAAAAGAAGATGCAAACAAAGAAGGGAAGCAGCCGGAAAAGTCTCGCATATACACAGACACACCTGAAAAAGACAGAATAGAGGAAATGGAAAAAATTAAAACTATGAAGAAAATGGAAAAAGAAAGGAGGTTCAAAGCTAAGGAAAAAAAACGCGCTTTATCTTTTTTAAATGACACAGACATTGAAACATCAAAACTGAGTCATAAAAAAACAAAAACGGTCTCTGAGAGTAGCGATTCCGATGTTAGTATTAGTTTGCGAGAGAGTTCCACATCAAGTGTGGATGTTCTTGATGAGATGGAAACCGAAGTAAGGATTGAAGTAGTTCCAGAAAATATTAGTGATTCAAAATTCATTTTAGTGAAATTCGAAAAAAAGAAAAATGTTTTATATTATGTAGGACAGGTTCAAAGTCACTTCAGTGAGACAGAATACAAAGTTTCATTCTTAAGAAAAAAATCATCTTCATGGACATTTGTTTTTCCAACTGTAACGGACGAAGGAATGGTTGACATTGCAGATATTGTATTAATACTACCAGATCCAATTTCATCTACTACTGCGAGAACCTCTAATCTTTTAAATTTTTTGGTAGACTTGACCTCATTCAATGTACAATGAATACTAATTATTATTATAATCATTTCTGATCTCATTGGAATGTAAATTTAAGTTTTATAGAAGTGCAATATGTTTTCTTTGTTATATTCATTATAGATATTTTTTTATTAATATTATTTTGGGTTTTTTTGGTGAAGAATTTGTTCTTGAAACATTTGTACGAACCTACCCCATAGTGTACTAAGGTACCCCATATAATGTACGAAAGTGCCCCATTCAAGGGGTACATTCATACATTCCCCCACTTTTTTTTTAAATTACCTAGAAGAAGTTGTATTGTGTTTCATCAATTTTTTTTGTCAATTGTACAAAGTTAAATGTATGTGCCATAAATTGAATTAAAAAAAAGAACAAATATATGATTTATCTCAAGTCGGCATGGATGGGAACAAAAACTGTACGAAGGGTGCCAACCTTCCCCTACGACTTTTTTGGAGCTACAGTTAAAACATCCCAATGCCTCCTCCGAAATCTTCAACCTATCAGAATGTCCATCAATTTCTCCTATCACTGTATCAGAAGAAGGAGTGCACCAAGCAGTGATTTCCTTCCGCACCGGGTCTGCTGGAGGATTGGCTTAAGACCTTCACATATACAAGATATGATTAGTTTCACTGCAGGTCCGGTAGGAGTGGATCTATTATCTTCACTCACAGCCCTTTGCAACCTCATGCTTTCTGGTGGAGAACACGAAGAAATTTGCCCAATATTATATGGAGCATCGCTTTGTGGTTTGAGGAAAAAGTCAGGCGGAGTTCGTCCCATCGCTGTTGGTATCTTTTTTCGACGTTTGGTTGCCAAACTTGCCTGTTGGAAATTGAGAGATAAACTGGGCAATTTATTCTGCTCTGATCAGTTTGGATTTGAAACTCCACGAGGCTTTGAAGCTGAAGCTCATGCTGCTCGACGTTTTATAAATCATCACAATGATCCATCCGGTAAAGTTTTCCTGAAGATCGATTTCCAGAACGCTTTCAACACCGTTCCTTAATTATATCCTCTCATTTCACAATTTTATAGCTCTCCCTCGTTTCTGACTGTCGATGAAAATATAATTATGTTAAAACGTGGTGTTCAACAAAGTGATCCACTGGCACCAGCCCTTTTCTGTCTCACCATACATAATATCGTGAAGAACATCGCTACAGATTTCAATTGATGATATTTAGATGACGGATCTATCGGCGGTGACTCTGTTCAAGTTCACAAAGCACTTTCATATGTTATTTCGAAATCAGAATCTATTGGTCTCAGATTGAATTTCGATAAATGTGAACTATTTTTCCTCGATGAACCAGATTTAGATATTTCCACTAAATTCAAATCCATGGCTCCTGGAATCAAACTGATCGATGAATAACACTTTTCTTTTCTTGGCTCGCCATTACCCGATGAGGCTCTCACTTCTTGTCTTGAAGAAAAAGTCAATATTTTCCATTGACTAAACTTCCATCACATGTTGCCTATCACCTTCTGAAACATTGCCTCGCAATTCCAAAACTCATTTATATCCTAAGATGTATTCCTACTTGGCACGATGAGCGCCTTCTGAACGAACTTGATAAAACAATGCGTGAAGCCTTACAACTCATAGTGAATAATCCCATGGATGAACGATCTTGGGAGCAAACATCCCATACATTGCGTGAAACTCGTTATCTAATCAATTTTTTCCGAAGGTTTTCCTGCCGACTCATCTTTGAAAGAAGGAGAACAGATATGGACTCCAAAACTGGGATATAACTTGGATGATTCAAAAAAGAAAATTCAACGTGCATGGGATCTACCTCTTATCAAAATTAGTTCAGATGAACTCCTTGCAGATGCTTCAACCCCCAATGATAACGCACGACTCGAAGCACTCCCATCAAAATATACAGGGGCTTGGTTGAACGCCTTACCGGTTTCTTGCTTCGGAATGCTACTTGATGATGAAAGATTCAGAATCGCAGTTGGGTTTCGTTTGGGTTCCGATGTTTGTGTGCCACACCAATGCATATGCTGTTCTGTTGTCAATGTTTACACGGTTTGCATTGCAAATATAGTTCTGGCCGTTTCTGTCGACATCAAGCAGTCAACGACCTCATCAAGCGTGCTTTATCTTCCGCCAGAGTTCCTGCTATTTTAGAACCATTGGGAACCAGTCGAGATGATGGAAAACGCCCGGATGGCATGTCCCTCATTCCATGGAAAGAAGGGGAAAACCTGTTGTTTGGGGCTTCACCTGCGTCGACACTTTGGCACCGTTCCATGTTCAAGCTACTTCAGTCAATGCGGGAGCAGCAGCAGCATCTGGTGAGGATCTAAAATTTCGGAGTGTTCGGTCCCCAAGCTTTGAATTTTATTGAAGAAATTGAAAGGAGAATCACTAAGGAAACTAATGACTCAAGAGCCACAAATTTATTGATTGGAAATATTAGTATTGCCATCCAATGAGGTAATGCTGCATCTTTTTTCGGTACAATACCATCTTCTGAAAGTTTTGATGAAATTTACATGAATCCAAATTCTTTTTTCAAAAAGTCATTCTCGATAGACACTACCATTTCAAAATTTGAACGTCAACATAAAAAGATTTCAGAAACAAGTCCCATCATCGATTATGAAGCTGGTTCTGGAAGTTATGACTCTGATATATATTTTTCAAAGGAAGTCATACAGGACCCGGTTTCATCGACATTTCCAAGACTCAGGAATTCTGTTCAATTGTCCCCAATTTCTTCTATAACCAGTTTGGTGTCGAAGTCTTTCTCAGCCAATTCCTGTGAAACCGTCACTAGTTTCGAAATATAAAACCATTATCGAGTGCAAGAAAACTGATGCAGAAAATTCTCGGCAAAAGAAACAAGTGTGGCTTCAGTTGACTGAAGAATTTAATTCGATTAGTGCTAGTACACAACGAACAAGCGACGTGTTGATAAATAAATATAGAAACATAAAAAAAAAGAGTGAAAAAAAATTTATAACTTCGGGTACAGGTATTGTATCAATGCTATTCATTTGTTCGATGAGATTCTCTAGATTTCTTTCAAGTGGAGGAGGTAATGGATCTGCATTTCTAAGTGCTATGTTTTGAAGCACAGCCGTTGCTACCATAACAGCCTCTACACGTTGTACTTGTAACCGTATGCCTTGAGCCAAAATAGGAAAACGACGCTTCCAAATCCCAAAAAATCTTTCAATTGGGTTTCTTGTTCGAATTTGAGACTTGTTGAAAAGATGCTCTTCAGGTGTTCGTGGATTTAAAAAGTGTGTTAGTTAGTATTGTTTAATAGCATAGCCACTATCGCTTACTAATACATTATCTTCCATGTCTCCATTCTCAAATTTGGCTCGTATTCTGCTATTGTTCCAAATAGTAGAGCCATGAGTAGATCCTGGCCAACGACATACAATATTTCTCAAACTGAGGAAAGAATCACAAATGCATTGTACATTGAAGGAGAAATATCCTTTTCGATTACGAAATGTCTCGGCTGTATCACCTTCTGGCGACTGTATTATTATGTGGGTACAATCCAATGTACCAATGCACTTTGGAAATTTTGCCACTTTATAGAAATTCAAGTGTACTTCAGACTTTTTCTCCTCTGTTTGTGGCATTTTGATATAAACATTTTTCAATTGGGCAATAGCTCGTGACTACTCTACTCGCAGTTGATTTGTATACACCAGAGAAATCACAGGCGACAATTAGCATTTTTAATAACATGTCTTCTGGGGAAAGTGCATTGCTCCCTAAATTGAAAAACAATTGCTATAGGTAATGAATTTCCTTATGTAGGTAGTACCAAAATACTAACCTCTTGGTAGGCGATACAATGTCGATTTGATTCAAAACTTCCCTTGCAGTGCCTTTGGATATTCTAAATCTATCAAATAATTCATTTTCCGTCCACTTTTCAAAATGATTTATTCTAGTTCGAAAAATATGAACGTTTTTTCTTAAACCTAGAATCACAATTATAAAATCTCAAGGTACAAAAGTTACCTATATGAGTAAATAAACCTCGCAATTTTAGAAAATCCTCATCATCCATTGACTCATCAAAATAATCCATGTTTCCCATTGTAAATGAGAAAGAAGTTGTGAAATTATAGGATATATGTCATATCAAAATTTGACGTTAACTCCGTGAACTTTAGTTAAACCACCATTTTTGGTGGTTCAGAATATTGCATAGTTAACTCATGGGTTAACCAAAATTATCCTTGACAACGTTTCGTACAACAGTCAAATAGATTTAATCATGGGTTAACCCAGAACACTAGGTTAACTATGCTTCATACAACTGGCCCTTTATGGTTTGATGAATTTTTGAAACACTTGTTACATCAATAGTGTTATCCAGTGTCTTTCAAATAACTAGATGGTTGCTTGAATATCTGATAAAAGACTTCCACAAGAAGGTGATAAAAGGATTATGGTCGTGAGATTTTTCAAGGAGAGTGGTCAAAACAGTTTTTCTAAAACGTCAGATCCAATGCTTCGCTCCTCACTTCATCGATTACGCCCAACAAGATGCTCAGGAATTTTTAAGATACCTGTTGAATGGTCTACATGAAGATGTAAACCAAATGACAGAAAAACCCAAACCAATCGTAACCGAAATCTTCGAAGAATTAAGTGACAGGAAAAAAGCGCAAGAGTCATGGTCGAGATACAGAAGTATTGATGAATCCAAGATTGTTGAAAACTTTGTCGGTCAACTGAGGTCGACCCTCAAATGCACGTATTGTGGTCGTTGTTCCGTGGTCTTTGAACCATTTTGGGACATTTCTCTACCTATCCCAGAAGGAACTGACTTTCTCCAATTATATCATTGTTTGGATGCATTCACAAATGAAGAAATGTTAAATGGGGATGAGCTACCAACGTGCTCCAAATGTAAAGAAAGACGAAAATGCTCGAAATATTTATCAATACATAAATTTTCCCGGATACTGGTGATCCGTCTCAAGCGATTTTCCACACAAAAAAAAGAGAGAAATTATTTGTCACCGTGGATTTTCCTGTAGAAGGTCTGGAGATGAATAATTATGCGTCAGCTAATGTAGCTCCTAGTAGCTATAATCTCTACGCACTTTTAAATCACAACGGATCTGCCACTACACAGCTTACTGCCGACACCCTTATTCTGGAAGATGGCACAAGTACAACGATGCCCACGTGTCACCAATTTCCCCGAAATCTCTCATAAGTGGCTAGGCGTATGTTCTATTCTATGAACAGGGTGAAACGAAATTATCCATTCGAAACTGTTTTATATTTTAATCTCTTTTATTATTTATTTATATTGATTAATTTTTGTTACAATTCATACAACTGTATATATGTTGCGGTTATAAATTGAAATGGAAGAATTGTCTGGACAGATCAAGTTTTCATATGTATCATTGTGAGAGTTCTTGTAGGCTCGAAAGATAGTATAGAGCTGCTCCAGAACTGGCTCATTGTGTTCCTTAGCAAATTTTAAACACTGCTCACACTGATGTCTACTCAAATTTTTTTTTATCAGGTAACCACAAATATAAGTGAATGCATTTTTTTCTGCAATATCCATTTTGGCATAATCTGTTGTACCAATGATGAGAGGGTTACTGGCAGGAACCTGAGACACTGAAGCATCAATCTTTTTTATCATATCTGGGGTAACATTCATCAATATATCATCAAATTCGTCTGAACAGTTGGTTCCTTCAGATTGTTCGAAATGACCGAGTGCAAATAATTTTTTGAAACTTCTTTGAAACTGTATAGGTGTAGGATTTTTACAATTCCCACTTGATTGCCTGACTCTTCCAAAAAAAAAAATCCAAACAGCCCTGATTGAAACGTCTAGTATAGATTATACCTAAATCGTTTGATCTCAAAATAGGCCACATCTGAAGGAACGCTGATATTGTTAATTGCCATGCTTTATTGAATTTCATTCTATTTGTAATGTTTTTATTTGTTTTGTCTAATATTTTCATATCTCTGAAGAGGTCTTTAATTTTTTTCAGGAAATCAATTTGCTGTTCAGTGTCAATGAAGGTAGCTGAAATTCTTTAACTTTAACACATTTTGATGAATTGAACAAATCAAAAAGCTTGTCCATATTCTCCATAAAAGTAATGGTATGAATAGCAGCAGCATTTTCCAAATGACATATAAATATTCAATTCTGCTGCCACTGTAGAACTGAAAATTTGTGTGGTCAATTTAACTTTCATTTTTCTGAAATTGCTTCGGAAATAAATGATCGTCGGTCAATTTTGGAGCCAAACGAAATCGTTTTTTTTATCTTCAGAATAAAATGTGTTCAAATATTCTTTTGATGTCCTACCATTGCTTATTTCAAAATGGTGATCAAAGAAATTGTTTCGTGTTGATTTATTCGAATGAGGAACATCATTCATGTAGAATTTCTGTTTATCATCGACTTTGAAATAAAGGGTTTCAACTGTCACTCCCAGCTCTCTTATCAATTTATGAAAATTCTCCCCATTATCTGATATAACAGATAACAGTCTCATGGACTCTGCATCTGGGGCCTGATTTTCAAATCGGGTGAAATCTCCCATCGAGAGAAAATTCGGATGTTTTTTTCTATCGTGTGACCAGAGGCCATCTGAGCGACCCGGGCTGGTAACGGCTGTCGACTGCTAGCTGCTAGCCTAGCTACTCGTTTATGGATTTGCTGGCGTAGAATGCGCCCATTGGTTGATTTGGTGGTGTTCCATGCAGCTTGTGTCACACCAGTGAAGGAGTTGTAAACTACTTCTTTCCCGCCAAATTTTAAAACAGAAAAGCAGACAGTTGAGTTGATTGGCATTGAAATGGTAAAATTGTCGAAAGTTGATCGACGTTGAAATAGTAAAATTGTCGAACAAGCATATTCCATTGCAAAATGCTCCCTGGAAGCTGATTCGGCACGCTTCGGACTCCATTTTGGTCTTTTCGTCAGTGGATTGTGAGTGAAGTGGAACAAAACTGGCGTATTCTCCAATTATCGACGGATAGCTGCATACAGAGTATGGTAAGGATACCTGGACTGGTGGTTTTTGTAGGTGAGTTCGAATTGGTACAGGTACCACGCTCGTTGCTGAGTCAATCCAGGGCAGGTGTCTCGGCATCATTCGTAATGGAGTATTTTTCAGGCTCGCAGAACATCTGGCATGTAGTATACTGTGGTCTGGCCTTCCTTCTGGGGTTGAAAAATGGGATGCGGTGTGCTGCCGTTCTGGACTCCGTCTCTGGGTGGACCGTTTCTTGCCTTCGTATCAGTGGCTGCTCCTGGTGTGTGCCTCCGTGACGTCCCGCGTGAAAAAAGATTATTTGCAGTAAGTATTCTTCAATTACAACAGAAAATATTAATATTTTTCTCTTCTACATGTTCCTTTAATTTTATATTACTACGTATATAACTGACTATACTCTTATCGATACTGATACTTTTTAGCGAAAGGTCCAAACCCACAATGGTTGAAAGAAAATGTTCCGAAAGTTCTATTCATTCCTGTTCGTACAACCTCAGATCATTTAAAATCATTACATTCCTTTTTGCCCCACTTCCTAACTCTATTGTGTTGATTTTCTCTCCCTAACTCCACTCTTCCTTTCATTCACAGGTGACATTACTCTCGCATTCGACAAATATACCTAACCCCCTTATTTGTTCAAAACAAAAAAAATCACAAGTTGATATCGTTTCTCCCCCATCTCTTTCGATTGATCTCAAAAAAAAAATATAAAGCCAAAAATAATGTGTTATTTATCTTTTTCAATTAGTCAATGAAGGATATTGAGTGGAAATTAATAACAAAGTATCACTGACATGAAACGTTATTTAAATTGCATGGCTCTCTTTACCTCAGCAAAAATGTATTCATCCAAAAAAATTGTGCAACTGTATAAAATTAACTATTCGACTTATCATTGATATCATCATAATCATATCAACTCATCATATTGATCATCATATATCTCATATTTTCCATCTCACTAACTCATTATTCATTTTGTCTCACAAACTCATTATTCATTTTATCTTATAAACTCATTATTCCTTTCATAAAGTACCTGCATAGGAAAACTTTCAACCCAGGCTTAGGGTAATTCTACCAAGTTTCCCACGCACACCTTACTAATACAACACAATACCACTCACAGACAATTATTCAATCCTTTTGGATCATCTTCCATGATTCCCTCATGACACGGTAACATGCTTGTTACCAACTGTACAATAATTTCTCCTATATTGTCCAACAGATATTCTCATCATTTTCTCATCATCATATAATAATCCTTATTTCATCATCACACATCATAATTCATAGGAAGTCAAACTTTACATTGATCAATCATTGCTTTATATATAATAATAATGATAATAATAATAATAATAATATTTATTAACCATTTTTGATACACTTGGTATATGTGGTAAGTCAAGGTAAATGTACTATGAACTATAAACAAAAGAGGACAATGAGTCAGCATAACATTCAGAGAACATAGTCAAACAGAGAACATGGTCAACAAACAAGAGAAAAAGCTGAATATACGGTTAATACAACACTTCAAAAGAGTTTAAGAATTGACAAAACATTAATATGAAAACCTATTTTATACTCTAAAATTTCTTATCATTCACAACCCTAAAAAAAAAGAGAGTTCAAACACATCGATAAAAACATGAGTATATAAACATATATAGTCTAAAATTCCTTATCATTCCTCATCATAATAGAACACAAAAAAAGAATGAAGATAATATGTGTGATCTAAATCAATTGTCTGCGTTGCACACATAAATACATATTTTTCTGTTCAAAAGTGGAGAAAATGGTGTCTCAGGTAAATTGCCATGTATTAATATTTTTTTATCACTTCAAGATCATTTTCCATAAGTTGTTGAAAATGCAGTGATAAATCGTCCAATTTTGACTTGGGACTGATTGACAAAACAAGGGTGAATCTTTCTCTTGCCAATTCCGAGGTTCAAACAATCCTACAAGTTTTTCAGTCTCCTCAAATCTCCTGAATCCAATTTATAGCGTTCTTCAACAACAAACATTTATGCTCCAAGCACCACTAAATAGATGCTTGGCACGTGCAGTCCCATGGTGAGCATCAGCCGAAAATCTAGGTGAATAGCATGATTTGTCATCGTGTGGTTTACAATTTCTAAGACCTGGGCCTGATATTCTTCTAATTTTGTTAGATTCATAGTTTTCATTAGTTGATGCTGCTGAATGAATTTCATTATGTTCAATTTTGCAAGTTTGATTATGCCATGCAAAGGGAGTTGTGATAAGTGCATAAAGTTTCCAAGAATTTGATTCTCGGTTTGTAACTAATTATTTATTGCTACACTTCATTTGCTCCACAAATGAGAAATAACTAGTTGAGGGCTGATGATATTACTCACACTAGTTTTCACATTCGAACCACTCAAATCAATGGAGCAAATATCTGAGGGAGTGGGTGAATATCAATTCAAACACTATGGTGAGGGATTGTGAAGATTTGTACTATTTCTGACTCTTTACTACAATTTGGTTATTAGAGCGGACGCTGCGAAACATTCCGTTTGAAAAAACCGATGACCTCATTCTGATTGATGAATTGAGTTGGGGAAGACTTGATGAATAATATTTTGGAGGTTGCCGGACGGAATTATGGTCCAGTTTTTTTTTTCGGCCCTATAATAGGAGTTTTCGATTCCATCGCTGTAGTTGTTGAAAAAAAATGTTGTATAGAATGCAAAAACCATTGACCGCTATTTCTCGACTGGAATGTTTTTGCAAGATCCTTTCAAACCTGGAACTGGAATTTGCCAGAATAGCCCGTTGTCAGTTTTATTATAAATCTCCTTCCCAGCGTCACATACCTTCTCTCGAGTTTTGGAGTGGGCCGCGCTTTTCTCAACAGTTTTTGTGACTTCAGTTATAGCTGAACTCCATCCATTATTATAACAGATACATTTTCCATAATTATAAAATACCAGTGCTTCGAATTTTGTGATCACCTTTTTTTAAGGTGAATAAATATCGCTATAATTATTAAATTAAAAAAAAAGGTGAACGAAAAATTATGGTGAACTGGTGAATGAACCAAACGAAACTATTCAAATGCAGCGAGTCGACGCAAAGACAAAATTTCAGACAAATTTGAGAAGTTGTATGATCCGAATGCTGATGAAGAACACTTCTCGTGGTATAAAATTTGCATGGTCAGCTATATCGGCGAAGAAAAAAAATCCTTGTCACTGCATAAGAGTGCTGGAAAAAAGAGCTTCATCATCAACACAGGGCGTAGCTGGCCCATCAACTGACCCGCGAATCAAACAGAAGCAACAGATTCGTCAAGTGACTCATGCTGTTCCATTTGTGGTAATACGACAAAAACCAAAATAAAAACAGTTATCTTTTAACTGAAATTTCAGCAGCTTTGCTGTTTTTCAATACTTCGCGTCGAAAATACTATGAAATTTTCACAAAAATTTGTTATACGAAACACCGGAAGATTTGTTTGTAGAAACTTCCAATATCATACATCGTGTTACAGAAATTTTGTTTCATAACCAAAATCTTCTAGTAACGAAAGAGGTCGACCAACAACAAACATCACAAAAACAGTTACTGGCTGCTTTTGCGGATATAAAAGACGGGGTTTCGACGAACCCTTTTGAATTGACATACTTGACCCAACGCATGACTTTACTCGCTGAAGTAGAGGATGTAGTTCTAATCGTGATCTCAAAGCGATGCTGATCGATAAATTTGGTGACAAGGTTTTATCCTCATATCTTACTGAGAGGAAGCAATCTTCTTTGGTTTTCATGGCGGGAAGTTCATTAAGGAAAAAGCTGAACGTGTACGTCGGCTAGACTGTAGCAGGATCGTCATGTGTGCTAAAGAATAACGAAAAGAACTATCCACTACTGAACTTACACCGAAGGACAAGTTGTGTGATGAAATTCTTATAGAAGATGCCGCGAAGAAATGCACATTTACGCAGAAATGGAAGACTTCCATACAAGCCTCATTAAGCAGTCAAAATCTAAAATTGTAAGGCAATACACTTCATGAAGCATTAGCGGTGTTTAGTGATATATATCAGTGTAACGAACAGAAAGACACCGCAGCATACAGCTCCAGCCGAATTCATTCACCACCTACCTAACTGAATCGAAACATATTCTACACTGTTGAACAATCTTAGACACTGTGACAATGACTCTCAAGGGGACATCAAGTGGCGAAGATTCTATGCACGTCACAATCATGATAGTTAATCAACAAAAGAATGATGAAAAGAATACCTCACGGGCATGGCCTAGCTCTTCAGGTCGACTAGTCATTATATATCTCACAAAACTGCAGCAAAGTATTATATCATAGCTCGCAGGAAATATATCAATGAACAAGAGATATATTGCGGATATGCTGTCCTTCGGAGGAGACGTAAATCCGGCGGTCCTGAGTCCATGGTTGTTGGACTCGTAAAGGATCCCTACCTCTGGTTGGAATACCAGAGTGTTCGGCAACATTTCCGGTTGGGCGAAATATGGTCACCGGCGTCGATAAGTGGCCTTGGTAGGGAAAACAGGCCGACGTTGAATAAATCATTTAAAAAAAGAACACCCTACACACTGCTAAACCGAAACTAACTGAAACAGACTGAAAATATTTATATCAAGTCGTTTAACCAAAATCCCAGCTGGCTGCAAAAGTTTTTTCTTTCTTGTTTGAAAAATAAACTGTAGCTCGTTTAATACCTCTGCAAGTATTCTCCAACTTTTCAAAAATCAATGCTGAAACAGAACTTTTTATAATCGGTGGATATGAAGACTCCAAAAAATCTTCAAGCTCCAAGGTAATAGGTCTTCTGAATTGCTAGACTTGAAGTCCAATCACCTAGAAGCAGATTGCAGGATTTTCAGCCATATTTTCGTTGCTGTTCGTGGAGGAATTGAACAAGTATTCATAAATTGTGCAGATTCCAATGTTTTCGTACTCAACATCCACTTTTAGCATAAGCTATCGAATAGTAGTTTTTGAGGGATTTGGTTTGGAGGATCGGACAAAAAAAAACTCTCGTAAGCTGCTCAGGATTGTTCTAGGCTCCGTTATGAGACTATAATGACATCGGTATATATCTAACTATGCAATAAGGCCCTGAAATAGCGTACTCATGAAAAATTCATTTAGAATCACTTCAAGTTGACTTGAGTTTGGCAATTTCGAAAATGAGGAACGAATCTATTAATTCAACTCAACGAACCTTCCGTTGATTAAAATATCCCAATTATCAATAGAAATTTCAAGAATAATCCGCAGAATTGCGAAACACGTTTTTCAGCCTTCTAGAACAACGCAAAAATACTTCTCGAATATCTTTTTTTTCTGCTCCATATCTATAAAAACCGCGCATATTTTCATGTTTTTTTTTTCATTAACACCGTTTCTGTCTTCTCTCTTACAGGTTGGGAACCCTGCCTGAAACTCTGACAGTTATAGGTAGTTCCAATGAACCCTGAGATGACAACCACACGTAAGGTTATGTGTGTTTATTTTGACTTCTACTTCGACTTGTTCAATATAATATCGACTGAAACTAGGAGAACTGCCCACAAAATCAGCCACTGACCATTCGAGCTACCAAACCCGCCAAGGATTCACCAGGTAAAAGTGAAAGTTATTTTGAATACCTTCTGCAAATTGAATATCAAATCTGCCTGAATTGAAAATCTATATGTATCCTTTTTAATTTCGACCCCTAACAAACCAAAATCGTAAGTAGCCCTTGAAAGATTTATTGGAATTCTGATATGAATTATGATTTTTTCACTCAAAAAGGAGCAATCACATAAAGTTAATTGGTAATATCTGAAAATGTCAGTTGTTGGTATTGTTATTTGTAGAGTGAGTCTTCTTAATTCTGCTTTGAGTTTTGTCAAGTCGTTCACTAGGATGGAAGGATCAAGGATTGATATTGGAATTTGGTGTTGTCGGCAAGATGTTAATATACCTTGTCTTTTCGAAGCTCTTGTGAGTTCTATGATGTGTTTGATATTTTGGAATTCATTGGTGACTCAGTTTGCAAGTGAACGAGTTTGCCCACTCTCGTGGTTATCAATTTCTTTTCTCATTTTGTTCAAAGTTGTTTCCAATATTTTTTTGTGCTGTTCAATTTTCTGAAATGATTTTGCAGTGGCTTTCTCATATTTTTTAAATTCAAAAGAGTTTTCACTTATTGATCTGATTAAGCTACTCCAGCAATTTTTTAGTCTTGAGATAGTTTGTTTGAAAATTTTTTTATTCATAATATATGAAAAAGTACAATGGCTCTTCATCCAGAAGTACGTCGTAGGAATTGCGCAGTTATACCGCATGTCCTACTTTCAACCTTGGATTCAGCACATCCAGCAGACCTTGGACCACCATTCCAGGAACTCAGAACAAAGAAATCTAAGTGGGGAAAACCTATGGAAGAAGAGGATTCCAGAGCCTCAGCGTTCATTTGACTCTGCTGAACTCGTTTATTTGATTCTGTCAGACTCAAATGTATCCAATTTTGAAAATAAATGTATTAAACATTTTTCATTTAAAAAAAAAATCTCACAGTAAACTGAGATATAACAGTTGGCGCAGTCGTGCGGATTTCTAAAACGTAGAAGTCGACCGGATTTCTCCAAGTAGTGCTCCTACGGTGATCTCCAGATCTTATAGAAAAAAGAATCACGAGCAAGCCCAGTGAGCGGACGGTCTCTTCAACGCTGAGGGAACACGTTTAAGTCGTCAACGGCTACTTACCCCAGTGGGGCAACGCTTATGAAGTAGAATTTCATCCGCCGCAAAGGGAACGATTCGAAAAGCAACGTAGAATTAAGAAGAAAAAAAAAGCAACGTAGATTTAAGAAGAAAGAAAACTACAAACCAGCCTTGAATTCCTGTGGATTAGGAATACCTAGTGAAGCCCCTGGCAGCAATTCAAGACACCCACCGTCAACCATTCCGTTGAATCTCCCTGTGGATAGGAACATCTAGTGAAGCTTCTGGCAGAGACATTCAACAAACAAACAAGCATCAAACGAAAGTGACTTCGATTGATCATCTTTCCATTGATTGTATTTTTCAAAGTTTCTCCATACAACAAGGGAAGAAAATAAAATCAAACAATTCTTCATACAGCTGAAGAATAAAATAAATTACATTGATACTTCTTTATACAGCTGAAGAAAAAGAAGAAGAAGAAAATGCCTGAAAATCCACCTGAAATAGAACCTCACAAACTTCCCGATTTGTTTTCACTAATACCTGGTTTCAATGGTGACAGTATTCTTCTAAATACATTTTTGAATGCATGGGACCAAGCTTACCATCTGGCAACGAATGATCAAAAATTCTTATTGATTACTCATTTCAAAAATCGATTGAGAGTAAAAGCAGCAGTACTAGTGAATTCTCAAAATCCTATAACTTATACTGCTATAAAACAACTATTGAACACTCATTTTGGCGATACCCGAGACTTGAATTCTCTCATCCAGGATCTCCAAACAATGCGACAATCGAATGGCGAGACAGTTATAGCTTTCCATTCACGACTTCAAACTCATAACGCAAAAATGGTAGCCTGTGTGAATAAATCTGGTCTAACTGTAGATCAGAAAGATGCGCAAATATCCTTAATAAATAATATGACTCTCAATACATTATCAACCGGATTGGAACCACGGAGAGGATGAAGGATAAGAGCCAGAAATCCACAAACAATGGCAGATGCAGCTCAGAGAATTAAACGAGAAATTCAACTTTCGTATTTCGAATCACAGGAAATTCAAAAATCACATCCCAGTTTCAATCAAAAACCAAATCTAAATCAATCATACCAACAACAATCTTTTCGACCCAGACCTCCAATGAATTTTCAACAACGACCCAATTTCCTAAATCAACGCAATTTCCAACAACGACCCAATTTCTCAAGTCAATATCGACCAAATTATCAAAATCAACGTCGTCCTCAATTTAATCCCAATCAACCTGGCCCATCTCAACAAATAAGACAACAAGCAAGACCTTCAACGAATTTTCAACCACTATATACGGTAATTCAACCCAATCCGAATTATCAGAAAGGCCAGCTTCAGAGAACGCATATCTTGAATAATGAAAGTCAATATTATAATGATGACCCATATTACGAAGACAATTACGACTATTCCGAACAATGCTTTGATTATACTAATAATCAAGACGAATACTATGATGACGCTTATTATAACCCAATTAACTATGATCCATACAACGAACAATATCAGGTGTTTCAAACAGACCACTTGTCAATCGGTCCTTCTATCAGCAATATTCCGACAATTGACTGAAAATATTTATATCAAGTCGTTTAACCAAAATCCCAGCTGGCTGCAAAAGTTTTTTCTTTCTTGTTTGAAAAATAAACTGTAGCTCGTTTAATACCTCTGCAAGTATTCTCCAACTTTTCAAAAATCAATGCTGAAACAGAACTTTTTATAATCGGTGGATATGAAGACTCCAAAAAATCTTCAAGCTCCAAGGTAATAGGTCTTCTGAATTGCTAGACTTGAAGTCCAATCACCTAGAAGCAGATTGCAGGATTTTCAGCCATATTTTCGTTGCTGTTCGTGGAGGAATTGAACAAGTATTCATAAATTGTGCAGATTCCAATGTTTTCGTACTCAACATCCACTTTTAGCATAAGCTATCGAATAGTAGTTTTTGAGGGATTTGGTTTGGAGGATCGGACAAAAAAAAACTCTCGTAAGCTGCTCAGGATTGTTCTAGGCTCCGTTATGAGACTATAATGACATCGGTATATATCTAACTATGCAATAAGGCCCTGAAATAGCGTACTCATGAAAAATTCATTTAGAATCACTTCAAGTTGACTTGAGTTTGGCAATTTCGAAAATGAGGAACGAATCTATTAATTCAACTCAACGAACCTTCCGTTGATTAAAATATCCCAATTATCAATAGAAATTTCAAGAATAATCCGCAGAATTGCGAAACACGTTTTTCAGC
The DNA here is from genome assembly GCA_032362365.1 of Zygogramma bicolorata. Lineage (NCBI taxonomy): Eukaryota > Metazoa > Arthropoda > Insecta > Coleoptera > Chrysomelidae > Zygogramma > Zygogramma bicolorata. The sequence continues at coordinate 277,114 of JAVJAQ010006090.1, read as the reverse complement.
CTTCTAGAACAACGCAAAAATACTTCTCGAATATCTTTTTTTTCTGCTCCACATCTATAAAAACCGCGCATATTTTCATGTTTTTTTTTTCATTAACACCGTTTCTGTCTTCTCTCTTACAGGTTGGGAACCCTGCCTGAAACTCTGACAGTTATAGGTAGTTCCAATGAACCCTGAGATGACAACCACACGTAAGGTTATGTGTGTTTATTTTGACTTCTACTTCGACTTGTTCAATATAATATCGACTGAAACTAGGAGAACTGCCCACAAAATCAGCCACTGACCATTCGAGCTACCAAACCCGCCAAGGATTCACCAGGTAAAAGTGAAAGTTATTTTGAATACCTTCTGCAAATTGAATATCAAATCTGCCTGAATTGAAAATCTATATGTATCCTTTTTAATTTCGACCCCTAACAAACCAAAATCGTAAGTAGCCCTTGAAAGATTTATTGGAATTCTGATATGAATTATGATTTTTTCACTCAAAAAGGAGCAATCACATAAAGTTAATTGGTAATATCTGAAAATGTCAGTTGTTGGTATTGTTATTTGTAGAGTGAGTCTTCTTAATTCTGCTTTGAGTTTTGTCAAGTCGTTCACTAGGATGGAAGGATCAAGGATTGATATTGGAATTTGGTGTTGTCGGCAAGATGTTAATATACCTTGTCTTTTCGAAGCTCTTGTGAGTTCTATGATGTGTTTGATATTTTGGAATTCATTGGTGACTCAGTTTGCAAGTGAACGAGTTTGCCCACTCTCGTGGTTATCAATTTCTTTTCTCATTTTGTTCAAAGTTGTTTCCAATATTTTTTTGTGCTGTTCAATTTTCTGAAATGATTTTGCAGTGGCTTTCTCATATTTTTTAAATTCAAAAGAGTTTTCACTTATTGATCTGATTAAGCTACTCCAGCAATTTTTTAGTCTTGAGATAGTTTGTTTGAAAATTTTTTTATTCATAATATATGAAAAAGTACAATGGCTCTTCATCCAGAAGTACGTCGTAGGAATTGCGCAGTTATACCGCATGTCCTACTTTCAACCTTGGATTCAGCACATCCAGCAGACCTTGGACCACCATTCCAGGAACTCAGAACAAAGAAATCTAAGTGGGGAAAACCTATGGAAGAAGAGGATTCCAGAGCCTCAGCGTTCATTTGACTCTGCTGAACTCGTTTATTTGATTCTGTCAGACTCAAATGTATCCAATTTTGAAAATAAATGTATTAAACATTTTTCATTTAAAAAAAAAATCTCACAGTAAACTGAGATATAACAGTTGGCGCAGTCGTGCGGATTTCTAAAACGTAGAAGTCGACCGGATTTCTCCAAGTAGTGCTCCTACGGTGATCTCCAGATCTTATAGAAAAAAGAATCACGAGCAAGCCCAGTGAGCGGACGGTCTCTTCAACGCTGAGGGAACACGTTTAAGTCGTCAACGGCTACTTACCCCAGTGGGGCAACGCTTATGAAGTAGAATTTCATCCGCCGCAAAGGGAACGATTCGAAAAGCAACGTAGAATTAAGAAGAAAAAAAAAGCAACGTAGATTTAAGAAGAAAGAAAACTACAAACCAGCCTTGAATTCCTGTGGATTAGGAATACCTAGTGAAGCCCCTGGCAGCAATTCAAGACACCCACCGTCAACCATTCCGTTGAATCTCCCTGTGGATAGGAACATCTAGTGAAGCTTCTGGCAGAGACATTCAACAAACAAACAAGCATCAAACGAAAGTGACTTCGATTGATCATCTTTCCATTGATTGTATTTTTCAAAGTTTCTCCATACAACAAGGGAAGAAAATAAAATCAAACAATTCTTCATACAGCTGAAGAATAAAATAAATTACATTGATACTTCTTTATACAGCTGAAGAAAAAGAAGAAGAAGAAAATGCCTGAAAATCCACCTGAAATAGAACCTCACAAACTTCCCGATTTGTTTTCACTAATACCTGGTTTCAATGGTGACAGTATTCTTCTAAATACATTTTTGAATGCATGGGACCAAGCTTACCATCTGGCAACGAATGATCAAAAATTCTTATTGATTACTCATTTCAAAAATCGATTGAGAGTAAAAGCAGCAGTACTAGTGAATTCTCAAAATCCTATAACTTATACTGCTATAAAACAACTATTGAACACTCATTTTGGCGATACCCGAGACTTGAATTCTCTCATCCAGGATCTCCAAACAATGCGACAATCGAATGGCGAGACAGTTATAGCTTTCCATTCACGACTTCAAACTCATAACGCAAAAATGGTAGCCTGTGTGAATAAATCTGGTCTAACTGTAGATCAGAAAGATGCGCAAATATCCTTAATAAATAATATGACTCTCAATACATTATCAACCGGATTGGAACCACGGAGAGGATGAAGGATAAGAGCCAGAAATCCACAAACAATGGCAGATGCAGCTCAGAGAATTAAACGAGAAATTCAACTTTCGTATTTCGAATCACAGGAAATTCAAAAATCACATCCCAGTTTCAATCAAAAACCAAATCTAAATCAATCATACCAACAACAATCTTTTCGACCCAGACCTCCAATGAATTTTCAACAACGACCCAATTTCCTAAATCAACGCAATTTCCAACAACGACCCAATTTCTCAAGTCAATATCGACCAAATTATCAAAATCAACGTCGTCCTCAATTTAATCCCAATCAACCTGGCCCATCTCAACAAATAAGACAACAAGCAAGACCTTCAACGAATTTTCAACCACTATATACGGTAATTCAACCCAATCCGAATTATCAGAAAGGCCAGCTTCAGAGAACGCATATCTTGAATAATGAAAGTCAATATTATAATGATGACCCATATTACGAAGACAATTACGACTATTCCGAACAATGCTTTGATTATACTAATAATCAAGACGAATACTATGATGACGCTTATTATAACCCAATTAACTATGATCCATACAACGAACAATATCAGGTGTTTCAAACAGACCACTTGTCAATCGGTCCTTCTATCAGCAATATTCCGACAATTGTCTCGATACAAAGACACCTACATCCGACCAGAACGAAACTATGCACAATCTCAACAAAACAATGAAAGAAAACCTTCGCATTTGAACGCGAGAATCAATAGCGTTAGGCTACTTGCACACACACCGATCTTGGACGACCGATTTAATACCGGTCGTCCAAATTCCAATAGTGAACCATATGTGGGAACGGGACCTGGCACACACGCCGACCGCTGATGAAATATCGGTTAGCAGCCGTCCACTGCCACTGGTAAAATATCGGTTAGCAGCCGTCCACTGTCACTGCATGGCCGGTATTACCAGGAAGTGGTGGCGTACGTAACTGAATACACGCTTGCACACACACCGATTATTTACCGACCATTCCAATCGACTGCTTGGTGAAATTGTTGTAATTGTCTGAGTACTACGTTTTAAACTAGTGTTGGAGTGCGTGCTAATTACGATTGCAATAATGGGTGATATGATTGATAATGATGTTCTTATTTCGTTAGTGGAGGCAAGACCTGTTTTGTGGGATAAAACTTTAGACATATTTAAAGACAGAAATCATACCAGGGATGCATGAAGAGAAGTTTGCTGCGCTCTGAAAAACGATTTTGAGGTTATGGAGGATAGGGAAAAAAATGCATTTGGTGAGTGGCGTTCAATATGTCATGGTTTATTCGCCCTAATCTCTTGTTTACAATCCACGGCTAATCAAAAAATTCAATATAAATGGTATATTACATGAATAGAATATTAAACAACAAGCTATGTACCCAACAATCCCAACAAATCGAAACTGATCACACCTTTTCATTACTCATAATTTACTCATTTGCCAGGGAATTGTCCCGATATGTGTTAGAAAATATTTACTCAATATTTGTCGAACATTGTTTGCTTGTAGACCACCCCGTACTGCTGGATCTCTTGGTAAATCTTCCAAGCCACTTATTGTTGTTGTATCTCCTGTGGAAGATGCGCCATTTGTTGGTCAGTATCCCAAAAGCACACTCTACATAACGCCGAGCCCTACACAAACGATAGTTGAATATTCTCTTTTCGTTGGTTGTGTTCCAACGTAGGGCCTCATTAAATGTGCGTGAAGACCAAATGCTTCATCTCCAACAAAATAGTAAGGAACTTTAGGAGATTCTGTCCCCGGCAGGCATTTTTCTTCAGGTAATTGCAATGAGTATGTCAGTATTGATTGACAAAGACTAGATTGCTTGAAGATGAAGGGATCACAATCTTTGTCAAAGCTTCCAACATTAATATACTCAAAACGATATTTTGAATCAGCTACTGCCATCAATACTACTGAGTAATAGTCATTGTGATTGAAAAACATGGAACCACTTCTTATCGGACAATTTATACGAACGTGCTTGCCATCAACAGCACCTATGCAATGTGGAAAATTGGCATGTTTTTCGAAATCAGAAGCAATGGTTTCAAGATTATCTTTAGAGAGTTCACGTATACACTCATTCTTCATAACTAACCAAATGGTTTGGCATACTTTTACTATTTTTTACTATTTTCCTTGCAGTAGAAATCTCAACTCTGAAGGAGTAATGTAGGTCGGTAAAGGTGCACCCACTAGCAAGATACCTGGAAAAAAATTTGTTCAGTATCAGCATCATACTTTATGAAGAGGTTTACAATTTGAAACTGTTGAAATGTGAATGGAATTGCGCTTGTCTATGTTCAGCATTCTGTATAATTTTGATTATGGTAACTAACAAAAATGTTATGGATATGTGATAGTCTTTTTTTATATAAATGAACTGTACTGTCCGTTGAGTTTATTAAAGTTATTTCACCTCAAGTGTTGATATTTCCTGCGATCCAGAGTTTAATTATTACCCTCAACAGGTTATGGGCCCAGAAACACACCAGTGGAAATCCGGCGGTTCAAATTGAGGCAGAAATATAAAGTTTAATTCTGAGTGACAATATTGTAATTGTTTGTCACTGAGTTGCTGGTGGTTGCAGTACTCCGGTTCTATTTTTCGAAGCATTAAGAGATGGATATTCCCAGAGTGTTGGTCGAAAAATAAGAAGGACAGTCCAACTGGCTTGATTGGAAATTCCAAATCAAAAAACAGCTTCATGCAAACAATGTGTGGGATGCTGTTTTGGGTACCATCGAACTACCTGAAAAACCAGCAGAATCAGCAGAAGAAGATGTAAAAAAACAATTACAAGGTTTTGATGCTGTCTGTTAATAAAATGGAGTACACTGCTCAGAATCTCATTGTATGGAATTTGAGTTCACAAGTGAGGCAATTGATAAACATGTGTAATAGCTCCAAGGATATGTGGGATAAGCTTTCGAGTATTTTCGAGCAGAGAACAGAAAAGAGGCAATACAGATTGTTCAACAAATTCTTTGGAATAAGAGTAAAAGATCCGTTGGAGAGTATTGCTAAGCACATGGCAAAATTCGAAAAGTATTGGATAGAACTGCAGGATGAAACATGGAAAGAGGACAAAATAAAGTTACCAGAGTCCTTATTCATCAATAGAGTTCTGAATACTTTGCCACAGGAGTACTTTGAGTTTCTGAATGCATGGGAGTCCGTTCCAAAGGATCAAAGAACTAACCAGTTGTTACGTGAAAGACTTTGCACGGTAGAAATGAGACTTCAAGAACGGGAAGACACCATGGATTGTTCCTCCAAAACAGCATATGTAGTTTCAAAGAATTCGAAAGATCGAACCTTATCGAAAACATCACTTCTACCCAAGAATGAACCTACCAAGAAGAAATTCATTCCAGAATGTTATCGATGTGGACAAAAAGGGCATTTGAAGAGGGAATGTACCAAAGATATGAAGCAGAATTGGTTTTCGACTTTTGAAAAATTTCCAATCTCTCAGTGGGTTCTGGTTGGTAATGGCCAGAGTATGCAGGCAATTGGAAAAGGAAATATAAATTTCGAAATGTTCATCGATGGAAAGTGGATCAGAAATTACCTTCAAGATGTCTGGTTCGTACCTGAAGTTGGCAGAAACCTTTTCTCGATACCATCTGTAGTTGATAAAGGTATGACATCAAATCTGAATAGAAATGGTTGCACTATTTCTGAACTGGAAAACAAACTGGCAACTGGAAAGGATGGATTATATATTATGCATATGCGAGTCATTGTTCCCGAAGACGCCGCGGAAGTTCACTTAGCTGCAAATGATACCTTACAGATTTGGCATGAACGTCTCTGCCATCAAAATAAGAAACATGTTCAGGAGTTTCCCAAAAGGAGTGGTGTTGAAGTTGAAATCGACAAAGAATTTTGTGATGCGTGCATGTATGGAAAGCAACACCGATTCAGTTTTGGCCATAGCCTAAATAGAGCTGAGAAACCTGGAGAATTTGTTCACGCTGATGTTTGTGGACCAATGCCTTCAAAATCAATTGGTGGTGCACGGTACTTCATCATTTTCAAAGATGACTTCAGCAAATTTCGTTTCGTTTATTTCATCAGAGAAAAATCTGAGGTGAACGAAAAACTGGAAACTTTTTTGTCCGAAGTGAAGGCTTCTGGCCATACAGTCAAAGAATTATTGACGGATGGTGGTAAAGAATTCGTCAACAAATATGTGAAGAACATAATCGAGAAATATGGATCACATAATCGAGAAATATGGATCACATCATCGAATCACAATGCCGTACACACCTGAACAGAATGGAGCTGCAGAAAGGGAAAATCGAACTCTTGTTGGGGCTGCACGTTGCATGTTGCATGCGAAAAATCTTCCTGAATACCTTTGGGCGGAAGCTGTAAATACTGTTGCGTATGTTTTGAACAGAACCGGCCCTACATCAATCGAAGGAATGACACCGAACACGATTTGGACAGGAAAGCAGGTTCCTGTGAATCATTTGAAGATATTCGGAACAGAAAGCTTCGTTCATGTTCCAAAACAGAAACGTTCCAAATGGGATAAGAAAAGTGATAAGGGATATCTCGTGGGATATAGCGGTGACAAGGATGGTTATAGAGTATGGGTGCCTACTAGAAATGATGTCGTGCTAAGTCGAGACGTTGTTTTCAAATCGAGGAAACTGTCAAAGAAAGTATTGTCATATCTGAAGGAGACGTCAATCATTTTCCAGTCGCAGAAAATCAATTATCTTTCATGAACGAGAGCTGAAGTATCAGTCAACTCAGTCCTGAATCACAGATAGAAAACGAACCTGATCCAGTTGTGCTCAGAGATACATCCAGATTGCGAAAACCTGAAAGATATGATGCATTTGCTATGTTAGCTTCTGAGGAGCCAATTTCAGTGGAGGAAGCCCTTTCATCTCATCAATCTGAGATGTGGAAAAGAGCAATGGATGACGAAATGCAATCTCTATTAGAAAGTGGTACATGGAAGCTTGTAGATTTACCGATTGGAAAGAAAATCATCAAAAATCGTTGGGTATTTTCAGTCAAAGACAGCTCAACTGGTGATATTCGATACAAGGCAAGACTGGTTGCCAAAGGATTCTCACAGAAAGCAAGTATTGACTTCGATGATACTTTTGCACCAGTTGCCAGATTCGATACTATCAGGACAGTTTTGTCGGTTGCTGTATCAGAAAATTTACATCTGTCACAATTTGATGTTAAGACAGCTTTTTTATATGGAATGCTCAATGAAGAAATTTATATGGAGCGAAGTTTGTATGGTTTGAAACAGGCACCTCGTTGCTGGAATTTTCGGTTCACCGAATTTCTCAAGAATCATGGGTTACAGCAAAGTTCATCAGATGCTTGTTTGTTCATCAGAAACCATCAAAATAAGCTGCTGGTAGTGATCTATGTTGATGATGGTTTGGTGTTAGGAGTGAATAAGGAAAGCAACGAAAACTTTTTGAAAAAGTTGCAAGATGAATTCAAAATATCCATCTGCACTGCGAGAAGATATCTTGGAATTGAAATAAAGAAACGGAAACTCGGGGGCTTATTCCTGGAACAGACACTTTATATTGAGAAGATTCTGCATAATTTCAATATGTATGAATGTCATTCCGTTTATACTCCAATTGAGAAATGCCATGTAAGTGGAGTATTCAAAGAGAAGGATTTTTCTCCAAATATCCCTTTCCGTTCAGCTGTTGGAACTCTCATGTATTTGTCAGTGGCGACACGCCCTGATATCGCTTTTGCCGTCCATTTTGTAGCACAAGCTGTATCGAATCCGAAGTGTTACCATTGGGACATTGTGAAAAGAATAATGAAGTATCTTCGAAGAACTATTGACCATGGTATAACTTATATGCCTTATACATGTTCTCTTCAAGCCTACAGTGATTCCAATTATGCAGGTGACTTATCTACACGAAAATCGACTTCTGGATTCGTTTGTAAATTGAATCATGGTGCAGTAACATGGTTTAGTCAGAAGCAACGTTCTGTTTCATTATCTACAATGGAGGCAGAGTACATTGCTGTAAGTGAAGCTGCCAAAGAAGTCACCTGGCTATCAGGTCGCAGCGCATCTGTCACCATCCAACTCACCAATACCATTACTGTCTTCTGAAAGAAATTTGTAGTTGTACTACAACATTACCAGTATTATGGATTGATAATGCAAGTGCTGTCAAATTGGTTCACAATCCAGAATTTCATAAGAGGTCTAAGCATATAGACGTGCGTTATCATTTCATCAGACAACAAGTTGAAGAAGGAGTATTCCAAGTACAGCATATAGCGGGAGAGAATCAGATAGCTCACATCCTCACCACTGGTCAAGTCTCGGTTCAAAAAACTCAAAAGTCAACTGGGTGTTGAGAAATGTTCATCGCACTTCAGTTCAAGGGGGAGTGTTGAAATGTGAATTGAATTGCGATTGTCTATGTTCAACATTCTGTATAATTTTGATTATCGTAACTAACAGAAATGTTATGGATATGTGAAAGTCTTTTTTTATATAAATGAACTGTACTGTCACGTTGAGTTCATTAAAGTTATTTCACCTCAAGTGTTGATATTTCCTGCGATTCCAGAGTTTAATTATAACCCTCAACAGAAACAATAAATGGAAATAACTGTTTCAGGAAACGAAGTAACAAAGAGATAGGGAAATCTTCGGAATGCGTTCTCCAAGTCGAAGAGGAAGCTAAAGGAGAGTAAGAAAAGTGGAGCTGGTGCCCATTACATTAAGAAGTACGTCTACGCTGACCAAATGCAATTTTTAAATGAATTATTCCAGACGAGGAAAGTTGCAGAAAGTTTAGAAGGTAGAATTGACAACAATGAAGACGAAGATGGTGATATATTACTCGAAGCCCCACGAACCACCAAGGAGACTATCCGTGAGAACCCCAAACTGCGAGAACACAAAAGACGTCGCCAGCCTGATGAGGTTGAGCTAAAAATGATAAGAGCATTAGAAGAACCACCACTTAGTCCTCATATTCCTTTTGTTCAAGGGCTTTTGCCACATTTGAACAATTTCGACGACAGTGAAATTCTTGAATTCCAAATGGGTGTTTTGGATGTAATTTCCACAATAAAGAACAAAAGTAATAACAATTCTCAACCTCAAATCTTTTCACCTCAAACACCTTCCTACTATCCTAACAACTATCCCCTTCCTCCGTATCTATCATTTTCCACATGACAAATGTCCTATTCCAATCAATTCAGCACAGTCAACAGCTTCCAACCACAACAGCCTCCAACCCAGTCTCCCAATCGCCAAACCCACCAATTCAACAATCCACAGAATCGCAATAACAACGCTTCAAACCACCAACAAGCATGCTCTTCGAAAGGACAGCCACTTGAACATTGACAGGAAAAAACCACTGCACAATATTATACAGATTATGTCCGAAATTTATTATCCACATCTCCAGAGCCCTTTCCATCGGCGAGACCCTCTCCAGCTGGATCTGTGTATTCAGATACGACCTATGACTTTGCTTAATTCCATTGGCTTACATTCATCTCTTGCACATTTCATGTAATAAATATTGTTTGTTATAAAAAAGTTCAATATCGCATCAACTTTTCAGTCATTAACATGTATATATGTTGGATATCCTCGCCTTCCAATGATAGCCATGATGGCAGAATCGGTGTTCGAAGTATTTGCAATCTCCATGACGTCTGCCGATGGTTACTGTTATGGGCCCAAAATAATCCATTCCAGTTATTGTAAACGGCCTCACAACTCTGAAGTCGACATTTTGGCAGTTGCCCCATCTCCGGAACTATCGGCTTTGCTTTAGCTTTCTTGCAATAAAAACATTCGTTTTTGCACTTTCTCACTGCGTTTCGAAGTCTGAGAATCCAAAATTTCTGTCGTATTTCATTAATAACTATTTCTTGTCCTTGATGGAATTTTGTATGATAATCTTCGATCAATAGCTTGGTTAGTCGATGTTTTGGGTCCAAAATGATCGGATATTTTTGGAAGAAGTTCAAATCATCAGAATTTTGAAGGCGCCCTTTAATTCGAAGAATATCATTTTCGTCGAGTATAGGGGATAAGGTGTACAATCTGCTTGTTGCACAAACGGATTTTTTCTTCTTCAAGTTGTAGATTTCTTCGGGAAAACATACATTCTGGACATATCTGATCCAAACTTCCCCTGCTCTCTTCATTTCGTCGATTTCCGAATCGGTGGAAGTTTTTCGCTGTGATCGACAATTTCCAATGAATCTGTTCATCCACGCCGTTGTTCAAATGAGTTTTCTATATTTTGAAAATCTTTCGACGTTGGGTAAACTATTGACAATTATGTTTGACAAAAGTATTTTTTCTGTTTTCAATTCCAAAGCATTTTCATTTAGAGTTTTCTGCACTTCTTTCGGCCAACTCTCTTTAGGAAATTTCAGGAATGTAACCAGTTTTTATTTTGCTTGGGGCAGTCGCGTGTACCCTCGTCAGCAAAATTATTTTCTCCGGGAACCCGAAACCAATTAGAAATGTTTGTCAATTCATGTATTTCACCAACTCTATGTGCAACAAATGATTCAAATCTTCTTGCTTCAGACCTTATCCAGTACAATACAGTAGTTGAATCTGTCCACAGGTATGAAGCTGTAATTTTCACTTCTAGATTATTCTTGATGGTGTTCATCAGCCTGCCTGAGATGACAGCCGCTTGGAGTTCAAGTTTTGGAATACTCAACTCTTTCATTGGTGCTACTCGGGTTTTCGCACTAACAAAGGCCACATGAAACGGATTGCAGGCTTTTTCATCACCAAATCGTAGATAGACCACTGCGGCAAATGCTTTTTCACTAGTGTCAGAGAAACCATGTAATTCTACAGTAGAACTATGGAACAGATCGGGACCATAACACCGAGGAATTGACATTTTTCCAATTTCTTCGAATTCTTGCATGAGCTGGGCCCATTTAGGTTTGATTTCAGGTGTGTTTGTGTCGTCCCAGCCAAGTCCAACTCGCCACAAATATTGCATGAAATTTTTAATTTAACTGTCACTGATGATAAAAGAACCAGTGGATCGAACACTGACATGGTCAATTTCAGAATTTCTCGCTTGCTAGGAAGCTTCTTGGAGCTAAGAACGTCTGGATTTACCTTGTGACAACTTGAAGAGAAGGTGAAGTCGTCAGTTTCTGGCCTCCACCATAATCCCAAAATTCGTTCCGGAGATAATTGGCTGAAGAAATTCAACTTTTTCTGGGTTTCTGCACGTAGATTCTCTGGTATCGTTTTCAAAACTTCTTTTGAGTTAGAAATCCAGTTGCAGATTTCAAAACCGCCTCTTTTGTGGACTTCTATTACTTCAGATATGAGTTTGACAGCATGAACTTCAGTTTCAGTCGAATCAAGGTAATCATCTACGTAGTGTTTCTCTACTATTCCCTTGGCTGCTTCTGGAAAATCTTTCATGTTTTCTTCGGCATTTTTGTTTTTGACAAATTGAGCCATACAAGGGGATGATGTCGCACCAAATGTCATGACTTTCATCTCAAACACCTCTGGAGCTCTCTTTCTGTCCCTTCCTCTCCAGAAAAACGCTGAGCTGAACAATCTTCATTTCCTATTAAGACTGTATGGAACATTTCTTCAATATCGCCACAAAATGCTATTTTCTTTTGTAGGAATTTCCATAGAATAGCGGTGAGACTTTTCAAGAGATCGGGACCTTGTAGGAGTTGGTTATTTAGACTAATGCCATTTGATTTGGCTGCAGCGTCAAAAACCAACCTCAGTTTATTTGGTTTATTTGAATTGAATAATGCAAAATGGGGTAAATACCAAGTCTTCGGCCCCGTTTTAGCAGGTTCATCCGATTTGAGTCTACGAATATATCCTTTACTCAGATATTCATCAATTTTGTCACAATATTGATTTGCGAACTCTTCATTTTTGTCCATTTTATTCTCCATACATTTCAATCGGTTCAATGCTACTGCTCTACTGTCTGGTAAGATATCGTCATCACTTCTCCAAAGCAAACCGAGTTCAAATCTATTGCCAACCCTTCTGAGTGTCGTTTCAAGAATTTCAATTGCTCTTTCATCTTCTTTAGATTTTCCATCCTCTTCGGGAACTTTGACTCCAAAGTTCTCAGTTCTGAACGACTCCTTCACAAGATCATGTGAGTACTTATCGTTTTCTAAATGTGAAATACAGCACAGATGATGAATCAGAGATCTATCCACAGTTCTGAAGGAATGCTTATTTTTGCCGTGGATAATCCATCCCAAAAGGGTTTTTGAAACGAAGGGTGTATTGTGCGAAGGGCCATGATACAATTTTCGTGCAATAGTCAAAGCACAGTGGTCTTGTCCAAGTAATATTATTGGTTGTGCATTTCTGAAAGAGGCTAATGAAGCTTGTTTGATATAAGGATATATTTTCGCCATTTCTTTCACATCCACAGTTTGTCTTGGAAGGCACAAACCTTGAACTGTTCTGGCACCAAAAACTTCGTGATATTTCAAATCACGATCTACTCCAGATATTTCAAAGGAAACTCTACGTGACTTATCCCCATTTCTGCTTACTGCATTGAGCCACTGATAACATAAAGATTCAAGAGGTCCATCGAGTCTCATTCCTTCTGCAATACTGGAATCAATTAGCGTTGTCGTGGCTGCTTCATCGAATAATGCAAAAGTATAAAATTCTTTGTGGTGAATCCTTTCCGGAGCTGTTTCCTCAACATTTTCTGATATTTCTGTTACAGCGTTATTCTCAACAAATTTTGAATTATGTAAAATGGGATGGTGGAATTTTTCACAACCATGAAATTCACACTTTTTCTTCTTTCTGCATTTGGTAATATTGTGAGCAGGTTTGAGACAGGCGAAACATAGTTTTTGTGAGGTGATAAACTTCCATTTGTCATTCACTTCCATTTTCACAAAGCTGTCACATTTTTCTAGAGGGTGATAGTTATGATGATGAACTCTGCTCCACCAAATGTCATTTCGAGAGTTTCGATTATTTTGGAAACATTTGAAGATGAAATCAGAAGTGGATGCACTGCTTCTTTGGCTCGGCCCTTAAGGCAATTTCTGTTGTCGGATAATGTTTTCATCATCCGAAATGTGATGAATCTAAGTGGATCTCTTCAATTGGTTGTGAAATAGTGGCCAGTCTTCTGGATTGCTGTCGAATATCGGAAGATTTGAAATACCCCCATGTCCGGAAAATCCTGGTGAACAATTCCTTTTTATTATCTGACAAATATGGTCGATGTGTTCAGAGCAAATATATATTAACTACGAATATTGACCATACGCCATAAGAGACAATGTTAGCAAAGTGAAGCCGACTTTTGTATAAATCACAATATCCTTGGAATATAAATTGGCAGCGATGATCGACGGCGCATGCGCGAAATGTAGAGCGCGTAAATCAAATTTCTAAATATGTCATTGTCATCAACCTTCAAATTTACAGGTTATGTTTATATAATTTCACAGAGATGTCAATGTTAATTTTGTTATTCAGAAAATCATCCAGTTACACAAAATAATTCTCAGTTTTGAAGGAACGTTTCCTGGTGTGCAAACAAATGAAGAAAACAAGATTTTGAAAAATAGTGGGATCATAAATTATCCTGATCTTTCCGATATTTTAGAAGTTCATTGTGTCCTGATTTCTGGATTCGTGGAAAGTTCATATTACACTGATATGAATAATTCGAGGAAGAAAACCCATATAGGCTCGATAATATTAGAAATTCCATCAGAACTATTTACCATACCATCTTGCAGAAGAATGTTAATATCTTCATATTTTAATACCATCTGTTAACATCCAGGGGCCTGTCTTGTAGCTACGAGAAAAACACAATGCTGACTCGAAAATGCTTATGAATTACGTGCGATATAATCTGTTTACTTGAATGTGGTTAGTTTGGAATTCACTCAATATAATTGAATGTTACAAAAAATTCATTAGATGGAAAACAAAAAGTCTTTGAAACCAATAAATTAAGGACAACAAAAAAATTGAAATGCACTGAGGAGCATTCAAATGGAGTTAATGGAAAATAATCGATATATTTTATACATTTTGAGACTTGTTGAAGTATCAAAGATTGTTGGGCGGTAGAACCTCGGTCAATAGCCAGTTGAGCAAAATTGAATTATGTTTGTTGTTCAGAGATTGTAAACTTTCACGGCCGATAACAAATGAATTGTTAGGTGTTTCCTTTCTTCTAAGCCTTGGTCTACAGATTTTTGGGCCTGACATTGCCTCATTGCTTTTGGATATTGTCTGCCACAGATGGTTAGTCCTAAAAACCTGCAGACCACGGCCTAGGAGACCGCAAACACAAAAATCAGTTGTGTGTTCCAACTGCTATGAATTCAATAATAATAATATCTATCCCAAGAAACTTTTACAGTTTATAAATAGGGATATTTAATACATAAAGAGGAAATAAAACAAAATGTGTATATGGTAAAAGAATATATGAAAAAAACTCTTGAAATGTTGAATGATCTATAAAACTATAATATATCATTTGGACGCTAAAATTTATTTTTTAAGATGGTGTTTGAATTTTTAAATCTTAATATTTTTAATCCAATTTGGTGGTTTATTGTAGATGTTTTTGCCCTCGAATTGATTTCTCCCCAAATCTGGTACATATGGAATGTACAATTAGATGTTGAGCCTGTCTAGTGCTGTGATAATGTGTAGTAATGATTTCATTGAAAAGTATGCAGTGTTTCATCTTATGTTTCACACAATGAATAAAAGTACATGTTTTCAACTGGTATATTGAATTGATGTCAAGAAGATTATGTGGTTTGTAAAGATCCACAGTGGGCTTCGTGCAAGGCAATCTATAAATATGTTCGATGATTTTATTATTTAAGTAAGTACAGTTTGTCCAATCCATTGTGGCACAAACTCTGCTACTTTTCCACACACATATAATAGGTGTTTTTTCATCTTGCTTTGCTTCACAGAGATTGCTGGGCATATACGTCATTAGTTCTGTGCCAAGATGGATTGGATAAGCTGTATTTCAGCGGATTCAATGGTGAGGCAGTGGCCTTTGCCCATATAGACGATAAATATTGTAAACTGGAATATACCAAACAAAAAAATATTAATCCCGAATATTTGAAAGAAATTTTGTTTCTTATTCTGAATAGTCATTTTTAAATAATGTGAGTTGCCCATAAAAGATTTTGATCTACATAAAGTCCTATAAGTTTGGTAGTTTTAGAAAATTGTATAGTTTCATTTTTAAATTCGAGTGGGTCAGAGTGGTCAATGTTGGAATATTTACTTGTTAAAAACATATAAGTGAATTTTTCACAATTGAAACTCAATTGGTGATATTTTGAGCAAGATGATATTTGTTCCAAGTCATGTGTGTCATAGATAATTGTATTGATTTTGTATCTTTTGAATCGTAAATTGAAGTTGTATCATCAGCAAAGAGTGATGGATCCCAAAAGACAGTTTTGAAATTGAATTGATATATAAGAAATAAAATTGGTCGTAACACTGAGCCCTGTGGAATATTATTATTTAGAATAACTTTCGGCACAGAATATATATAGACTTGCTTCGGAATTGTGGCTATGCCAAGAATATTTGAATAAAACAATGATGATTTCAATATTATTTATATTACTCAATGGACATAATAGATAATTGAATAAAAGTTCAGCAAGATGCAATACAGTATAAATTACGGTATAGTTAAGATTAAGTACCTAAGAAAAATGCTTAACATTCTGTTTGTCGCACCTTGGAACTTTCATGATAGATCGCGCATGTATCTCAAAAGAATTTTGGTGAATATTGAACAAAAACTCAAAAATTGCATCATTTTCACATTTTTATATCTTAAACAGAAAGCATATTCCTAGAAAAATATAGAAATACTCGATTTAAGCGAAAATTATATGAAGAGACAGGCAATCTTCACAAAAAATAAATATATATATACATATATATATATATATATATACAAAGTTCGAATCATATTTTTCTGACATTTTTGGCAAGTACATTTCGTGAAATGGGACTTTTTAGTTTGTGTATAGTATCTACTACACCTGTTCCTTCTTTGAGGATATCATTCAGTTCCATTCTTCATATAAATTTACAATGAGATTGGAACAGTGTAAAAGTTGAAACTTTTCCTAAAGATCAATTACTCTAACACCTATAAACGAATAAACGATGAGTTTTGGAACCTTTGGTGTAAAAGTTGAAACTTTTCCTAGAGATCAATTACCCTAACACCAAACTGATATTTTTGCACTCGACGCGCGTTTCGCTAACAAGGTTAGCATCTTCAGGAGAAGAAAATTTTCTTCTCCTGAAGATGCTAACCTTGTTAGCGAAACGCGCGTCGAGTGCAAAAATATCAGTTTGGTGTTAGGGTAATTGATCTCTAGGAAAAGTTTCTACTCTAACACCAAAATGAGATTTTTGCACTCGACGCTCTTTTCGCTAACAAAGTTGAGAGCTTCCGCTGAAAAACCGGGATTTCCTTCAATTACAATGTACCATTTCCTTATGGTACTTGTATGTGCAAACAATTTTCCAAATGTTTTCGTCACATAATTGTACGCTCTTGTGGAGTAAAACTGGAGGGTGACTGCAGATTGCCTCAGCTCAGGTGAATACTTTGTTTCTTCTCGCATTTGACCTTTTGAATAAAAACTTGCAGTTCTCAGGAACATTATCCTGTGAATACAATTGAAATATATTATTTCCAAAACTTTTATGGATTCAATTCAGGATTGCATGAAAAGAAAAGAAACTTCATTTATTACCATCATGCATTTCCTCATAACAATCACAACAAATTGGGGACGGTTCAAGAAGATGAAAATATAAAGGTTTTTTTCTGCTTAAAAATGTTGAAAACGAGTAAATGAGGGCATGTGTGGTGTTTTGATCAGAAGAACGGCGAATTTTGTTTTTTTCGAGAAAGAAATTTTATGTGAAGAATGGGGTGAAATTTCACAACGAAATGGAGAAGGATTTTTTTAGTAGACTTTTTTTTTTAAAGTTCATAGCGACCGAAGTTTTACCCAATACAATCATTGGATATAGAAACCTATGAGAAATTTTTTTTCAAAACATTGTACTTTCTTAAAAAATAAAGAATCTGCAGTTGAAAAAATTTTAGTAACAACTTCAAGTCTTCAAATGGTTCGAGGATTGTCTCCCAAACAGAAAGCAACTATGCAAATTAGGCAACTCAGTCTCTGATAAATTAACAATTCATAAAGGTGTAGTTCAAGGGAAGCTTTTTGCAAAAACTCCAAAACGGAGGTATTAGGATTATATTTTGGGATCCAATAGATACACACCAATTATATCTATATTGAAAATACTGGATTGGAACTATGTTGAAAAAATACTATATTTCATGGCCATGGTCTTCATTTTCAAACTCACAATATAACTACCACTCATTAATGATATTCCTAAAACATAATTGGGAAATAAAATAAAATTCTTTGTTGGTGGCCTCTTCATTCCAGAGTAAAAAATCATTAGATTTGGAAAAAAAAAACAATCGAATGGGAGATTCATATCATGAATTTGAATACCTATTTGTACTGACATTTAAAAAAAAATCATAACCACATTCACAATATATTATGATATTGTGTATCATAATGAGCCCATTATGATACAGAGATTTTTCATAACAATACAGATTTCCAATCCGTTTCATAATGGATCTCATTATGAAACAGATTATGGGCCTATAAGAGTATTGTTATGGTATTGGTGTAGAAAAAACTAATAATATTGCTTTATGCTGTATCACAATGATGTAACAAAATAACGGAAGTGGCGGATAAAGGTGACAATATTTTCAACAGACATGATACAGCATAGGGCCTATTGTTGTGAATCAGAAGAATACATTACCATCAAGTGATCATAGGCACCACTTGAAATCAGGTTTTTTATTTCAAATGCCCCAGAGTTGCTTCAAATTATTAATTTTTTTTGTGAGCCGCCTATTTTTCTGTTGGAGAATTCGAATCTTCAGTTTCTGCTCGTCAATTTTTTTTCTCATTTTCTGATTGTTATCTGAAAAAAGAATATAATCAATAGCAAAACACGAAAATATGCCACAAAAGGTGAAAAAAAAAACTCCTCAGAATGTTTTCACACTTTTCAATAAATCTCATTTTGGGATATATCAATTTTAATTTGTTGAATATTTATCAAATCAAAAAATTCAGCTTGAAAAAATGAACTTATGGAAAATACGATGAATTGTTGGCCTTTTTGGTGATGATAAATGGGTAAGTACTCATGCCAATTATTGATTCAAACTTGAAAACCATCATTATGTTTTGACGATAGAACATAATAGAATAGTCATAAATCAAATTCTCTAGAAGTTATAGTACAGAAAAATTTCAAAGGGAAATTTTTGATTTTGATAGGCAAAATTTCTCACTTTTTTTGGAATACTTGAAATATCTCTCGATTGAAACATCCATGCATTTTTTAATGAAGGATTATTAAGGAGCTCTATTTATCTTTCTGCATGTAACTGTATTTGTGTCTTCCATTTTCATTTCAATGTGCATTTGGTAAATGTGGGTCTTGATTGAATGCAACATTTTGTACACTACAAATACTTGCCTGCTTTTTGTTTCTTCTGACAGATGAGTTCCGATTCAGAATTAACTTCCTCATAACTTCTTTTGCACACTCTATGTGTATTTGGATCTATAAAAAATAATGGTTATGTATTACTAACCAAATTTGAAAATAATCTCATTTCATAAGAGAATCAACTTGAACAGTGGATATATGACAAGAGTTCACTATATTCATATTATTCAAAGGGATCAAATACAAATCATTCATTTAGAAATCCTCTGAATATGTGCGGAGTTCATGCAAGACAGGTCCTAGAATAGTTTTTCATTATCTATTCTAGAGAAGACTATTTCTTGAAAAACTACCCAGTATTATTATATCCATAAGGCAGTTTTCAATGCATGAATCAGGCAGTTTTCAATGCGTATACAATAATTTTTTATTCCAATACGATGACAACGAAGCAATACCTTTTATCGAATTATCATGGCAATTGTGCAAAATTCCAATGAAATTACAGTCATTGTGATTTTTTCGACTAGTTCCTTTTTACAACTTGTGATATGAAGTAAAAAGCCCAGTGATTTGAAACAATATTAAGGGTGATAACAAATAATTCAACAAATTAACCAGCAACTTTAGATAATCAGTTTTTAGTACTAATGAGAATTGTATGAATGTGCAATCCTATGATTTGCTGTTGTTGCATAGTCAGTCATTAGTTCTTGGGTTTTCAAACCCTTTAGAATTGATTGGTACGTGGATACCAAAATATTTGATAAAAATCATAATCATACGACAATGAATAATACATACACAACATAGCTTAATGTCAAACAACCTTTCAAGATATTACCGTCAGATTTACCTATTCTGAAATTTTCTCAAGTATCTCTGGGCAGTTCTTTGTTAATTGTGATTGAAATTAAATTAAATGAAAAAAAAATTAGTTTCACTCCCATCTACTCACCATGTAACGAAGTTACTATTTTGTGTATTGAAGCTAAGTATCAAATTCCCCTCTATAGTTGTATCTCCGTTATTTATTAACATAAAAATACCGTTCTTCTTGGAAAATACTCGATAGGATAGCGCGAAGTGAACCCGCTCACTACTCCCTGTCCACGCACCCTCAGGATATCTCCTGGTCTATCCCACATGCTGAGCCGTAGCCGCTCAATGGACCTGCAATGACCGGCGCCGAGAGATACGGCGAGTGGGGAGATGCATGGAAGGGATACAGCCGAGATACCTCATAGCGCCAGAGGTGCAATTCAGTTTGTTTCCGCGACCACCAGCAGCAGCCACTCCAAGCCAGCCGACGAATCGTGATCAGTATACCGACCGTGCAGTGTGTAGTGTACCGAAGGTGAAGTTAGTGGAGTTTGAAGTGTTAGTTGCCACCTCGAGTCGTGATCCGCGATACGCGTCGGGAGTGTTCTACTCGTTCTTTCGCAGTTTCGAGTCCTTTGTGGTTCGTACCACTTGGGCTTGCTGTCTATTTCTTCCTTCATCTTTCGGATCCTTTGTGGTTCTTATCACTTGGATCTGCTTGCTATTAACGTTCGGGCCATTTGTGGATCGTTCCACTTTGGTTTAGGACGTCCTGTCCGTCGCTATCTAAAGCCGTGATTCGCGATACGCGTCTGTCCGTTATTTCACAGTTTCGGGTCCTTTGTGGTTCTTACCACTTGGACCTGCTGGCTTTTTCTTCTTTCTTTTTTTCGGTTCCTTTGTGGTTCTTACCACTTGGAGCTGTGTCTCTGTGAATCAGATCCTTTGTGGTTCTTATCACTTGGGCCTGCTGTCTTTTTCTTCCTTCTTCTTTCGGGTCCTTTGTGGTTCTTATCACTTGGACCTGCTTTCTGTTAACGTTCGGGCCATTTGTGGTTCGTACCACTTTGGCTTAGGACGTCCTGTCCGTCGCTATCTAAAGTCGTGATTCGCGATACGCGTCTGTCCGTTATTTCACAGTTTCGGGTCCTTTGTGGTTCTTACCACTTGGACCTGCTGGCTTTTTCTTCTTTCTTTTTTTCGGTTCCTTTGTGGTTCTTACCACTTGGAGCTGTGTCTCTGTGAATCAGGTCCTTTGTGGTTCTTATCACTTGGGCCTTATTCCTTTACCGCCGAGTACCGAAATTGAGGCCGTCGTGACGCATACGATTCGTACAAAACAAACTCGAGTTGACAGCTACCACTGAGTGATTTCCGTAGAGCTTCTGCTAACCGACCCCCGCTTGTTGATTCCGCTGGCTTGTTAATTCCGCTTGCTTTGTATTGCTTAACGTTACCGCTGCATGTCCCCATCCCCGCCGCCCTAGCTTAACTACGTAGAACCGCCCCTCCACCGCTTTATTTTACTAACTTCGTTGCACGCCCCTCTCCCTGCTTGCTTTACTCAAGGTGTACTTCGCTCAGAGAGTAGTAAAATTCTTCTACCGTTACTTATAATATATAAATAAAATATAATTTGCGTTTCATTTATTAGATCTATCAATATTAGCAGCCGGTAATCAGGATAGGAACCCAGCAAGGTCAAGTAAAATCTGATCTTCTGGCCACCGCTATTGTCTAGTCCACGCAGACCCCTGGATTGCCGTTTCTTCACTGCAGCTGCCCGGAGTAGTGGTGCTTCGTGACACTATAACGCACAAGCTGGCGCCCGAGGTACCGTCCGTACCGGTAGAGGGCGCTAGATATTGTTAACGCGAGGAAAAGGCGTTACAAATTGGCGCCCGAGCAGGGACCGTTTTTTTTAATACTGTACCGTTACCGAGGAGAACACCAACTAAAACATACTCCGAAGTGTGGAAATAACCGAAATCCGTTGGAAACCGCTGACGTGTGATTTTTTTTTGAAAGATCTCGGAAGTTTGTTGTTCTGAAGCTAGGACGCCAAGTGGCACATCGTTTTATAGGTTTTTGGGGTCAACGAAGCGATTGCAATCAACGTTGAGCCGCTGGGAGTGACCGTTTACGTGACAACCGTGTAGAAGACTGGAAAAAGACTTTTCGTGGTGGATTCAGGCTGCTGAATTTAGGAAAAGTGTTGAAAACGTCCTAGGAATTGATCAACTTGAATCCGATGTTCTAGACGTTTGAGACCAGTGCAAAACGCTTCCTGCGGGTCGATTATACCCAAATCAACCGAATTCGGTCGAATCCGCTGACCTGTCATTTTGACAGATTTTTCAACTTTCTGAATTTTGAGATATATCATCGAAAGACACCTCGTTTAATAGGTTTTCGGGGTCGCTGAAGCGAAATACGCTATCTATTTGACGCTAACTCCTACCTCCGAGATACCGAAGTTCTGAGTACGAAATAAAAGACATTTTTCGAATAACCGCTGATACAAAGGTGAACTACAACCGTGAAACTATGTCTAGATCAGGAAGAGAATCGGGAACTCCTCCGACGAAGAACTTATGAAGGAGACGAACCTAGGAACAGAACCGAGTGATGTCAGAGTTAGCTGGGTTTACCGTCTACGGAAAGAAGATTTGGAGGCCGAATTGGAAAAATTCA
Organism: Zygogramma bicolorata; assembly: GCA_032362365.1. Taxonomy (NCBI): domain Eukaryota; kingdom Metazoa; phylum Arthropoda; class Insecta; order Coleoptera; family Chrysomelidae; genus Zygogramma; species Zygogramma bicolorata. Next base: position 254,526 of record JAVJAQ010006090.1, on the reverse strand, counting down.
GATTAGAAGTTCCTGGAACCGTAGATGAACAAAGGAAACGACTGGTGAAATTTTTACGAGAAGGTCGATCATCACCGTTACCTTTGATGACGTCGCCGTACCTATATCCACCTGGGAATGTAGTGGTCCAAACAACGTCCACAACGACTACCCCTACCACGACCGTCTCATCCACCTATCTCAACACGACTCTCAGCCAGGGGACTAACGGGCGGACAACATATTTGACTGGTGGAGTCTACACAGGAGTACCGTGTTCATTATCCTCTTCGTTACCGTTCTCCCTTCCAACATCACTGCCTCTTTCCGTGCCTCTCACATTACCGTATTCAGTACCGTCAGCAGCTCCGTCGTTCCTGCAGTCATCGCTACAATTTACAACACCGTCTTCACTACCGTATTCATACCAACCATTGCTGCCACTTCAGTTTTCCGTACCATCGTCGCTCCCACCGTCATTACCGTATGCAGCACCGTGTTCCCTTCGGTCAACAGTACCGCCGTCACTCCCGTTTTCACAAGCCATGCCGAACGGCCACATGAAAGTACATGATTGGAAAGTGAGTTTCAATGGAAAAGGAGACCCGGCCGCTTTTCTGGAGAGATTAGAGGACATCTGCGATGCTCAAGGAATCAATCCAGACAATCTTCTCCCAGTCATGCCCGAGCTGTTAGAAGATATGCCGGCCATGTGGTTCAGAAACAATCGGAACTCCTGGAGGACGTGGGCAACCGTTGTGACAGATTTCCGGAATTTCTTCTTCCCAGTTAACTATCTGGTGGACTTGGAAGCAGCAATTGGGCGAAGGCTTCAGAAACCGAATGAAACGGCTGCCCAGTACATCACCGAGTTGCAGACACTCATACGTCGCCACGGAGGAATTTCAGCCGTCCAGGAGTTACAGTGGTTATACCGCAACCTCAGACCAGAATACCGACAACAGATCCGCCGTAGTGACTTCAGTGACATAGCGACCTTCGCGAACGTTGTTCGGGAGTACGAACTATTGAAAGCAGAATTGGACCACTCCGTCCAAGTTTTCTCTGAAAACCGACAACAGGCATCTTCTCGACAACCAGGAGCTGATCGGCGACCTGCAGACTCCGACCGACGACCGCCAGGCGGTGACAGACGACCGCTAGACGTTGACCGACGACCGATGGAAGTTGACCAAAGAGCTGTACACAACCGCGAGACAAGCAGCCGAGGTCCTCCTAACCTCCCCTCAACCTCAGCTCCGGCATCCTCTCGTGAATTTTGGCGATGTGGACAGACTGGTCATTTCCGAGGACAATGCCGCGCTCCAGCAAAATTGTTCTGTTCTCGCTGCAAGAGAGAAGGTGTAATGTCACGAGATTGTCCATGCCCAAGGCCGGAAAACTAGATGGGTGCTGTACCGATGTGAGGCCAGATCAGCATCCGAAACAAGTAGCCTCACCTCCGTTAGCCGTTGAATATTCCGACAACCGACCACATATAATTGTTGCATTACCAGGAGGCACCGTACAGGCCCTAATCGACACTGGAGCAGCGAATTCGTACATAGGAGACAGGGTCGTCAATCAGTGGCGGATATTAGGATTGCAAAAAGTAGAAATTGCAGCAGGATCCGCTAGGCTGGCTAATGGACAGCTTATTCATGTTCCCAGTTCTTACCAGGCCGAAATCTCCGTAGGGGAATTACGATTCACCGAGACCTTCGGGCATATACGAGGGCTCTCCTCTGATATGGTAGTAGGTATGGATATACTCCGCCGCCGAGGATTTTCGCTTCACCTCGGGACAGGGGAAATTCGTATAGGGGTTCGTATAATCCAACCGGAACTTCAAGCGAAACCATGCAGCCCTATTGGAACTCTTACCGCCGATACTACCCTCTCACTCAGTCCGCAGGAGGAGAAGCGACTCAAGGAATTTTTGGAGGTTGAACTACGACCGTGTATTGAAGCTAAGTATCAAATTCCCCTCTATAGTTGTATCTCCGTTATTTATTAACATAAAAATACCGTTCTTCTTGGAAAATACTCGATAGGATAGCGCGAAGTGAACCCGCTCACTACTCCCGGTCCACGCACCCTCAGGATATCTCCTGGTCTATCCCACATGCTAAGCCGTAGCCGCTCAATGGACCTGCAATGACCGGCGCCGAGAGATACGGCGAGTGGGGAGATGCATGGAAGGGATACAGCCGAGATACCTCATAGCGCCAGAGGTGCAATTCAGTTTGTTTCCGCGACCACCAGCAGCAGCCACGCCAAGCCAGCCGACGAATCGTGATCAGTATACCGACCGTGCAGTGTGTAGTGTACCGAAGGTGAAGTTAGTGGAGTTTGAAGTGTTAGTTGCCACCTCGAGTCGTGATCCGCGATACGCGTCGGGAGTGTTCTACTCGTTCTTTCGCAGTTTCGAGTCCTTTGTGGTTCGTACCACTTGGGCTTGCTGTCTATTTCTTCCTTCTTCTTTCGGATCCTTTGTGGTTCTTATCACTTGGATCTGCTTGCTATTAACGTTCGGGCCATTTGTGGATCGTTCCACTTTGGTTTAGGACGTCCTGTCCGTCGCTATCTAAAGCCGTGATTCGCGATACGCGTCTGTCCGTTATTTCACAGTTTCGGGTCCTTTGTGGTTCTTACCACTTGGACCTGCTGGCTTTTTCTTCTTTCTTTTTTTCGGTTCCTTTGTGGTTCTTACCACTTGGAGCTGTGTCTCTGTGAATCAGATCCTTTGTGGTTCTTATCACTTGGGCCTGCTGTCTTTTTCTTCCTTCTTCTTTCGGGTCCTTTGTGGTTCTTATCACTTGGACCTGCTTTCTGTTAACGTTCGGGCCATTTGTGGTTCGTACCACTTTGGCTTAGGACGTCCTGTCCGTCGCTATCTAAAGTCGTGATTCGCGATACGCGTCTGTCCGTTATTTCACAGTTTCGGGTCCTTTGTGGTTCTTACCACTTGGACCTGCTGGCTTTTTCTTCTTTCTTTTTTTCGGTTCCTTTGTGGTTCTTACCACTTGGAGCTGTGTCTCTGTGAATCAGGTCCTTTGTGGTTCTTATCACTTGGGCCTTATTCCTTTACCGCCGAGTACCGAAATTGAGGCCGTCGTGACGCATACGATTCGTACAAAACAAACTCGAGTTGACAGCTACCACTGAGTGATTTCCGTAGAGCTTCTGCTAACCGACCCCCGCTTGTTGATTCCGCTGGCTTGTTAATTCCGCTTGCTTTGTATTGCTTAACGTTACCGCTGCATGTCCCCATCTCCGCCGCCCTAGCTTAACTACGTAGAACCGCCCCTCCACCGCTTTATTTTACTAACTTCGTTGCACGCCCCTCTCCCTGCTTGCTTTACTCAAGGTGTACTTCGCTCAGAGAGTAGTAAAATTCTTCTACCGTTACTTATAATATATAAATAAAATATAATTTGCGTTTCATTTATTAGATCTATCAATATTAGCAGCCGGTAATCAGGATAGGAACCCAGCAAGGTCAAGTAAAATCTGATCTTCTGGCCACCGCTATTGTCTAGTCCACGCAGACCCCTGGATTGCCGTTTCTTCACTGCAGCTGCCCGGAGTAGTGGTGCTTCGTGACACTATAACGCACAAGCTGGCGCCCGAGGTACCGTCCGTACCGGTAGAGGGCGCTAGATATTGTTAACGCGAGGAAAAGGCGTTACAAATTGGCGCCCGAGCAGGGACCGTTTTTTTTAATACTGTACCGTGACCGAGGAGAACACCAACTAAAACATACTCCGAAGTGTGGAAATAACCGAAATCGGTTGGAAATCGCTGACGTGTGATTTTTTTTTGAAAGATTTTGGAAGTTTGTTGTTCTGAAGCTAGGACGCCAAGTGGCACATCGTTTTATAGGTTTTTGGGGTCAACGAAGCGATTGCAATCAACGTTGAGCCGCTGGGAGTGACCGTTTACGTGACAACCGTGTAGAAGACTGGAAAAAGACTTTTCGTGGTGGATTCAGGCTGCTGAATTTAGGAAAAGTGTTGAAAACGTCCTAGGAATTGATCAACTTGAATCCGATGTTCTAGACGTTTGAGACCAGTGCAAAACGCTTCCTGAGGGTCGATTATACCCAAATCAACCGAATTCGATCGAATCCGCTGACCTGTCATTTTGACAGATTTTTCAACTTTCTGAATTTTGAGATATATCATCGAAAGACACCTCGTTTAATAGGTTTTCGGGGTCGCTGAAGCGAAATACGCCATCCGTTTGACGCTAACTCCTACCATTTCCGAGATACCGCAGTCCTGAGTACGAAATAAGAGACATTTTCGAATAACCGCTGATACAAAGGTGAACTACAACCGTGAAACTATGTCTAGATCAGGAAAAGAATCGGGAAACTCCTCCGACGAAGAACTTCTGGAGGAGACGAACCTAGGAACAGAACCGAGTGATGTCAGAGTTAGCTGGGTTTACCGTCTACGGAAAGAAGATTTGGAGGCCGAATTGGAAAAATTCAGATTAGAAGTTCCTGGGACCGTAGATGAACAAAGGAAACGACTGGTGAAATTTTTACGAGAAGGTCGATCATCACCGTTACCTTTGATGACGTCGCCGTACCTATATCCACCTGGGAATGTAGTGGTCCAAACAACGTCCACAACGACTACCCCTACCACGACCGTCTCATCCACCTATCTCAACACGACTCTCAGCCAGGGGACTAACGGGCGGACAACATATTTGACTGGTGGAGTCTACACAGGAGTACCGTGTTCATTATCCTCTTCGTTACCGTTCTCCCTTCCAACATCACTGCCTCTTTCCGTGCCTCTCACATTACCGTATTCAGTACCGTCAGCAGCTCCGTCGTTCCTGCAGTCATCGCTACAATTTACAGCACCGTCTTCACTACCGTATTCATACCAACCATCGCTGCCACTTCAGTTTTCCGTACCATCGTCGCTCCCACCGTCATTACCGTATGCAGCACCGTGTTCCCTTCGGTCAACAGTACCGCCATCACTCCCGTTTTCACAAGCCATGCCGAACAGCCACATGAAAGTACATGATTGGAAAGTGAGTTTCAATGGAAAAGGAGACCCGGCCGCTTTTCTGGAGAGATTAGAGGACATCTGCGATGCTCAAGGAATCAATCCAGACAATCTTCTCCCAGTCATGCCCGAGCTGTTAGAAGATATGCCGGCCATGTGGTTCAGAAACAATCGGAACTCCTGGAGGACGTGGGCAACCGTTGTGACAGATTTCCGGAATTTCTTCTTCCCAGTTAACTATCTGGTGGACTTGGAAGCAGCAATTGGGCGAAGGCTTCAGAAACCGAATGAAACGGCTGCCCAGTACATCACCGAGTTGCAGACACTCATACGTCGCCACGGAGGAATTTCAGCCGTCCAGGAGTTACAGTGGTTATACCGCAACCTCAGACCAGAATACCGACAACAGATCCGCCGTAGTGACTTCAGTGACATAGCGACCTTCGCGAACGTTGTTCGGGAGTATGAACTATTGAAAGCAGAATTGGACCACTCCGTCCAAGTTTTCTCTGGAAACCGACAACAGGCATCTTCTCGACAACCAGGAGCTGATCGGCGACCTGCAGACTCCGACCGACGACCGCCAGGCGGTGACAGACGACCGCTAGACGTTGACCGACGACCGATGGAAGTTGACCAAAGAGCTGTACACAACCGCGAGACGAGCAGCCGAGGTCCTCCTAACCTCCCCTCAACCTCAGCTCCGGCATCCTCTCGTGAATGTTGGCGATGTGGACAGACTGGTCATTTCCGAGGACAATGCCGCGCTCCAGCAAAATTGTTCTGTTCTCGCTGCAAGAGAGAAGGTGTAATGTCACGAGATTGTCCATGCCCAAGGCCGGAAAACTAGATGGGTGCTGTACCGATGTGAGGCCAGATCAGCATCCGAAACAAGTAGCCTCACCTCCGTTAGCCGTTGAATATTCCGACAACCGACCACATATAATTGTTGCATTACCAGGAGGCACCGTACAGGCCCTAATCGACACTGGAGCAGCGAATTCGTACATAGGAGACAGGGTCGTCAATCAGTGGCGGATATTAGGATTGCAAAAAGTAGAAATTGCAGCAGGATCCGCTAGGCTGGCTAATGGACAGCTTATTCATGTTCCCAGTTCTTACCAGGCCGAAATCTCCGTAGGGGAATTACGATTCACCGAGACCTTCGGGCATATACGAGGGCTCTCCTCTGATATGGTAGTAGGTATGGATATACTCCGCCGCCGAGGATTTTCGCTTCACCTCGGGACAGGGGAAATTCGTATAGGGGACCGTATAATCCAACCGGAACTTCAAGCGAAACCATGCAGCCCTATTGGAACTCTTACCGCCGATACTACCCTCTCACTCAGTCCGCAGGAGGAGAAGCGACTCAAGGAATTTTTGGAGGTTGAACTACGACCGTGTATCGAAGCTAAGTATCAAATTCCCCTCTATAGTTGTATCTCCGTTATTTATTAACATAAAAATACCGTTCTTCTTGGAAAATACTCGATAGGATAGCGCGAAGTGAACCCGCTCACTACTCCCGGTCCACGCACCCTCAGGATATCTCCTGGTCTATCCCACATGCTGAGCCGTAGCCGCTCAATGGACCTGCAATGACCGGCGCCGAGAGATACGGCGAGTGGGGAGATGCATGGAAGGGATACAGCCGAGATACCTCATAGCGCCAGAGGTGCAATTCAGTTTGTTTCCGCGACCACCAGCAGCAGCCACGCCAAGCCAGCCGACGAATCGTGATCAGTATACCGACCGTGCAGTGTGTAGTGTACCGAAGGTGAAGTTAGTGGAGTTTGAAGTGTTAGTTGCCACCTCGAGTCGTGATCCGCGATACGCGTCGGGAGTGTTCTACTCGTTCTTTCGCAGTTTCGAGTCCTTTGTGGTTCGTACCACTTGGGCTTGCTGTCTATTTCTTCCTTCTTCTTTCGGATCCTTTGTGGTTCTTATCACTTGGATCTGCTTGCTATTAACGTTCGGGCCATTTGTGGATCGTTCCACTTTGGTTTAGGACGTCCTGTCCGTCGCTATCTAAAGCCGTGATTCGCGATACGCGTCTGTCCGTTATTTCACAGTTTCGGGTCCTTTGTGGTTCTTACCACTTGGACCTGCTGGCTTTTTCTTCTTTCTTTTTTTCGGTTCCTTTGTGGTTCTTACCACTTGGAGCTGTGTCTCTGTGAATCAGATCCTTTGTGGTTCTTATCACTTGGGCCTGCTGTCTTTTTCTTCCTTCTTCTTTCGGGTCCTTTGTGGTTCTTATCACTTGGACCTGCTTTCTGTTAACGTTCGGGCCATTTGTGGTTCGTACCACTTTGGCTTAGGACGTCCTGTCCGTCGCTATCTAAAGTCGTGATTCGCGATACGCGTCTGTCCGTTATTTCACAGTTTCGGGTCCTTTGTGGTTCTTACCACTTGGACCTGCTGGCTTTTTCTTCTTTCTTTTTTTCGGTTCCTTTGTGGTTCTTACCACTTGGAGCTGTGTCTCTGTGAATCAGGTCCTTTGTGGTTCTTATCACTTGGGCCTTATTCCTTTACCGCCGAGTACCGAAATTGAGGCCGTCGTGACGCATACGATTCGTACAAAACAAACTCGAGTTGACAGCTACCACTGAGTGATTTCCGTAGAGCTTCTGCTAACCGACCCCCGCTCGTTAATTCCGCTGGCTTGTTAATTCCGCTTGCTTTGTATTGCTTAACGTTACCGCTGCATGTCCCCATCTCCGCCGCCCTAGCTTAACTACGTAGAACCGCCCCTCCACCGCTTTATTTTACTAACTTCGTTGCACGCCCCTCTCCCTGCTTGCTTTACTCAAGGTGTACTTCGCTCAGAGAGTAGTAAAATTCTTCTACCGTTACTTATAATATATAAATAAAATATAATTTGCGTTTCATTTATTAGATCTATCAATATTAGCAGCCGGTAATCAGGATAGGAACCCAGCAAGGTCAAGTAAAATCTGATCTTCTGGCCACCGCTATTGTCTAGTCCACGCAGACCCCTGGATTGCCGTTTCTTCACTGCAGCTGCCCGGAGTAGTGGTGCTTCGTGACACTATAACGCACAAGCTGGCGCCCGAGGTACCGTCCGTACCGGTAGAGGGCGCTAGATATTGTTAACGCGAGGAAAAGGCGTTACAAATTGGCGCCCGAGCAGGGACCGTTTTTTTTAATACTGTACCGTGACCGAGGAGAACACCAACTAAAACATACTCCGAAGTGTGGAAATAACCGAAATCCGTTGGAAACCGCTGACGTGTGATTTTTTTTTGACAGATTTTGGAAGTTTGTTGTTCTGAAGCTAGGACGCCAAGTGGCACATCGTTTTATAGGTTTTTGGGGTCAACGAAGCGATTGCAATCAACGTTGAGCCGCTGGGAGTGACCGTTTACGTGACAACCGTGTAGAAGACTGGAAAAAGACTTTTCGTGGTGGATTCAGGCTGCTGAATTTAGGAAAAGTGTTGAAAACGTCCTAGGAATTGATCAACTTGAATCCGACGTTCTAGACGTTTGAGACCAGTGCAAAACGCTTCCTGAGGGTCGATTATACCCAAATCAACCGAATTCGATCGAATCCGCTGACCTGTCATTTTGACAGATTTTTCAACTTTCTGAATTTTGAGATAGATCATCGAAAGACACCTCGTTTAATAGGTTTTCGGGGTCGCTGAAGCGAAATACGCTATCTATTTGACGCTAACTCCTACCGTTTCCGAGATACCGAAGTCCTGAGTACGAAATAAGAGACATTTTCGAATAACCGCTGATACAAAGGTGAACTACAACCGTGAAACTATGTCTAGATCAGGAAGAGAATCGGGAAACTCCTCCGACGAAGAACTTATGGAGGAGACGAACCTAGGAACAGAACCGAGTGATGTCAGAGTTAGCTGGGTTTACCGTCTACGGAAAGAAGATTTGGAGGCCGAATTGGAAAAATTCAGATTAGAAGTTCCTGGGACCGTAGATGAACAAAGGAAACGACTGGTGAAATTTTTACGAGAAGGTCGATCATCACCGTTACCTTTGATGACGTCGCCGTACCTATATCCACCTGGGAATGTAGTGGTCCAAACAACGTCCACAACGACTACCCCTACCACGACCGTCTCATCCACCTATCTCAACACGACTCTCAGCCAGGGGACTAACGGGCGGACAACATATTTGACTGGTGGAGTCTACACAGGAGTACCGTGTTCATTATCCTCTTCGTTACCGTTCTCCCTTCCAACATCACTGCCTCTTTCCGTGCCTCTCACATTACCGTATTCAGTACCGTCAGCAGCTCCGTCGTTCCTGCAGTCATCGCTACAATTTACAGCACCGTCTTCACTACCGTATTCATACCAACCATTGCTGCCACTTCAGTTTTCCGTACCATCGTCGCTCCCACCGTCATTACCGTATGCAGCACCGTGTTCCCTTCGGTCAACAGTACCGCCGTCACTCCCGTTTTCACAAGCCATGCCGAACGGCCACATGAAAGTACATGATTGGAAAGTGAGTTTCAATGGAAAAGGAGACCCGGCCGCTTTTCTGGAGAGATTAGAGGACATCTGCGATGCTCAAGGAATCAATCCAGACAATCTTCTCCCAGTCATGCCCGAGCTGTTAGAAGATATGCCGGCCATGTGGTTCAGAAACAATCGGAACTCCTGGAGGACGTGGGCAACCGTTGTGACAGATTTCCGGAATTTCTTCTTCCCAGTTAACTATCTGGTGGACTTGGAAGCAGCAATTGGGCGAAGGCTTCAGAAACCGAATGAAACGGCTGCCCAGTACATCACCGAGTTGCAGACACTCATACGTCGCCACGGAGGAATTTCAGCCGTCCAGGAGTTACAGTGGTTATACCGCAACCTCAGACCAGAATACCGACAACAGATCCGCCGTAGTGACTTCAGTGACATAGCGACCTTCGCGAACGTTGTTCGGGAGTATGAACTATTGAAAGCAGAATTGGACCACTCCGTCCAAGTTTTCTCTGGAAACCGACAACAGGCATCTTCTCGACAACCAGGAGCTGATCGGCGACCTGCAGACTCCGACCGACGACCGCCAGGCGGTGACAGACGACCGCTAGACGTTGACCGACGACCGATGGAAGTTGACCAAAGAGCTGTACACAACCGCGAGACGAGCAGCCGAGGTCCTCCTAACCTCCCCTCAACCTCAGCTCCGGCATCCTCTCGTGAATGTTGGCGATGTGGACAGACTGGTCATTTCCGAGGACAATGCCGCGCTCCAGCAAAATTGTTCTGTTCTCGCTGCAAGAGAGAAGGTGTAATGTCACGAGATTGTCCATGCCCAAGGCCGGAAAACTAGATGGGTGCTGTACCGATGTGAGGCCAGATCAGCATCCGAAACAAGTAGCCTCACCTCCGTTAGCCGTTGAATATTCCGACAACCGACCACATATAATTGTTGCATTACCAGGAGGCACCGTACAGGCCCTAATCGACACTGGAGCAGCGAATTCGTACATAGGAGACAGGGTCGTCAATCAGTGGCGGATATTAGGATTGCAAAAAGTAGAAATTGCAGCAGGATCCGCTAGGCTGGCTAATGGACAGCTTATTCATGTTCCCAGTTCTTACCAGGCCGAAATCTCCGTAGGGGAATTACGATTCACCGAGACCTTCGGGCATATACGAGGGCTCTCCTCTGATATGGTAGTAGGTATGGATATACTCCGCCGCCGAGGATTTTCGCTTCACCTCGGGACAGGGGAAATTCGTATAGGGGACCGTATAATCCAACCGGAACTTCAAGCGAAACCATGCAGCCCTATTGGAACTCTTACCGCCGATACTACCCTCTCACTCAGTCCGCAGGAGGAGAAGCGACTCAAGGAATTTTTGGAGGTTGAACTACGACCGTTATAGAAGCTAAGTATCAAATTCCCCTCTATAGTTATATCTCCGTTATTTATTAACATAAAAATACCGTTCTTCTTGGAAAATACTCGATAGGATAGCGCGAAGTGAACCCGCTCACTACTCCCGGTCCGCGCACCCTCAGGATATCTCCTGGTCTATCCCACATGCTAAGCCGTAGCCGCTCAATGGACCTGCAATGACCGGCGCCGAGAGATACGGCGAGTGGGGAGATGCATGGAAGGGATACAGCCGAGATACCTCATAGCGCCAGAGGTGCAATTCAGTTTGTTTCCGCGACCACCAGCAGCAGCCACGCCAAGCCAGCCGACGAATCGTGATCAGTATACCGACCGTGCAGTGTGTAGTGTACCGAAGGTGAAGTTAGTGGAGTTTGAAGTGTTAGTTGCCACCTCGAGTCGTGATCCGCGATACGCGTCGGGAGTGTTCTACTCGTTCTTTCGCAGTTTCGAGTCCTTTGTGGTTCGTACCACTTGGGCTTGCTGTCTATTTCTTCCTTCTTCTTTCGGATCCTTTGTGGTTCTTATCACTTGGATCTGCTTGCTATTAACGTTCGGGCCATTTGTGGATCGTTCCACTTTGGTTTAGGACGTCCTGTCCGTCGCTATCTAAAGCCGTGATTCGCGATACGCGTCTGTCCGTTATTTCACAGTTTCGGGTCCTTTGTGGTTCTTACCACTTGGACCTGCTGGCTTTTTCTTCTTTCTTTTTTTCGGTTCCTTTGTGGTTCTTACCACTTGGAGCTGTGTCTCTGTGAATCAGATCCTTTGTGGTTCTTATCACTTGGGCCTGCTGTCTTTTTCTTCCTTCTTCTTTCGGGTCCTTTGTGGTTCTTATCACTTGGACCTGCTTTCTGTTAACGTTCGGGCCATTTGTGGTTCGTACCACTTTGGCTTAGGACGTCCTGTCCGTCGCTATCTAAAGTCGTGATTCGCGATACGCGTCTGTCCGTTATTTCACAGTTTCGGGTCCTTTGTGGTTCTTACCACTTGGACCTGCTGGCTTTTTCTTCTTTCTTTTTTTCGGTTCCTTTGTGGTTCTTACCACTTGGAGCTGTGTCTCTGTGAATCAGGTCCTTTGTGGTTCTTATCACTTGGGCCTTATTCCTTTACCGCCGAGTACCGAAATTGAGGCCGTCGTGACGCATACGATTCGTACAAAACAAACTCGAGTTGACAGCTACCACTGAGTGATTTCCGTAGAGCTTCTGCTAACCGACCCCCGCTTGTTAATTCCGCTGGCTTGTTAATTCCGCTTGCTTTGTATTGCTTAACGTTACCGCTGCATGTCCCCATCTCCGCCGCCCTAGCTTAACTACGTAGAACCGCCCCTCCACCGCTTTATTTTACTAACTTCGTTGCACGCCCCTCTCCCTGCTTGCTTTACTCAAGGTGTACTTCGCTCAGAGAGTAGTAAAATTCTTCTACCGTTACTTATAATATATAAATAAAATATAATTTGCGTTTCATTTATTAGATCTATCAATATTAGCAGCCGGTAATCAGGATAGGAACCCAGCAAGGTCAAGTAAAATCTGATCTTCTGGCCACCGCTATTGTCTAGTCCACGCAGACCCCTGGATTGCCGTTTCTTCACTGCAGCTGCCCGGAGTAGTGGTGCTTCGTGACACTATAACGCACAAGCTGGCGCCCGAGGTACCGTCCGTACCGGTAGAGGGCGCTAGATATTGTTAACGCGAGGAAAAGGCGTTACAAATTGGCGCCCGAGCAGGGACCGTTTTTTTTAATACTGTACCGTGACCGAGGAGAACACCAACTAAAACATACTCCGAAGTGTGGAAATAACCGAAATCCGTTGGAAATCGCTGACGTGTGATTTTTTTTTGAAAGATTTTGGAAGTTTGTTGTTCTGAAGCTAGGACGCCAAGTGGCACATCGTTTTATAGGTTTTTGGGGTCAACGAAGCGATTGCAATCAACGTTGAGCCGCTGGGAGTGACCGTTTACGTGACAACCGTGTAGAAGACTGGAAAAAGACTTTTCGTGGTGGATTCAGGCTGCTGAATTTAGGAAAAGTGTTGAAAACGTCCTAGGAATTGATCAACTTGAATCCGATGTTCTAGACGTTTGAGACCAGTGCAAAACGCTTCCTGAGGGTCGATTATACCCAAATCAACCGAATTCGATCGAATCCGCTGACCTGTCATTTTGACAGATTTTTCAACTTTCTGAATTTTGAGATATATCATCGAAAGACACCTCGTTTAATAGGTTTTCGGGGTCGCTGAAGCGAAATACGCTATCTATTTGACGCTAACTCCTACCTCCGAGATACCGAAGTCCTGAGTACGAAATAAGAGACATTTTTCGAATAACCGCTGATACAAAGGTGAACTACAACCGTGAAACTATGTCTAGATCAAGAAGAGAATCGGGAAACTCCTCCGACGAAGAACTTATGGAGGAGACGAACCTAGGAACAGAACCGAGTGATGTCAGAGTTAGCTGGGTTTACCGTCTACGGAAAGAAGATTTGGAGGCCGAATTGGAAAAATTCAGATTAGAAGTTCCTGGGACCGTAGATGAACAAAGGAAACGACTGGTGAAATTTTTACGAGAAGGTCGATCATCACCGTTACCTTTGATGACGTCGCCGTACCTATATCCACCTGGGAATGTAGTGGTCCAAACAACGTCCACAACGACTACCCCTACCACGACCGTCTCATCCACCTATCTCAACACGACTCTCAGCCAGGGGACTAACGGGCGGACAACATATTTGACTGGTGGAGTCTACACAGGAGTACCGTGTTCATTATCCTCTTCGTTACCGTTCTCCCTTCCAACATCACTGCCTCTTTCCGTGCCTCTCACATTACCGTATTCAGTACCGTCAGCAGCTCCGTCGTTCCTGCAGTCATCGCTACAATTTACAGCACCGTCTTCACTACCGTATTCATACCAACCATTGCTGCCACTTCAGTTTTCCGTACCATCGTCGCTCCCACCGTCATTACCGTATGCAGCACCGTGTTCCCTTCGGTCAACAGTACCGCCGTCACTCCCGTTTTCACAAGCCATGCCGAACAGCCACATGAAAGTACATGATTGGAAAGTGAGTTTCAATGGAAAAGGAGACCCGGCCGCTTTTCTGGAGAGATTAGAGGACATCTGCGATGCTCAAGGAATCAATCCAGACAATCTTCTCCCAGTCATGCCCGAGCTGTTAGAAGATATGCCGGCCATGTGGTTCAGAAACAATCGGAACTCCTGGAGGACGTGGGCAACCGTTGTGACAGATTTCCGGAATTTCTTCTTCCCAGTTAACTATCTGGTGGACTTGGAAGCAGCAATTGGGCGAAGGCTTCAGAAACCGAATGAAACGGCTGCCCAGTACATCACCGAGTTGCAGACACTCATACGTCGCCACGGAGGAATTTCAGCCGTCCAGGAGTTACAGTGGTTATACCGCAACCTCAGACCAGAATACCGACAACAGATCCGCCGTAGTGACTTCAGTGACATAGCGACCTTCGCGAACGTTGTTCGGGAGTATGAACTATTGAAAGCAGAATTGGACCACTCCGTCCAAGTTTTCTCTGGAAACCGACAACAGGCATCTTCTCGACAACCAGGAGCTGATCGGCGACCTGCAGACTCCGACCGACGACCGCCAGGCGGTGACAGACGACCGCTAGACGTTGACCGACGACCGATGGAAGTTGACCAAAGAGCTGTACACAACCGCGAGACGAGCAGCCGAGGCCCTCCTAACCTCCCCTCAACCTCAGCTCCGGCATCCTCTCGTGAATGTTGGCGATGTGGACAGACTGGTCATTTCCGAGGACAATGCCGCGCTCCAGCAAAATTGTTCTGTTCTCGCTGCAAGAGAGAAGGTGTAATGTCACGAGATTGTCCATGCCCAAGGCCGGAAAACTAGATGGGTGCTGTACCGATGTGAGGCCAGATCAGCATCCGAAACAAGTAGCCTCACCTCCGTTAGCCGTTGAATATTCCGACAACCGACCACATATAATTGTTGCATTACCAGGAGGCACCGTACAGGCCCTAATCGACACTGGAGCAGCGAATTCGTACATAGGAGACAGGGTCGTCAATCAGTGGCGGATATTAGGATTGCAAAAAGTAGAAATTGCAGCAGGATCCGCTAGGCTGGCTAATGGACAGCTTATTCATGTTCCCAGTTCTTACCAGGCCGAAATCTCCGTAGGGGAATTACGATTCACCGAGACCTTCGGGCATATACGAGGGCTCTCCTCTGATATGGTAGTAGGTATGGATATACTCCGCCGCCGAGGATTTTCGCTTCACCTCGGGACAGGGGAAATTCGTATAGGGGACCGTATAATCCAACCGGAACTTCAAGCGAAACCATGCAGCCCTATTGGAACTCTTACCGCCGATACTACCCTCTCACTCAGTCCGCAGGAGGAGAAGCGACTCAAGGAATTTTTGGAGGTTGAACTACGACCGTTCGAACACATACGTGGTGTGACACCGCTAGCCCAACACACTATACGCCTCTCCAACCCTGAACCGATTAAACAACGATACCGTCCGCAGAATCCCCGGATGCAGGAAATTATTAATACCGAAGTTGACCGAATGTTAGAGGAAGGAATCATAGAGCCCTCTTCTAGTCCGTGGAGTTCACCGGTGGTCATCGTCCGTAAGAAGGATGGAAAACCCAGATTCTGTATCGATTTCCAGAAAGTGAATGCCGTTTCCGTGAAAGATGCCTACCCCCTTCCGTTCATTAACTCAGTACTAGATAAGTTGAGAAGAGCCCGTTACATCTCGAGCATAGACCTCAAACAAGGTTATTGGCAAATACCGTTATCCGAGGATAGTAAACCGATTACTGCCTTCACTATACCTGGCCGAGGTTTATACCAGCTCCGTGTTATGCCATTTGGATTGCACGCAGCCCCGCCACTTTCCAGCGTCTCATGGACCGAATAATTGGCCCAGATATGGAGCCCCGATGTTTTGCGTATCTAGATGATATAATTGTCCTGGGAGACACGTTTGACGAACACCTCGAAAATCTACGTGAAGTGTTCCGCCGACTGCGTGCAGCTAACTTGCGCATCAATCCCGAGAAGTGTTCTTTCGGGAGGAGATCACTCAAATACCTGGGTCATTTAGTTACATCTGCTGGGATATGCACCGACCCAGAGAAAGTGGATTCAATTGTGAAACTTGCTCCCCCTTCCAATGTCCGTAACCTCCGACGATTTTTAGGAATGGCATCCTGGTACCGTCGTTTTGTACCATCCTTTGCGGATATCGCTGCACCCCTCCACCGCTTATTGAAAAAGGGGTACCGATGGCGATGGGAGGCCGCACAGGAAGAAGCCTTCCAATCCCTGAAGAAATGCCTGACTGAAGCACCCGTACTGGCATGCCCAGACTTCAATAAGCCTTTTGTTCTTCAGACCGACGCTTCTGACAATGGACTTGGAGTTGTATTGACACAGAATATGGATACCGGCGAACACGTCATTGCATACGCAAGCCGGTCACTGACTGGTCCCGAACGGTCATACTCCGTTACCGAGAAAGAGTGTCTCGCAATTGTGTGGGGCATCGAGAAAATGCGCCCCTACCTGGAAGGTTACCGTTTCACGGTAATGACAGATCACCAGTCACTCCGTTGGCTCCACTCGATCAAGAGCCCAGCAGGACGGCTAGCAAGATGGAGCATGTTCCTTCAACAATATGACTTCGACATAGTGTATCGTCGCGGTGCAACAAACAAAGTAGCAGACGCTCTGTCACGAGAGCCTTTGCCAGCAGAGACCGATAATCCTTGCATGGAGATAACCGTTGATGATTCCTGGGAAAATTGTTCATGGTACAAACGCCGTATGGAAGAGGTGATGAAGGACCCCACCGCCCATCCCGACTACTGCATACGCGGTAACCGTCTTTACCGCCATTTCTGGGATGCAGCAAACCTTGTCGACCCGGAACTGTCCGATCCGTGGAAGCTGTGTGTTCCTCTGTCGGCACGTCCGTCTGTGCTGAAAGAGACACATGATGAGCCTACTGCCGGTCACCTGGGGATTGCTAAAACCATCGCCCGGGCCGCAAACCGTTATTATTGGCCGGGGATGTTCCGTGACATCGCGAAATACGTCCGAGGTTGCATGTCTTGCCAGAAATACAAACCGTCTCAGATGAAACCCCCTGGTATGATGCAGCCATCAACCAACAGGCACCCGTGGGAATGTGTAAGCACAGATTTGGTAGGACCTCTCCCTCGATCCCGTCGAGGTAACCGATTCCTGGTGGTGCTCCAAGACCGCTTTACAAAGTGGGTGCAATGTCGACCGATCCGAAGCGCAACCGCTAAAGCCGTCACTCAAGCCTTATATGAAGAAGTGATCATGCGTTTTGGGTGCCCTAAAACCGTTATAAGTGATAATGGTACCCAGTTCACCGGCCACCTATTTGAAAACCTGCTAAAAGAACTCTCTATCTCTCACCGCCGCAAACCGCCCTACACCCCTCAGGCCAATCCCGTAGAACGCACGAATAAAACCCTCAAGACGATGATTGCCCAGTTCTGTGAAAACGACCATCGCACCTGGGACCAGCACCTGCCTGAGCTCACTTTTGCGTTAAACACCGCCCGCCACGACTCCACTGGTCACTCTCCGGCGTTCCTAAATTTCGGCCGAGAACTAGAAGTACCGAAAGCAATATATCGGGATACCAGCGTTGACGATGATCCAGATGATAATGAAACTTCCCCGGAACAAACCGCCGAACACTCCGAACGATTACAGTTCCTTCGGAATACTTTCGATCTCGTGCGCGTAAACCTAGCCAAAGCTTTCACCGGTCAAAGCCGCCACTACAACTTGCGTCACAGGCAGTGGAGGTGCCACCTGGGAGACCAGGTTATGAAACGAGAACACCATTTATCTTCCGGTGAAAAGGGCTTTGCAGCAAAACTAGCACCTAAGTATTCGGGGCCATATACCGTGTTTCGCGTAATCTCCCCGGTGGTTTACGATCTCAAGTCCCGTACCGGCAAGAAGCTCTTACGGGTTCACGTTAAAGATTTGCGACCAATGCATCCCTCCGACTCACCGAATTCCCTAACCGCCCTCTCTATTACAGCCAATGTCAAAACGCTTGCCAGGAGAACCACCCAAGGGCGCAGCACTCCCACCCGTCCTGGTATCACCGGGAGGGGATGGGAGAAGGCGGGTGAAAACCGAAACGGCCAGAATGCGGATTTGCCGCGTTCTGGCCAAAGACCTGGCTGCCCGCCTCGTCCGACCGACCGAGGGCCCGCCAGCCCGGATAGCAACCCGACCGGTGGCGGTTGGATTGAAAGCAAGAATTGCTCCCGTTGGTCCACCGCTACCCGCCGCCAGTCAACCACCACGAGCCGTTAGACCACCGCCCCCAGTCGGCAGTCCACCGTCATCAGCCTCCGGACCGCCGTCAACGACGGTCAACCCACCGCCACCACCGCCTGTTAGTCCGTCGTTAACCACTGCCGACCACCTCGAGTCGGTGGTGGTATCGATACCATTGACCGCATTTCGATGGACAACCGAAATGCTGGTGGCTGCGTTGAGATCAAACCCCTCGCCAGAGGGATGGAGTCCGGCGCTGAGGGAACAATTGCACCGTCTGAGGCCCTCAAACCGTCCCACGGGACCCTACCGATTCCGCCTGTGGGCCTCAGACGGAACCAAATTGAGGGTGTGGCTGCCTTAGGAGGGAAGGACGATGCCAAAACCGGGGAATACCGGCACTTGTTTATTTTTTTTATTTTATTACTGCACACCGGCACTTGATTTATTTATTTTTTTTTTTTAATAAACTTTTCGTTTTTGTTATCAACTAATTGGTTTCTTTGGCCCTCCGTTTCCCATATCAGGTATTTTCTTTGTTAATAGAATGGTTATTCCAGGAAACCGACAATGGATGTCCTTGACTTAAACTTGGAGTCGTCCTCGCCTTCTCCAGACCAGATGACTATAGACTTACTGGAGGCAATGAAAGAAGCCGACCAGATATTAGATAAGCCCGCTCCTACCAAGGGGGAAGAATCCTCTTCATCAGGCCGATCGTCTTTGGTAGTGGTCGACGTGAATGAATCCGTCCCAGAACAACGTGGGAACATTCCGAGCACGCCTGCGAAAGAAGCAGAAGAACTGCAGCATCCCAAAGCTTCCGTCCCTAAGAATACTTCGTCTCCGCCCCATCCATTTTATGTGGCCCATCCCGAGTGGGATCCGTTCAACGACCTTTTTTGGGCCCGAGATAGCCCCCGTCTTCGTAACCCGTTACCGGATCTCGAGCCGCTACCTTCACCGAAACCAGCACAACAGATGCGCCGCCGTTACCTACCAGTAGAAAACGAGCTTTGCTGGCGATGCGGGAAACCCGGACACACCCGTCAACACTGCACGGGACGACAAGCCGTACTCTTCTGTTCCCGGTGTGGACGAGTGGGAACGCTGTCCAGATCGTGCGGCTGCACGGCTACTCAAGGCCGAACCGCACAATGTAGCCGCTCCCGTAGCCCTGTAATACCGGAAGACCCATGCCCAATCTGCCGTTGCCCGCACCCAAGCATGCACGTGAGTTGCCCCAGATGTGGATGTCCACACCCACTTGACCAGCGTCGAAGTGCCCGTTAGGACGGATAGAGATTACCAGCCGATTTGATTTTTTTTTATGGTATTTCTGTTTTCTTAGTTTCAGTATCTCTTTGAATACCAAACATTGTGTTGATAGACCGCGATTTCTTTTTATTATTTGAAGGTTTGTAACAGGTGAAGCCAACCTCAATAAAGGTTTTAGTCAGGGAGGCCGCCTGCCTGTCCGTAGGGTATAGAAATTTAAGGGAAAGGTAATGTTTAGGGAATATACATTTTTTTTGGAGACCGATTGGGTCATTCTTTTTTTTACCGTTTAGTTAGGGTTATATTATTGTTGAAAAAAAAAGTAATAATAGATAGGTATGTATTCTTTTTTTTCCCGAAGTAGGAAGGGTGTGTAACGAAGTTACTATTTTGCGTATAAAAGCTAAGTATCAAATTTCCCTCTATAGTTATATCTCCGTTATTTATTAACATAAAAATACCGTTCTTCTTGGAAAATACTCGATAGGATAGTGTACCGAAGGTGAAGTTAGTGGAGTTTGAAGTGTTAGTTGCCACCTCGAGTCGTGATCCGCGATACGCGTCGGGAGTGTTCTACTCGTTCTTTCGCAGTTTCGAGTCCTTTGTGGTTCGTACCACTTGGGCTTGCTGTCTATTTCTTCCTTCTTCTTTCGGATCCTTTGTGGTTCTTATCACTTGGATCTGCTTGCTATTTACGTTCGGGCCATTTGTGGATCGTTCCACTTTGGTTTAGGACGTCCTGTCCGTCGCTATCTAAAGCCGTGATTCGCGATACGCGTCTGTCCGTTATTTCACAGTTTCGAGTCCTTTGTGGTTCTTACCACTTGGACTTGCTGTCTTTTTCTTCCTTCTTCTTTCGGGTCCTTTGTGGTTCTTATCACTTGGACCTGCTTTCTGTTAACGTTCGGGCCATTTGTGGTTCGTACCACTTTGGCTTAGGACGTCCTGTCCGTCGCTATCTAAAGTCGTGATTCGCGATACGCGTCTGTCCGTTATTTCACAGTTTCGGGTCCTTTGTGGTTCTTACCACTTGGACCTGCTGGCTTTTTCTTCTTTCTTTTTTTCGGTTCCTTTGTGGTTCTTACCACTTGGAGCTGTGTCTCTGTGAATCAGGTCCTTTGTGGTTCTTATCACTTGGGC
This sequence comes from Zygogramma bicolorata, assembly GCA_032362365.1. NCBI lineage: Eukaryota > Metazoa > Arthropoda > Insecta > Coleoptera > Chrysomelidae > Zygogramma > Zygogramma bicolorata. The sequence continues at coordinate 233,838 of JAVJAQ010006090.1, read as the reverse complement.
CTTATTCCTTTACCGCCGAGTACCGAAATTGAGGCCGTCGTGACGCATACGATTCGTACAAAACAAACTCGAGTTGACAGCTACCACTGAGTGATTTCCGTAGAGCTTCTGCTAACCGACCCCCGCTTGTTAATTCCGCTGGCTTGTTAATTCCGCTTGCTTTGTATTGCTTAACGTTACCGCTGCATGTCCCCATCTCCGCCGCCCTAGCTTAACTACGTAGAACCGCCCCTCCACCGCTTTATTTTACTAACTTCGTTGCACGCCCCTCTCCCTGCTTGCTTTACTCAAGGTGTACTTCGCTCAGAGAGTAGTAAAATTCTTCTACCGTTACTTATAATATATAAATAAAATATAATTTGCGTTTCATTTATTAGATCTATCAATATTAGCAGCCGGTAATCAGGATAGGAACCCAGCAAGGTCAAGTAAAATCTGATCTTCTGGCCACCGCTATTGTCTAGTCCACGCAGACCCCTGGATTGCCGTTTCTTCACTGCAGCTGCCCGGAGTAGTGGTGCTTCGTGACACTATAACGCACAAGCTGGCGCCCGAGGTACCGTCCGTACCGGTAGAGGGCGCTAGATATTGTTAACGCGAGGAAAAGGCGTTACAACCATTAAAATCATTATTGTGGATTTCTCTATTTGAATTATTTATTTCTTCACCTTGTTTGGGTAGTTCTTTGCTCACTGTAAACAAGAAACATAAATGCCATAATATGTAATATTTTTTATGAAAATGGTTTCAGGTTTTTTTTCTTGAAGTTACTTCTTGAGACTTTGAGACATGTTTATTTCTAGGTTACAGTACAGCCCCCTTTGTGTTCATCAGGAAAATTCTTAAATCCATCGGTGAGCTCATCAATCTATCAAAATAGTTTTTTTTTATCATCATCAGTGATAGAAGTGATGGAATGAATGGAATTTAGTGTTGAATTTCAGAACTTGTCTGCATTTCATTAATGTTCGACAGGAACAGGACAGGATCAATTTGAAATATGTATATTGTATAGGGAGACTGAAAGAATAGTGCATAACAAATAATTCTTATTCAATATATTAAAAGGATAACAAGGTGTCAAAAGTGGCAGTTTTCAGCTGGTAGGTGTAATTTTCCCTAATTTGAGTTATGCATTATCATTAGGTTATGCACTACGTAATAACTAAGCCATCATTATAATTTTTTCAGGCAAAAGTACGAGAGGGGTTGATTTCGTAACCCACTCATCTCAATCGAATGAAAGAATTACAAATCTTATCCTATGGAAACAATCGGTTAGGGATTTACCTCCTAGAGGGTGGGATCTTAAATAGGCGCCTGTACTCATTTTATATTGAACATAAAATATTTGATATTTCCTCTGTGATAGTTTTACTATTTTAGGGCAATGTTTCCCATTGTAATTGTATTCTATGATATAGAACTCACCAACAGGAAAAGACTGACTTCATTGGGAATCATCATATCTAGGTAGAAGAAATGAACAATCAACGTTCAGTGAGAGTAGTGTACCAGTTTTCAAGATAATCCTTCCACTACTCACAGAATATATATTATCTGTCCTTGAGAAATGATGAGCACATATTCTCAGTTTATTCACGTCTTCGGCTGCCTGGTGATAACATATTTTCATCCACTGGGATCTTAGGGATGGATTCTTAGGAAAACTGAAATATAAATACGCATATATTGAACATGAAAGCAACACAGATCCATATGTAATAAATTTCTTACCGATGATATGAACTGGAGCTCTTAGTCACACAGAAAACAAATTTCTTTTTTCGCGGACATAATAGTCTTGAACTTCTAAACAACTATGGACTAACGAAACACAACACTATAATATGGAAACAAAAAACCAATACTGAACAATAACTATAATAAAAACGGTACCGAACAATAACGAGAAATCAACGAACACAAGAATAATATTAATTATGAAAAATATTGAAAGAATTTCAAGAAAATTTTGACACTGACCTGACAATTTGGTTATGTTTGAATTTGAAACGAAACAAGGAATTTATGGCAAATAGTTATACCCGACATACGATCATTTCCGATTTACTTAGCAGGGAGGAATGTAAGAGAGAAACAACACTAGCGAGTCATTTCTTGACTGACATCTTCTACTTTTGAATTTGACGCATGCGCAACTATTCCTTGCTGCCAATCGCGCTCTTTTGTTTCCCAAAATCTCGCATCAAATAGCTGCCTTAATTATCAATATTCGTAGTTAATATATATATGGTTCAGAGGTCATCTGGAAAATGGGATTGCTGGTACCTGGAAGCGTTTCTTTGGATGGTTGCAGATCATTTTCATGAATTGGATATTTTGATTTCTATTCGCTATCTTTGTCAGGAATCTGAATATGCTCTATCCATTCTGTAATCATTGAGGTTCCTCTAGCAGGTAAGTTATCTGGCAAATATTTATTTTCTATGTCAGTTTCTGCCCGTCTGCTACTTCTTGACTGATTGTTGACCAGTTCCTGTATTTCCTTTTCGCGAAGTTGTTTTTCCATTTCTATAAGTCTGATCTTCTCCCTCATATTTTGCTCTAGCAATTGTTGTTCAGCTATTTCTGCTTCCGAAGCAATACGCTTTCTCTGAAGCTCAGTACTACTTCTGAAGCTTTTCGAAATCTTTGTAGTGTGTGAATTTCTAGAGGAATGTTTCGATTTAGTCATCTCCCGTCGGGTATCGGGCTGGGAGGTATCGGCCATTCTGTCAGGGGCATTCATTCCCTCTTGTAATTCGTTTGTAGTGTGATTCTCAACAGTTTCGGTGATTTCAACTCTTGGGTTTTCCATATTAGAATTCGTCGTACCGAATACTCTTGGCCAAACGTAGTTCTCGTTCAAGTTTCTGTGAATTCCTGCAGTAAGTCGTCGGCTGTAGGAATTATCCATAAACTCAAGATTCGTCGATTGGAACCGTTTTCCACAGTGTTGATTCGTGTTGCTCGAAGGATCAGCATTTCAAACTGATTAAAAAGTTGTCTTCATTTTGAAAATACCACTTTTTGAACTTGAAGTTTACACAATCTATCGACTTTATCCTATTCCTATTCTGGATAATAGAACTGGATTACATCATATACTTCCTACTGATATAAAATATATTGGAAAAGATGATGATTCACTGTCATACGTCATTATACCAAAATTCGAAAATTGTAAAACCCTTTTTGATCGTATGAAAATTTGTGGAAAAGTTTTACCTTATCCTATTGACAATGATGCCATTTATGAGGCTCAAATATTCAGACATCTGATAAAACTACCGAAAGCTTGCAAAACGACTTGGCTCTTTGCGAAGGATTATAACGTATATGAAATTTATTTCAATACATGGCTTATAATTCTCTCAGATCCCTTACCTGTAACTTTGAATTGTAACAAGGAAGCAAAAACCAAAATCATTGAAACAAATAGTATTTTTAAAATGAATGAAAATTGTTATGCATTCATTGGAAGTACAAGAGTTCATGCAAAGAAGTTCCCATTGATTGAGAAAAATATAACATACAAAATTCATTAAATCTTGATACCTTTCCACTGTTGTCTAGGACTTCCTGAAAAAATTGATTTTCCAAAACTGAAACCTCTGAAATTGAACAAAATTGATGTTGATGATTTAAATACAGTTCAATACAAATTGAATGAGTATTCAGATCAACTTAATAAATTAATTAATGAACCTTTCGTTACAAAACATATGTCATGGTTCACTTATTGTACTATTGCCTTAATGATTTTTCTTATTGTACTATATTGTTTTTGCAAATGTAAGAATAAGAGAAATTTGACAATTGTGACATCAAGAAACGATGATCTACCCTCACCACCAAGAGATAGGAACAAGTTCTGAGCCCTTTCAAATTTCTTCCCTAGAAGACGGCCCAGTTACCAAATTGGAGAACCTGTCGAAGAAGAAGAAATTGAACTCAACCCGAGTTTCAGTAAAATCCATGCCTGAAAAGTTGCTACAGCATATAGCATCAACTTTTTCATAAAAAGGGGAGTTGTTATATGAACAAGTACAATGGCTCTTCATCCAGAAGTACGTCGTAGGAATTGCGCAGTCAGACCGCATGTCCTACTTCTAACCTTGGATTCAGCATATCCAGCAGCCCTTGGACCACCATTCCAGGAAATCAGAACAAAGGAATCTAAGTGGGAAATACCTATAAAAGAAAAGGATTCCAGAGCCCCAGCGTTCATTTGTCTTTGCTAAACTCGTTCATTTGATTTTGTCAGACTCAAATGTATCCAATTTTGAAAATGAATGTATTAAACATTTTTCCTTCTTGAAAAACATCTCACAGTAAACTGAGATATAACATTCATTACTAATGATTCAAGTTTTCTATCGGTTGCCACACTGCAACACCAATTGAATACATCACCTAGGAAATCCAAGCCTCTTTTTCTTCTAAGATGTTCGTGAAATATTGACCAATTTCGTGAATACGTTGCACTCCAGCTTTGTGCGAGAGAAGTAAATTCTGATTTGAAAGCATTTTGTTACGAATTTAAATTATTGATGTTACATTCAGGGGAGTCCCGAATGCTCATATAGATACAGCTGTCTGTATTTACTTCTTCATTATTCAAATAATTTTCACACCAGGTATTTTCATAAATTGGTGGTATTATATCCTCGTTACTCAACGTTTAGGGAAGAGCCCTTCAAACAGCTCTGACCATAGCTTCAATGTTGGTTGTTCCGTTGACATTAATTATTGCTGCGAGGACCTAGTAGATAGAGAAATTAATTATTCGAGTGAGGGACTTAGTTAAACAACGAAAAGGGGCTGAATGAGTTTTTATTTACATATAAACATATATGCAGACCTATATACACATTAGCTTTCTTTTTGAAACATCATCTTCAATAAATAGTTATACCATGTATTCGTAGATATTTTATTTTATCCCCATTTCATGGGGTTGTCTTCGAAGTCCACGAACGACGAAGCTTCCCATCATATCGAACTTTGTCTTTGGACTGTCTTTTCTATATGCTAACTATTGTATTATTGCGAGCTAGCAGAGCACGTTCACGGATCTGATTTGCATTCAATGATTCCGTATTACTCATAAAGTTGGCCTCTGTGGGAATGATCGGTTCTTTTCCATAAACCAACATGAAGGGGGAATATTGAGTAGTGTCTTGTCGGGAGGTATTATATACAAATGTAACGTGGGGTAGAAATTCGCCCCAGTCTGTCTGATTAGTATTTGCTAGGCTCCCATTGAATCATTCCACTTGACCATTGCAATTCGGATGATAGGCTCTAGTGTATTGATTCACTGTGCCCATGACATGAAGTAGCTCCTGAATAAGTTGCGACCTGAATGTTTGGCCTCGATCACTCAATATTAGAAATTATTAGGTGCACCATGTCGAGTTATTTTTTATTCAAGGAGGAATTTTGCAACAGGACCTGCTTTACCACTAGACAGTGCTTCTGTTTCTGGACCGATATGAAGTTAGATAATTTTTTAGTCAATCTGGAGTGACTGCCCAAGCATTAAAATTAGTTTTAAATTAGTAGTAATTATAACTTCTGATTTGCTATCGCAACTGAGTTGTTAGGAAATATATTTAGTTCTAGGTGAAGTTTTCACTATGCCAAGAAAGTACCGTAGAAAACTAGGTTCGCGTCAGTATAAAAATTATACCGAAGAACAACTCCAAAATGCAACTAAATCCGTAAGAAGTGGTTTGTCTTACCAACAAGCCGCGGATTTGTATGCTATTCCAAAAAGTACAATATGGAACAAAGTGAAAAACAAACAACGAGAAAATCCGGGTGCACCAACAGCGTTGCTTTCACCAGTAGAACGGCCCCAAACTCTGCGCTGGCTAATAGCACTCGACGAAGTGGCGTTCTACTGGTGAAAGCAACGCTGTTGGTGCACCCGGATTTTCTCGTTGTTTGTTTTTCACTTTGTTCCATATTGTACTTTTTGGAATAGCATACAAATCCGCGGCTTGTTGGTAAGACAAACCACTTCTTACGGATTTAGTTGCATTTTGGAGTTGTTCTTCGGTATAATTTTTATACTGACGCGAACCTAGTTTTCTACGGTACTTTCTTGGCATAGTGAAAACTTCACCTAGAACTAAATATATTTCCTAACAACTCAGTTGCGATAGCAAATCAGAAGTTATAACTACTACTAATTTAAAACTAATTTTAATGCTTGGGCAGTCACTCCAGATTGACTAAAAAATTATCTAACTTCCATCTCTGTTCCAGAAACAGAAGCACTGTCTATTGGTAAAGCAGGTCCTGTTGCAAAATTCCCCCTTGAATAAAAAATAACTCGACATGGTGCACCTAATAATTTCTAATATTGAGTGATCGAGGCCAAACATTCAGGTCGCAACTTATTCAGGAGCTACTTCATGTCATGGGCACAGTGAATCAATACACTAGAGCCCATCATCCTAACTGCAATGGTCAAGTGGAATGATTCAATGGGAGCCTAGCAAATACTAATCAGACAGACTGGGGCGAATTTCTACCCCACGTTACATTTGTATATAATACCTCCCGACAAGACACTACTCAATATTCCCCCTTCATGTTGGTTTATGGAAAAGAACCGATCATTCCCACAGAGGCCAACTTTATGAGTAATACGGAATCATTGAATGCAAATCAGATCCGTGAACGTGCTCTGCTAGCTCGCAATAATACAATAGTTAGCATATAGAAAAGACAGTCCAAAGACAAAGTTCGATATGATGGGAAGCTTCGTCGTTCGTGGAATTCGAAGACAACCCCATGAAATGGGGATAAAATAAAATACCTATGAATACATGGTATAACTATTTATTGAAGATGATGTTTCAAAAAGAAAGCTAATGTGTATATAGGTCTGCATATATGTTTATATGTAAATAAAAACTCATTCAGCCCCTTTTCGTTGTTTAACTAAGTCCCTCACTCGAATAATTAATTTCTCTATCTGCTAGGTCCCTCGCAGCAATAATGAATGTCAACGGAACAACCAACATTGAAGCTATGGTCAGAGCTGTTTGAAGGGCTCTTCCCTAAACGTTGAGTAACGAGGATATAATACCACCAATTTATGAAAATACCTGGTGTGAAAATTATTTGAATAATGAAGAAGTAAATACAGACAGCTGTATCTATATGAGCATTCGGGACTCCCCTGAATGTAACATCAATAATTTAAATTCGTAACAAAATGCTTTCAAATCAGAATTTACTTCTCTCGCACAAAGCTGGAGTGCAACGTATTTACGAAATTGGTCAATCTCTCACGAACATCTTAGAAGAAAAAGAGGCTTGGATTTCCTAGGTGATGTGCTCAATTGGTGTTGCAGTGTGGCAACCGATAGAAAACTTGAATCATTAGTAATGAATGTTATATCTCAGTTTACTGTGAGATGTTTTTCAAGAAGGAAAAATGTTTAATACATTCATTTTCAAAATTGGATACATTTGAGTCTGACAAAATCAAATGAACGAGTTTAGCAAAGACAAATGAACGCTGGGGCTCTGGAATCCTTTTCTTTTATAGGTATTTCCCACTTAGATTCCTTTGTTCTGATTTCCTGGAATGGTGGTCCAAGGTCTGCTGGATATGCTGAATCCAAGGTTAGAAGTAGGACATGCGGTCTGACTGCGCAATTCCTACGACGTACTTCTGGATGAAGAGCCATTGTACTTGTTCATATAACAACTCCCCTTTTTATGAAAAAGTTGATGCTATATGCTGTAGCAACTTTTCAGGCATGGATTTTACTGAAACTCGGGTTGAGTTCAATTTCTTCTTCTTCGACAGGTTCTCCAATTTGGTAACTGGGCCGTCTTCTTGGGAAGAATTTTGAAAGGGCTCAGAACTTGTTCCTATCTCTTGGTGGTGAGGGTGGATCATCGTTTCTTGATGTCACAATTGTCAAATTTCTCTTATTCTTACATTTGCAAAAACAATATAGTACAATAAGAAAAATCATTAAGGCAATAGTACAATAAGTGAACCATGACATATGTTTTGTAACGAAAGGTTCATTAATTAATTTATTAAGTTGATCTGAATACTCATTCAATTTGTATTGAACTGTATTTAAATCAACATCAATTTTGTTCAATTTCAGAGGTTTCAGTTTTGGAAAATCAATTTTTTCAGGAAGTCCTAGACAACAGTGGAAAGGTATCAAGATTTAATGAATTTTGTATGTTATATTTTTCTCAATCAATGGGAACTTCTTTGCATGAACTCTTGTACTTCCAATGAATGCATAACAATTTTCATTCATTTTAAAAATACTATTTGTTTCAATGATTTTGGTTTTTGCTTCCTTGTTACAATTCAAAGTTACAGGTAAGGGATCTGAGAGAATTATAAGCCATGTATTGAAATAAATTTCATATACGTTATAATCCTTCGCAAAGAGCCAAGTCGTTTTGCAAGCTTTCGGTAGTTTTATCAGATGTCTGAATATTTGAGCCTCATAAATGGCATCATTGTCAATAGGATAAGGTAAAACTTTTCCACAAATTTTCATACGATCAAAAAGGGTTTTACAATTTTCGAATTTTGGTATAATGACCTATGACAGTGAATCATCATCTTTTCCAATATATTTTATATCAGTAGGAAGTATATGATGTAATCCAGTTCTATTATCCAGAATAGGAATAGGATAAAGTCGATAGATTGTGTAAACTTCAAGTTCAAAAAGTGGTATTTTCAAAATGAAGACAACTTTTTAATCAGTTTGAAATGCTGATCCTTCGAGCAACACGAATCAACACTGTGGAAAATGGTTTCAATCGACGAATCTTGAGTTTATGGATAATTCCTACAGCCGACGACCTACTGCAGGAATTCACAGAAACTTGAACGAGAACTACGTTTGGCCAAGAGTATTCGGTACGACGAATTCTAATATGGAAAATCCAAGAGTTGAAATCACCGAAACTGTTGAGAATCACACTACAAACGAATTACAAGATGGAATGAATGCCCCTGACAGAATGGCCGATACCTCCCAGCCCGATACCCGACGGGAGATGACTAAATCGAAACATTCCTCTAGAAATTCACACACTACAAAGATTTCGAAAAGCTTCAGAAGTAGTACTGAGCTTCAGAGAAAGCGTATTGCTTCGGAAGCAGAAATAGCTGAACAACAATTGCTAGAGCAAAATATGAGGGAGAAGATCAGACTTATAGAAATGGAAAAACAACTTCGCGAAAAGGAAATACAGGAACTGGTCAACAATCAGTCAAGAAGTAGCAGACGGGCAGAAACTGACATAGAAAATAAATATTTGCCAGATAACTTACCTGCTAGAGGAACCTCAATGATTACAGAATGGATAGAGCATATTCAGATTCCTGACAAAGATAGCGAATAGAAATCGAAATATCCAATTCATGAAAATGATCTGCAACCATCCAAAGAAACGCTTCCAGGTACCAGCAATCCCATTTTCCAGATGACCTCTGAACCATATATATATTAACTACGAATATTGATAATTAAGGCAGCTATTTGATGCGAGATTTTGGGAAACAAAAGAGCGCGATTGGCAGCAAGGAATAGTTGCGCATGCGTCAAATTCAAAAGTAGAAGATGTCAGTCAAGAAATGACTCGCTAGTGTTGTTTCTCTCTTACGTTCCTCCCTGCTAAGTAAATCGGAAATGATCGTATGTCGGGTATAACTATTTGCCATAAATTCCTCGTTTCGATTCAAATTCAAACATAACCAAATTGTCAGTCGTGTCAAAATTTTCTTGAAATTCTTTCAATATTTTTCATAATTAATATTATTCTTGTGTTCGTTGATTTCTCGTTATTGTTCGGTACCGTTTTTATTATAGTTATTGTTCAGTATTGGTTTTTTGTTTCCATATTATAGTGTTGTGTTTCGTTAGTCCATAGTTGTTCAGAAGTTCAAGACTATTATGTCCGCGAAAAAGAAATTTGTTTTCTGTGTGACTGAGCTCCAGTTCATATCATCGGTAAGAAATTTATTACATATGGATCTGTGTTGCTTTCATGTTCAATATATGCGTATTTATATTTCAGTTTTCCTAAGAATCCATCGCTAAGATCCCAGTGGATGAAAATATGTTATCTCCAGGCAGCCGAAGACGTGAATAAACTGAGAATATGTGCTGATCATTTCTCAAGGACAGATATATATATTCTGTGAGTAGTGGAAGGATTATCTTGAAAACTGGTACACTACCCTCACTGAACGTTGATTGTTCATTTCTTCTACCTAGATATGATGATTCCCAATGAAGTCAGTCTTTTCCTGTTGGTGAGTTCTATATCATAGAATACAATTACAATGGGAAACATTGCCCTAAAATAGTAAAACTATCACAGAGGAAATATCAAATATTTTATGTTCAATATAAAATAAGTTCAGGCGCCTATACAAGTTCTCACCCTCTAGGAGGTAAATCCCTAACCGAATGTTTCCATAGGATAAGATTTGTAATTCTTTCATTCGATTGAGATAAGTGGGTTGCGTAATCAACCCCTCTCGTACTTTTGCCTGAAAAAATTATAATGATGGCCTAGTTAATACGTAGTGCATAACCTAATGGATAATGCATAACTCAAATTAGGGAAAATTACACCTACCAGCTGAAAACTGCCACTTTTGACACCTTGTTATCCTTTAAATATATTGAATAAGAATTATTTGTTATGCACTATTCTTTCAGTCTCCCTATACAATATACATATTTTAAATTGATCCTGTCCTGTCCCTGTCGAACATTAATGAAATGCAGACAAGTTCTGAAATTCAACAGTAAATTCCATTGATTCCATCACTTCTATCACTGATGATGATAAAAAAAAACTATTTTGATAGATTGATGAGCTCACCGATGGATTTAAGAACTTGCCTGATGAACACGAAGGGGGCTGTACTGTAACCTAGAAATAAACATGTCTCAAAGTCTCAAGGTAACTTCAAGAAAAAAAACCTGAAACCATTTTCATAAAAAATATTACATATTATGGCATTTATGTTTCTTGTTTACAGTGAGCAAAGAACTACCCAATCAAGGTGAAGAAATAAATAATTCAAATAGAGAAATCCACAATAATGATTTTAATGGTTGTAACGCCTTTTCCTCGCGTTAACAATATCTAGCGCCCTCTACCGGTACGGACGGTACCTCGGGCGCCAGCTTGTGCGTTATAGTGTCACGAAGCACCACTACTCCGGGCAGCTGCAGTGAAGAAACGGCAATCCAGGGGTCTGCGTGGACTAGACAATAGCGGTGGCCAGAAGATCAGATTTTACTTGACCTTGCTGGGTTCCTATCCTGATTACCGGCTGCTAATATTGATAGATCTAATAAATGAAACGCAAATTATATTTTATTTATATATTATAAGTAACGGTAGAAGAATTTTACTACTCTCTGAGCGAAGTACACCTTGAGTAAAGCAAGCAGGGAGAGGGGCGTGCAACGAAGTTAGTAAAATAAAGCGGTGGAGGGGCGGTTCTACGTAGTTAAGCTAGGGCGGCGGAGATGGGGACATGCAGCGGTAACGTTAAGCAATACAAAGCAAGCGGAATTAACAAGCCAGCGGAATTAACAAGCGGGGGTCGGTTAGCAGAAGCTCTACGGAAATCACTCAGTGGTAGCTGTCAACTCGAGTTTGTTTTGTACGAATCGTATGCGTCACGACGGCCTCAATTTCGGTACTCGGCGGTAAAGGAATAAGGCCCAAGTGATAAGAACCACAAAGGACCTGATTCACAGAGACACAGCTCCAAGTGGTAAGAACCACAAAGGAACCGAAAAAAAGAAAGAAGAAAAAGCCAGCAGGTCCAAGTGGTAAGAACCACAAAGGACCCGAAACTGTGAAATAACGGACAGACGCGTATCGCGAATCACGACTTTAGATAGCGACGGACAGGACGTCCTAAGCCAAAGTGGTACGAACCACAAATGGCCCGAACGTTAACAGAAAGCAGGTCCAAGTGATAAGAACCACAAAGGACCCGAAAGAAGAAGGAAGAAAAAGACAGCAAGTCCAAGTGGTAAGAACCACAAAGGACTCGAAACTGTGAAATAACGGACAGACGCGTATCGCGAATCACGGCTTTAGATAGCGACGGACAGGACGTCCTAAACCAAAGTGGAACGATCCACAAATGGCCCGAACGTAAATAGCAAGCAGATCCAAGTGATAAGAACCACAAAGGATCCGAAAGAAGAAGGAAGAAATAGACAGCAAGCCCAAGTGGTACGAACCACAAAGGACTCGAAACTGCGAAAGAACGAGTAGAACACTCCCGACGCGTATCGCGGATCACGACTCGAGGTGGCAACTAACACTTCAAACTCCACTAACTTCACCTTCGGTACACTATCCTATCGAGTATTTTCCAAGAAGAACGGTATTTTTATGTTAATAAATAACAGAGATATAACTATAGAGGGAAATTTGATACTTAGCTTTTATACACAAAATAGTAACTTCGTTACACACCCTTCCTACTTCGGGAAAAAAATGAATACATACCTATCTATTATTACTTTTTTTTTCAACAATAATATAACCCTAACTAAACGGTAAAAAAAAGAATGACCCAATCGGTCTCCAAAAAAATGTATATTCCCTAAACATTACCTTTCCGTTAAATTTCTATACCCTACGGACAGGCAGGCGGCCTCCCTGACTAAAACTTTAACGGGTTAAGAAGACGGGGGCTATCTCGGGCCCAAAAAAGGTCGTTGAACGGATCCCACTCGGGATGGGCCACATAAAATGGATGGGGCGGAGACGAAGTATTCTTAGGGACGGAAGCTTTGGGATGCTGCAGTTCTTCTGCTTCTTTCGCAGGCGTGCTCGGAATGTTCCCACGTTGTTCTGGGACGGATTCATTCACGTCGACCACTACCAAAGACGATCGGCCTGATGAAGAGGATTCTTCCCCCTTGGTAGGAGCGGGCTTATCTAATATCTGGTCGGCTTCTTTCATTGCCTCCAGTAAGTCTATAGTCATCTGGTCTGGAGAAGGCGAGGACGACTCCAAGTTTAAGTCAAGGACATCCATTGTCGGTTTCCTGGAATAACCATTCTATTAACAAAGAAAATACCTGATATGGGAAACGGAGGGCCAAAGAAACCAATTAGTTGATAACAAAAACGAAAAGTTTATTAAAAAAAAATAAAAAATAAATCAAGTGCCGGTGTGCAGTAATAAAATAAAAAAAATAAACAAGTGCCGGTATTCCCCGGTTTTGGCATCGTCCTTCCCTCCTAAGGCAGCCACACCCTCAATTTGGTTCCGTCTGAGGCCCACAGGCGGAATCGGTAGGGTCCCGTGGGACGGTTTGAGGGCCTCAGACGGTGCAATTGTTCCCTCAGCGCCGGACTCCATCCCTCTGGCGAGGGGTTTGATCTTAACGCAGCCACCAGCATTTCGGTTGTCCATCGAAATGCGGTCAATGGTATCGATACCACCACCGACTCGAGGTGGTCGGCAGTGGTTGACGACGGACTAACAGGCGGTGGTGGCGGTGGGTTGACCGTCGTTGACGGCGGTCCGGAGGCTGATGACGGTGGACTGCCGACTGGGGGCGGTGGTCTAACGGCTCGTGGTGGTTGACTGGCGGCGGGTAGCGGTGGACCAACGGGAGCAATTCTTGCTTTCAATCCAACCGCCACCGGTCGGGTTGCTATCCGGGCTGGCGGGCCCTCGGTCGGTCGGACGAGGCGGGCAGCCAGGTCTCTGGCCAGAACGCGGCAAATCCGCATTCTGACCGTTTCGGTTTTCACCCGCCTTCTCCCATCCCCTCCCGGTGATACCAGGACGGGTGGGAGTGCTGCGCCCTTGGGTGGTTCTCCTGGCAAGCGTTTTGACATTGGCTGTAATAGAGAGGGCGGTTAGGGAATTCGGTGAGTCGGAGGGATGCATTGGTCGCAAATCTTTAACGTGAACCCGTAAGAGCTTCTTGCCGGTTCGGGACTTGAGATCGTAAACCACCGGGGAGATTACGCGAAACACGGTATATGGCCCCGAATACTTAGGTGCTAGTTTTGCTGCAAAGCCCTTTTCACCGGAAGATAAATGGTGTTCTCGTTTCATAACCTGGTCTCCCAGGTGGCACCTCCACTGCCTGTGACGCAAGTTGTAGTGGCGGCTTTGACCGGTGAAAGCTTTGGCTAGGTTTACGCGCACGAGATCGAAAGTATTCCGAAGGAACTGTAATCGTTCGGAGTGTTCGGCGGTTTGTTCCGGGGAAGTTTCATTATCATCTGGATCATCGTCAACGCTGGTATCCCGATATATTGCTTTCGGTACTTCTAGTTCTCGGCCGAAATTTAGGAACGCCGGAGAGTGACCAGTGGAGTCGTGGCGGGCGGTGTTTAACGCAAAAGTGAGCTCAGGCAGGTGCTGGTCCCAGGTGCGATGGTCGTTTTCACAGAACTGGGCAATCATCGTCTTGAGGGTTTTATTCGTGCGTTCTACGGGATTGGCCTGAGGGGTGTAGGGCGATTTGCACGGTTTTAGGGCACCCAAAACGCATGATCACTTCTTCATATAAGGCTTGAGTGACGGCTTTAGCGGTTGCGCTTCGGATCGGTCGACATTGCACCCACTTTGTAAAGCGGTCTTGGAGCACCACCAGGAATCGGTTACCTCGACGGGATCGAGGGAGAGGTCCTACCAAATCTGTGCTTACACATTCCCACGGGTGCCTGTTGGTTGATGGCTGCATCATACCAGGGGGTTTCATCTGAGACGGTTTGTATTTCTGGCAAGACATGCAACCTCGGACGTATTTCGCGATGTCACGGAACATCCCCGGCCAATAATAACGGTTTGCGGCCCGGGCGATGGTTTTAGCAATCCCCAGGTGACCGGCAGTAGGCTCATCATGTGTCTCTTTCAGCACAGACGGACGTGCCGACAGAGGAACACACAGCTTCCACGGATCGGACAGTTCCGGGTCGACAAGGTTTGCTGCATCCCAGAAATGGCGGTAAAGACGGTTACCGCGTATGCAGTAGTCGGGATGGGCGGTGGGGTCCTTCATCACCTCTTCCATACGGCGTTTGTACCATGAACAATTTTCCCAGGAATCATCAACGGTTATCTCCATGCAAGGATTATCGGTCTCTGCTGGCAAAGGCTCTCGTGACAGAGCGTCTGCTACTTTGTTTGTTGCACCGCGACGATACACTATGTCGAAGTCATATTGTTGAAGGAACATGCTCCATCTTGCTAGCCGTCCTGCTGGGCTCTTGATCGAGTGGAGCCAACGGAGTGACTGGTGATCTGTCATTACCGTGAAACGGTAACCTTCCAGGTAGGGGCGCATTTTCTCGATGCCCCACACAATTGCGAGACACTCTTTCTCGGTAACGGAGTATGACCGTTCGGGACCAGTCAGTGACCGGCTTGCGTATGCAATGACGTGTTCGCCGGTATCCATATTCTGTGTCAATACAACTCCAAGTCCATTGTCAGAAGCGTCGGTCTGAAGAACAAAAGGCTTATTGAAGTCTGGGCATGCCAGTACGGGTGCTTCAGTCAGGCATTTCTTCAGGGATTGGAAGGCTTCTTCCTGTGCGGCCTCCCATCGCCATCGGTACCCCTTTTTCAATAAGCGGTGGAGGGGTGCAGCGATATCCGCAAAGGATGGTACAAAACGACGGTACCAGGATGCCATTCCTAAAAATCGTCGGAGGTTACGGACATTGGAAGGGGGAGCAAGTTTCACAATTGAATCCACTTTCTCTGGGTCGGTGCATATCCCAGCAGATGTAACTAAATGACCCAGGTATTTGAGTGATCTCCTCCCGAAAGAACACTTCTCGGGATTGATGCGCAAGTTAGCTGCACGCAGTCGGCGGAACACTTCACGTAGATTTTCGAGGTGTTCGTCAAACGTGTCTCCCAGGACAATTATATCATCTAGATACGCAAAACATCGGGGCTCCATATCTGGGCCAATTATTCGGTCCATGAGACGCTGGAAAGTGGCGGGGCTGCGTGCAATCCAAATGGCATAACACGGAGCTGGTATAAACCTCGGCCAGGTATAGTGAAGGCAGAAATCGGTTTACTATCCTCGGATAACGGTATTTGCCAATAACCTTGTTTGAGGTCTATGCTCGAGATGTAACGGGCTCTTCTCAACTTATCTAGTACTGAGTTAATGAACGGAAGGGGGTAGGCATCTTTCACGGAAACGGCATTCACTTTCTGGAAATCGATACAGAATCTGGGTTTTCCATCCTTCTTACGGACGATGACCACCGGTGAACTCCACGGACTAGAAGAGGGCTCTATGATTCCTTCCTCTAACATTCGGTCAACTTCGGTATTAATAATTTCCTGCATCCGGGGATTCTGCGGACGGTATCGTTGTTTAATCGGTTCAGGGTTGGAGAGGCGTATAGTGTGTTGGGCTAGCGGTGTCACACCACGTATGTGTTCGAACGGTCGTAGTTCAACCTCCAAAAATTCCTTGAGTCGCTTCTCCTCCTGCGGACTGAGTGAGAGGGTAGTATCGGCGGTAAGAGTTCCAATAGGGCTGCATGGTTTCGCTTGAAGTTCCGGTTGGATTATACGGTCCCCTATACGAATTTCCCCTGTCCCGAGGTGAAGCGAAAATCCTCGGCGGCGGAGTATATCCATACCTACTACCATATCAGAGGAGAGCCCTCGTATATGCCCGAAGGTCTCGGTGAATCGTTGTTTATATGTGGTCGGTTGTCGGAATATTCAACGGCTAACGGAGGTGAGGCTACTTGTTTCGGATGCTGATCTGGCCTCACATCGGTACAGCACCCATCTAGTTTTCCGGCCTTGGGCATGGACAATCTCGTGACATTACACCTTCTCTCTTGCAGCGAGAACAGAACAATTTTGCTGGAGCGCGGCATTGTCCTCGGAAATGACCAGTCTGTCCACATCGCCAACATTCACGAGAGGATGCCGGAGCTGAGGTTGAGGGGAGGTTAGGAGGACCTCGGCTGCTCGTCTCGCGGTTGTGTACAGCTCTTTGGTCAACTTCCATCGGTCGTCGGTCAACGTCTAGCGGTCGTCTGTCACCGCCTGGCGGTCGTCGGTCGGAGTCTGCAGGTCGCCGATCAGCTCCTGGTTGTCGAGAAGATGCCTGTTGTCGGTTTCCAGAGAAAACTTGGACGGAGTGGTCCAATTCTGCTTTCAATAGTTCATACTCCCGAACAACGTTCGCGAAGGTCGCTATGTCACTGAAGTCACTACGGCGGATCTGTTGTCGGTATTCTGGTCTGAGGTTGCGGTATAACCACTGTAACTCCTGGACGGCTGAAATTCCTCCGTGGCGACGTATGAGTGTCTGCAACTCGGTGATGTACTGGGCAGCCGTTTCATTCGGTTTCTGAAGCCTTCGCCCAATTGCTGCTTCCAAGTCCACCAGGTAGTTAACTGGGAAGAAGAAATTCCGGAAATCTGTCACAACGGTTGCCCACGTCCTCCAGGAGTTCCGATTGTTTCTGAACCACATGGCCGGCATATCTTCTAACAGCTCGGGCATGACTGGGAGAAGATTGTCTGGATTGATTCCTTGAGCATCGCAGATGTCCTCTAATCTCTCCAGAAAAGCGGCCGGGTCTCCTTTTCCATTGAAACTCACTTTCCAATCATGTACTTTCATGTGGCCGTTCGGCATGGCTTGTGAAAACGGGAGTGACGGCGGTACTGTTGACCGAAGGGAACACGGTGCTGCATACGGTAATGACGGTGGGAGCGACGATGGTACGGAAAACTGAAGTGGCAGCAATGGTTGGTATGAATACGGTAGTGAAGACGGTGCTGTAAATTGTAGCGATGACTGCAGGAACGACGGAGCTGCTGACGGTACTGAATACGGTAATGTGAGAGGCACGGAAAGAGGCAGTGATGTTGGAAGGGAGAACGGTAACGAAGAGGATAATGAACACGGTACTCCTGTGTAGACTCCACCAGTCAAATATGTTGTCCGCCCGTTAGTCCCCTGGCTGAGAGTCGTGTTGAGATAGGTGGATGAGACGGTCGTGGTAGGGGTAGTCGTTGTGGACGTTGTTTGGACCACTACATTCCCAGGTGGATATAGGTACGGCGACGTCATCAAAGGTAACGGTGATGATCGACCTTCTCGTAAAAATTTCACCAGTCGTTTCCTTTGTTCATCTACGGTCCCAGGAACTTCTAATCTGAATTTTTCCAATTCGGCCTCCAAATCTTCTTTCCGTAGACGGTAAACCCAGCTAACTCTGACATCACTCGGTTCTGTTCCTAGGTTCGTCTCCTTCAGAAGTTCTTCGTCGGAGGAGTTTCCCGATTCTCTTCCTGATCTAGACATAGTTTCACGGTTGTAGTTCACCTTTGTATCAGCGGTTATTCGAAAATGTCTCTTATTTCGTACTCAGGACTTCGGTATCTCGGAGGTAGGAGTTAGCGTCAAATAGATAGCGTATTTCGCTTCAGCGACCCCGAAAACCTATTAAACGAGGTGTCTTTCGATGATATATCTCAAAATTCAGAAAGTTGAAATATCTGTCAAAATGACAGGTCAGCGGATTCGATCGAATTCGGTTGATTTGGGTATAATCGACCCTCAGGAAGCGTTTTGCACTGGTCTCAAACGTCTAGAACATCGGATTCAAGTTGATCAATTCCTAGGACGTTTTCAACACTTTTCCTAAATTCAGCAGCCTGAATCCACCACGAAAAGTCTTTTTCCAGTCTTCTACACGGTTGTCACGTAAACGGTCACTCCCAGCGGCTCAACGTTGATTGCAATCGCTTCGTTGACCCCAAAAACCTATAAAACGATGTGCCACTTGGCGTCCTAGCTTCAGAACAACAAACTTCCAAAATCTTTCAAAAAAAAATCACACGTCAGCGGTTTCCAACGGATTTCGGTTATTTCCACACTTCGGAGTATGTTTTAGTTGGTGTTCTCCTCGGTAACGGTACAGTATTAAAAAAAACGGTCCCTGCTCGGGCGCCAATTTGTAACGCCTTTTAGACCGGGAGGTCATGACAGGTGACGTTCCACCATTTTTTCGTGCATGCCTTTTTAAGGCTTGATAGCTAACCCTAAAATATCAAAGATAGTCGGGGTTTTAGCCCCCCCGCGCGTCCTCTTCATAAGGAAAAACGCTTTTCTTTCTGTAGCGAATTTTCGTGTTTTTCCGTGATATTTTACTGCATGCCATTGTAATATACGGAAGAATTGAAGCTCTAATAATTGATGGCATGCACCCCGCAGCGGCCCAAGATGATCAAAGGGTTATGAAAACCTGAAAAAAAATTAAGGAAAATTCCGTGTTTTCAAATTACATGCCGATGTGAAGAATTGAAGTTTTTGTAATAAAAACACTATGAAAGAATTGGCATGCACCCCTCGTAGGACCAACGGTGAAAAATTTCCGGAAAATTCTGTACAGAAAAAAAAGCGTTTTTCCTTATGAAGAGGACGCGCGGGGGGGCTAAAACCCCGACTATCTTTGATATTTTAGGGTTAGTTATCAAGCCTTAAAAAGGCATGCACGAAAAAATGGTGGAACGTCACCTGTCATGACCTCCCGGTCTATTTTCCTCGCGTTAACAATATCTAGCGCCCTCTACCGGTACGGACGGTACCTCGGGCGCCAGCTTGTACGTTATAGTGTCACGAAGCACCACTACTCCGGGCAGCTGCAGTGAAGAAACGGCAATCCAGGGGTCTGCGTGGACTAGACAATAGCGGTGGCCAGAAGATCAGATTTTACTTGACCTTGCTGGGTTCCTATCCTGATTACCGGCTGCTAATATTGATAGATCTAATAAATGAAACGCAAATTATATTTTATTTATATATTATAAGTAACGGTAGAAGAATTTTACTACTCTCTGAGCGAAGTACACCTTGAGTAAAGCAAGCAGGGAGAGGGGCGTGCAACGAAGTTAGTAAAATAAAGCGGTGGAGGGGCGGTTCTACGTAGTTAAGCTAGGGCGGCGGAGATGGGGACATGCAGCGGTAACGTTAAGCAATACAAAGCAAGCGGAATTAACAAGCCAGCGGAATCAACAAGCGGGGGTCGGTTAGCAGAAGCTCTACGGAAATCACTCAGTGGTAGCTGTCAACTCGAGTTTGTTTTGTACGAATCGTATGCGTCACGACGGCCTCAATTTCGGTACTCGGCGGTAAAGGAATAAGGCCCAAGTGATAAGAACCACAAAGGACCTGATTCACAGAGACACAGCTCCAAGTGGTAAGAACCACAAAGGAACCGAAAAAAAGAAAGAAGAAAAAGCCAGCAGGTCCAAGTGGTAAGAACCACAAAGGACCCGA
Source organism: Zygogramma bicolorata (assembly GCA_032362365.1). Taxonomy (NCBI): domain Eukaryota; kingdom Metazoa; phylum Arthropoda; class Insecta; order Coleoptera; family Chrysomelidae; genus Zygogramma; species Zygogramma bicolorata. The sequence goes on along the minus strand of JAVJAQ010006090.1, from coordinate 213,478 downwards.
AACTGTGAAATAACGGACAGACGCGTATCGCGAATCACGACTTTAGATAGCGACGGACAGGACGTCCTAAGCCAAAGTGGTACGAACCACAAATGGCCCGAACGTTAACAGAAAGCAGGTCCAAGTGATAAGAACCACAAAGGATCTGATTCACAGAGACACAGCTCCAAGTGGTAAGAACCACAAAGGAACCGAAAAAAAGAAAGAAGAAAAAGCCAGCAGGTCCAAGTGGCCCGAACGTTAATAGCAAGCAGATCCAAGTGATAAGAACCACAAAGGATCCGAAAGATGAAGGAAGAAATAGACAGCAAGCCCAAGTGGTACGAACCACAAAGGACTCGAAACTGCGAAAGAACGAGTAGAACACTCCCGACGCGTATCGCGGATCACGACTCGAGGTGGCAACTAACACTTCAAACTCCACTAACTTCACCTTCGGTACACTACACACTGCACGGTCGGTATACTGATCACGATTCGTCGGCTGGCTTGGAGTGGCTGCTGCTGGTGGTCGCGGAAACAAACTGAATTGCACCTCTGGCGCTATGAGGTATCTCGGCTGTATCCCTTCCATGCATCTCCCCACTCGCCGTATCTCTCGGCGCCGGTCATTGCAGGTCCATTGAGCGGCTACGGCTCAGCATGTGGGATAGACCAGGAGATATCCTGAGGGTGCGTGGACAGGGAGTAGTGAGCGGGTTCACTTCGCGCTATCCTATCGAGTATTTTCCAAGAAGAACGGTATTTTTATGTTAATAAATAACGGAGATACAACTATAGAGGGGAATTTGATACTTAGCTTCTATACACAAAATAGTAACTTCGTTACATGGTGAGTAGATGGGAGTGAAACTAATTTTTTTTTCATTTCATTTAATTTCAATCACAATTAACAAAGAACTGCCCAGAGATACTTAAGAAAATTTCAGAATAGGTAAATCTGACGGTAATATCTTGAAAGGTTGTTTGACATTAAGCTATGTTGTGTATGTATTATTCATTGTCGTATGATTATGATTTTTATCAAATATTTTGGTATCCACGTACCAATCAATTCTAAAGGGTTTGAAAACCCAAGAACTAATGACTGACTATGCAACAACAGCAAATCATAGGATTGCACATTCATACAATTCTCATTAGTACTAAAAACTGATTATCTAAAGTTGCTGGTTAATTTGTTGAATTATTTGTTATCACCCTTAATATTGTTTCAAATCACTGGGCTTTTTACTTCATATCACAAGTTGTAAAAAGGAACTAGTCAAAAAAATCACAATGACTGTAATTTCATTGGAATTTTGCACAATTGCCATGATAATTCGATAAAAGTTATTGCTTCGTTGTCATCGTATTGGAATAAAAAATTATTGTATACGCATTGAAAACTGCCTGATTCATGCATTGAAAACTGCCTTATGGATATAATAATACTGGGTAGTTTTTCAAGAAATAGTCTTCTCTAGAATAGATAATGAAAAACTATTCTAGGACCTGTCTTGCATGAACTCCGCACATATTTAGAGGATTTCTAAATGAATGATTTGTATTTGATCCCTTTGAATAATATGAATATAGTGAACTCTTGTCATATATCCACTGTTCAAGTTGAATCTCTTATGAAATGAGATTATTTTCAAATTTGGTTAGTAATACATAACCATTATTTTTTATAGATCCAAATGCACATAGAGTGTGTAAAATATTTAGAAGAAGAACAGGGCTACGTTTTCCAATAATGTTGGTGGCACTGCTTGCTGTGATGACTTCACATGCACGCATGCGCAGTCCCTAAAATTATCTCATTCCTAAAGTAAAAGTTCTCATCCTCAAACTAAAAGTAAAAGTGCCGTGTGTGAACGCCTCGATTGATTTACATTGTACAACTTTCTCAAAGTAAAAGTGTGGTGTATGAACCGACCATAACTCTTATTTTGGCAATATTCTTGGGTAATAAGTAGAAATGTTATTCATGTTAGAAATTATGCCCTTTTTGTTCGCAGAGTAACTTTATTATCAGTACAGAAAATACTACATATCAAAAAGACTTGAGTTCTACTTGTTAGTTTCTAAACGACAACTTAAACAACTCGACTTATGTCAAATCTCAAAATTCTAATGGCCTAGCCTCTGTACAGCTCCGCCATCTAGTGGCAGACTAAAGAACCCTACAATTTGTATTGATACAGATTCCATTCGCATGGTTACAAACAACAGCTACAATACAGGAAAGAGAGGGCAATGCTGGTTTCATGAAATATAATAAAAAAGATTTCTATCACCCCTTCTCAATTCAAATGTACTAAAATAAACGAACATTTAAATTGCAAAATAACAAACATTCATTGGCCCAATATACCTAACCTGCATCTCAAAATTTTTTCTTTATTCAGTGGTTTTGTAAATATATCAGAAACATTTTCATTTGTCGGAATATATTGCAAAATAATTTCTTTTCGCAAACACAGGTCTTTTATGAAATGATATTTTATATCGATATGTTCTGAACGTTTAGAATTTTCAAAATTTTTGATCAGAGATATTGCACTCAAATTATCAATTTTCAGTATCACTGATTCATAAATTTTGAATTCACTCAAGAGACCCTTAAGGTTAACAAGTTCCTGTGAAGCAATACCAGCTGAAATATATTCTGCTTCCATTGATGATTGTGCAACACACATTTGCTTCCTGGAATGCCACGCTATTGGGTTTCCAGCATGGAAACATATGAAACCACTTACACTTTTTCTGGTTTCTTGGTCTCCTGCCCAATCAGCATCATATAAAGCCATTAACTCTTGTATGTTCCCCTTCTCAAATCGTAAACCATATTCTTTGGTATGATTTAGGTAACGTAAGATTCGCTTACCAGCTTCCCATGTACTTTTTCTTGCTTTGTCCAAGAATCTACTCAAATAAGAGATACTGTAGGAAATGTCTGGTCTGCTTACTAAAGAAAGGTACATCAAACTGCATATAAATCTTCTGTATGGAACATTATTTATGATAGGCTCTTCTTCTTTAACTTGAAAATTAACTTCCATGGGTGTTGATACATTTCTTGTTTCAATCATTGAAAATTCTTCAAGTAGCCTTGATATCATCCTAGTTTGTGTGACTTTTAAACCTTTTTCGTTTTTACTGATTTCCATACCAAGAAAATGTTTTACTTTGGTCATCTCTTTAATGTTGAATTCTCTTCGCAAGTCTCTTAGTAGCTCTTGAATTTTGTCTTCTGTCCCTGTAAGCAGCCCATCATCCACAAATAATACCAGATAAACATCATTTCTCGTGTACAGACAATAGTCATAATCAGAGCGTTTGAAATTTAATTGTTTCATGACTTGGTCAAATTTCAGGTTCCAACATTTTGGATCATTTTATTGGGAAATGTCCTGAAAGTACAAGAGGCCAAGGTAGAGGAAGACCAGGATATCGAGGCACAAGAAGAAGAGGTTACAGTCAAGCCTTCTCCATGTTGACAATTTTGAAAATGAACTTGACCTGGCAAATACAGCTTTTAGAGCTTCTACTTATTGCTTTCCATTTTTACAATCTTTGACAATGTCCAAATGTTTATCAGACAGTCATTGAACTATAATTGACTGTGCCTTTGTGTCTTTCTTTTTCCATTCCTTCTTTTCTGCTTGTGTTGCCGTCGTACTGATCTCTGTTTCCAGAATATCCTCGCATAGTTCTCGTCTTAGAATTGTTTGAATCCTGAACCACCAGTTATTAAAATTGTTTGCCTCCAGAATTGGGACCGTGACGCTTGACAATCCCGCCGTGTTGGGTTTATCAAAACAAGTCAAAAATACAATTTCTTGTTACTGATTTCAGCACGTTTTACGCCACTGGATCTTTCTAGATTTGACTCAACACTGGGCCCATAACCTGTTAGAAATTATGGCCTTTTTGTTCGCAGAGTAACTTTATTATCAATACAGAAAATACAAATATCAAAAAGACTTGAGTTCTACTTGTTAGTTTCTGAACGACAACTTAAACAACTCGACTTATGTCAAATCTCAAAATTCTAATGGCCTAGCATCTATACAGCTCCGCCATCTAGTGGCAGTCTAAAGAACCCTACAATTTGTATTGATACAGATTCCATTCGCATGGTTACAAACAACAGCTACAATACAGGAAAGAGAAAGGGCAATGCTGGTTTCATGAAATATAATAAAAAAGATTTCTATCAATTTTTTATTTACAGGCATTGGATCCATTTCTTTCTGGAGGTAGACAATGGTAATAATAATATTCTGGAACAGGGCGAGAGTGAAGACTTTAACTATACTTCTCAAAGTGAGGTAAAGCCCACATAGCGGGTATGTTCTATTATATGTCCTCAAAGCTAAAACAATTGTCCATGCAAACGTCATTTCGGTGAAAGTTTACTTTCTGCAATCCATAAAATACTGAATAATTATTACTTTTTATTAAGAGGAAGAACGGAAGAGAAGCAAAATGGGTATGTAGAGGGGGAGGGGAGCATTTGAGCAGGGGCGAGCCTCCCGTTAGGCTTAATACGCGGTGAAGATCTGCTTAAGGCTCGTTAGATTAGCTTAAGTTGGTAGGTTAGATAGAAATCAATTGCATTTTTTATTGAGATGTGGGTAGATAATTTCTATCTAACCTAAATTATCCCAAACGTGAGCTAAACTAACCGCCTGCGTGATCGGGGCGATTTATTATATAGTATCAAATACAATTGTAGCATGTAAATTTTCGCTACTGTATTTCTCAGTTTTTTGGCAGAGTTTCAGCACAATATTAGACCCACTCTGTATGTGATCTTCCTGCAATTGATTTCTATCTAACCTACCAACTTAAGCTAACCTAACGAGCCTTAAGCGCGAATCCCACTATACGTAACGTCACCGTCACGTCTTCGCACCGTCACCGAACCGAAAATATCACCTTAATTCAGGTGGAAGTGACTGATAGTGTGATTATGTTCATTGCTTGCAATGTAAGAATATTTACCGTGATGGTGACGGTGCGGAGACGTGACGGTGACGTTACGTATAGTGGAATTCGCGCCTTAAGCAGATCTTCACCGCGTATAAAGCCTAACGGGGGGCTCGCCCCTGCTCGAATGCTCCTCCCCCCCTCTACATACCCATTTTGCTTCTCCTCCGTTGAGACCACTTAATAAAAAGTAATAATTATTCAGTATTTTATGGATTGCGGAAAGTAAACTTTCACCGGAATGACGTTTGCATGGACCATTGTTTTAGCTTTGAGGACATATAATAGAACAGAACCGCTATGTGGGCTTTACCTCACCTTGAGAAGTATAGTTAAAGTCTTCACTCTCGCCCTGTTCATGAATATTATTATTACCATTGTCTACCTCCAGAAAGAAATGGATCCAATGCCTGTAAAGAAAAAATAACATTTCTACTTATTACCCAAGAATATGGCCAAAATAAGAGTTATGGTCGGTTCATACACCACACTTTTACTTCATCTTTCACTTTTACTCTAAGAAAGTTGTACAATGTAAATCAATCGAGGCGTTCATACACGGCACTTTTACTTTTAGTTTAAGGATGAGAACTTTTACTTTAGGAATGAGATAATTTTAGGGACTGCGCATGCGTGCATGTGAAGTCAACACATCAAGCAGTGCCACCAACATTATTGGGAAACGTAGCCCTGTTCTTCTTCTGAATATTTTACAGAAATGATATAAAATGGGTGTTCTGTGAAATATCTGTCATTATCCGATTCAGTTTGGTTGTCGTCACTGGTCAGTTGCAAATCAAAACAATGACGTAACCCAAGATTACTTCCTCTTCTTCGTTTGTTTTTGATCACTGCGCATGCGTCCTGTTTACTTTAACAATGGTGTATAAACGGTCCAATTCCATTCTTAAGGTAAAAGTAAAAAATAAATTAAAAGTAAAAGTGTGGTGTATGAACCGATTATTATTATTAACACGCTTTTATTAGCTTGGGTTGTAACTATGTATGTAACGGAATCTTTGAGCATAATTTTCACCAATTTCCAGAAGTCTGATTAATTTGAAACTTTGCATACGTATCAAGGACCGATGACAATGCAATAATTTGATCATAGTTTACCATTATCAATCATTAATTATTATTAATTAATTAATTATTATTAATTAATAAATTAATTATTTTGCAGTAATTTATCTAGGCTCGCGATTGTTTGCTGCTGGACAAGCCTATGTAGCACTTAGTCGTGTAAGATCTTTAGACGGTATTCGGATTGAATCGAAGAACTTGATTGCTCTAAGTTAACAGGAAGTACCCCATGCAATAGTGGAGCTTTAAATGAAATGATGAGATTGCGGAATGATTTGAAGAAATATCACATTTCCACTAGAAACTAATTGATAAATTGAACTAAAAAATGAAAAATAAATAATAGTTCAAAAAACTAAAAAAACACGCTTTTATAGCTAACCGAACTAAAAAATAGAAAATAATTTTTAATTACAAAGAGTTTATATTACGGTAGTAGAAGGCTAAACAATCATTCATAGTCAATCAGCTCAAAATAAAATTATAATAGAATTTAAGTGATTAACAGAATGAAGTAATTCAGAGTAAAAAGCGTGGGGTGCATTTTACTACATTTCATAAGTCCTCCTCAAAGATAATTACCGATAGAATGATTGTAATACATAATATATCAAGCACCCCACGATTTTACTCTGAATTACTTTATTCTGTTAAATACTCAAATTTTATTATAATTTTATTTTGAGCTGATTGACTATGAATGATTGTTTAGCCTTCTACTACCGTAATATAAACTCTTTGTAATTAAAATTATTTTCTATTTTTTAGTTCGGTTAGCTATAAAAGCGTGTTTTTTTAGTTTTTTAAACTATTATTTATTAATGTTTGAACGGAGTTGTTAGATTCACCATGTAAGTTACTTCAGTTATAGTGAGTTTGTTTACTCAAGAGGTTATGCTTTGATGCTATTTGCCATAGGACATAATAATTACTGAACACGGTTCTGTTAGTTTGGGGCAATGAAACTGTAGTAATGCAATACCTGTAAACAATAACATCATTCATAGGATGATTATTATAATGCTTTGTAAATCTAGTTGAGCTTACCTTCAAAGACACTAAAGGAGTAGGACTTGTATCTCTACTACTACTAACGTTGGCGTCATCATCGTTTTTAGAATAACTATTATGTTTTTTCAAAGCTAATTCTGATAACCGTTTTCCTCTGTCACTCATCGCAATCGTTGGTATTCCTGAAGTGAGGTTATGTACACACTGCAAACTACAACACTATTGTCAAAGTTTGCCAGAGTTTGCTGAAACTGTAGAATGTAGAAATTGGACCCAATATAGCCGGAATATACAATTAATTGGGAAGTATTTGTGACAGTTTTTATTGACTTTCTTGACAGTTATTATATTAAACAAAACTAAAATAAACATGTAAAATCCAAGGAAATTATACAGAGTCAGTAACATTCCCAACATTCTCCGGCCCCCGGGCTCAGACGTGAGAAAATCTTGTTGGCGACCTCAATAGTCTCCCATATCTTGATCTTCTTACTTGACTCCCCTCTTTCTTCTGTATATCTTGCTGGTCTTCCAAAACTGTTTCTTTCGCGACGTCATCTTCGTGCTTAAGACTGCCCTTCTTCTCACTCATGTTGTATGGCAGCTCTAATGGGTAGAGACGTTGAAATGGTCGAACCAGCTCCCCAGTTCTTGTTCTCACTTTTGCTACCCTATTTAAACCGTCTCTTCCGCTATGAATTTCTAGAATCTTTCCCATTGGCCAAGTGACTCTTTTGGTGTTATCAGATCCGATTAACACTACATCACCAACCTTCAGAAAATCCCTTTCCCTGATTCGCCTGTTACCTGTGTTAACCAGTTCTGCAAGATATTCCCTTTTGAACCTATCCCTTAACATTTTCCTTAAATTTTGTAAATAACAGAATCTACCTTTCAAAAATTGACAATCAACAACGTCTAAATCAGCAATTTCATCAGAAACACTATGTAGTGGCTTTATAAATCTTGACGGGCTCAAAACCTCCCATTCATCAACATCGGAAACATAGGTAAGTGGTCTGTCATTTATTATTGATTCAATATCACACAATATTGTATACAATTCTACGTAATATAATGATGCCTTTCCCAAATTTCGACGTAAAAGTTCTTTTATAACCCTTATTAACCGCTCCCACCATCCGCCCCACCAGGCAGCGGAAGGTGGATTAAATATCCATTTTATCCTTTTTGTTCCCGAAAAAATTTCAATTTCCTCCCAATCTAACCTAGCAAAGTAATTGTCACACCCATGAAAATTAGATCCGTTATCTGAATAAATCACTTTGGGCCTCCCCCTCCTGCTTATGAAACGTCTTAGAGCGTATAAAAATGCTTCAGTCGAGAGAGACTTAACCAATTCTAAATGTATGGCTCTATAAACCGCACAAGTGAATAATACGATCCACGCTTTATTACCTTCTTTCAAATGTAAAGGTCCAGCTAGATCAATGCCTGTAATTTCAAACACAAAAGGTGTTTCAATTGGTCTACAGTTTTGTTTTTTACACCTAACGCACTTTTGAATTATAGAATTTAATGTCTTTCTACCCTTTATCAACCAATATTTTTGCCTAATGATTCCTAGTAATATTTTAGGACCTGCATGAAGATTCTTTTCATGTTCTTCCCTTATGAACTTAGTCACAATTTCATTTTTATTTGGAAGTATTATTGGATATTTGAAATCTTCAGGAAAATCCCCATAGACAAGCCTTGTTTTTAATTTTAAAATCCCATTTGTGTCTTCGAAAATTTCGAATTTTCTCAGACCCTTTGAATTATTTCTAAGGTATTTGTTCTGAACTAATTTAATCAAACATATTTCTGCCCTTTCTAATTCCTCGGTATCCAAATATTCAAATTTATCTTTCTGTTTCGCGTCTGAACACCTATTTTTATGTTTATTTTTTAGATTATAGTAAAATCTTAAAATCCATCCTACTAATCTTTTCATTCTTGAATACCTAGAAAAATAATTTAATTTCTCACAAATTTCTTCTGTTTCTTCTACTAAATTCGTGTTCACCATTTTTTTTCTTTCTGCCATTATTTCTTCTTCTGTGCAACTTACTTCTCCTCTTGGCCACTTTTCTTTCTCTTCTTTCAGCCATTGAGGACCTTTCCACCATTCTTGCTCTAAAAACTGTTTTCCACTGCAACCTCGTGATAAAATGTCCGCTATATTCATTTCTCCCGGTACATGATTCCATTGCTCTATATTGCTAAATTTTTTAATCTCTTTTATCCTGTTTCCAACAAAAGTATTCCATAAACCTTTTGTTTTGATCCAGGTCAACACTATCATTGAGTCGCTCCAGTAGTAGCTTGTTATATCTTGAAAATATGAAACTTCTTTTACTGTTTCCGCTAATCTAACTCCTATAAGAGCAGCTAATAATTCCAGCCTTGGAACTGTAATACGTTTAATAGGACTCATTCTGGATTTTGCCAATAAAAGTTTGAGTAAAACACAATTTGGAAATTCTAACCGAAGGAAAACGCATCCTGCATAAGCAGATTTACTAGCATCAACAAAAACGTGAATGGATTTATCTTTTAACATATCCTCATTTTCTGGAAATGCAAGATATCTAGGAATACTACAAAAATTCAGGTACTTTACGCTCTTAAGCCAAATTTCAAAACGTTTCTCAATATCTGCAGGTAGTTTTTGATCCCATGTTAATTTCAAACTCCATGTTTCCTGTAATAGTAACTTTGGCAATAGAGTGAATGGAGCTGTGAACCCAATAGGATCAAAAACTCTCTGTGTTGCTGATAGAATACCTCGTTTTGTTCTCGGAATATCATCCAGAGTACCTAAATTTTTTATATCACACATCAAAGTATCATTTTGATAATTCCAATTTATTCCCAGAATTGAAATGATTTTATCTTCACTGTTTCCATCCAGACTTAAACCTCCTGTATTACTTTTGTTGAATGTCCAACCTCTCAAGTCAAAGTTACCCCTTATCAAAATTTCTTTTGATTCTTCTATAAATTTATTCAAATCTGTTTCATTTTTCACACTGTATACGCAATTGTCAACATAAAACGATTTGAGAAGTTGATTTGCAGTGTCCCTATATTTTTGTTCATTTTCCAAATGTAAATTTAAGGTGGCTGCTAAAATAAACGGACTAGGTTTCAACCCAAAAACGACCCTGCAATGTCTGTATATTTTAATTACTCTGTCAGGATAATTTTTCCACCATAGAAAACGCAAGTAATCTCTGTCTTTTTCCGCAATACTAATTTGTAAAAACGCTTTTGCTATATCGGCTGCTATCCCTATTTTATGTAATCTGAATTTTATTATTAAAGGTATAATAAGCTCAATCAAATTTGGACCTTTTTCTAATAAATCGTTTAGAGAATCACCGTTTTTATCCTTAGCTGAAGCGTCGAATACTGGACGACATTTGGTTGTTGCACTGCCTTCCTTTAAAACTGCGTGTGCCAAATAGTGAGCATTTTCTTCAGTTATTTCTGAAACTTCTTCTATGATTCCCATTTTTTCCCATTCCTGAAATACTTCGTTATAATCGGAAAACTTGTCAATAGATATTAATCGTTTTGTATTAGAAAATAATCTTTTTTCAGCTAAATTAAAATTTGAAGTTATATTCGGATGCCCGTCTACCCATGGTAAGTTCACCTCATACCTGTTTTCTTCATTAATTACAGTGCTTTTCTTAAATCGTTCTAAAGTCTGGATTTCTGAAACCTCTCTACCTTTCACCTCTCCTGGTTCTTTTATACCTAATAATTCTAAATTCCATAAATTAGTGATGGAACACTCTGTAAAAAGTGTTGAAACAAATATATTTGTTTTATTGCAAATTTGTTGGCCCATTATGGTCCATCCAAAATTTGTCTCCATAGCAACGAGTGAATCATTAATATTTTCCAATTTTCCCGTTAAAATTTTTCCAAAGATATCTGCACCGATCAATAAACTTATCTCAAAATTATCGAATACAGTATCATTCACTACAATATTTTTATTTTTTAGTTGATCAATTATCTTTTTGTCATTCAATTTTGGTATGTAATTACATATTTTCGACTGTTCCAATAAAAATACACCCATACCAAAAGACTTATCTATATTTTGAATGCCTGCGCTAAATAATCTATGAACTGTTGAAGTGTTCTAAATTCCACCAAACACTCCCTGAATTATATTTTCTTCACAAATTTTCTTAAGATTCAACTCCTCCGCGCATTTTGTTTTAATATATGATCGTTGTGAACCCGAATCCACAAGTGCCCTAACAATTTTTGATTTATTATTTTCAGAAACAATCCTAACATTAATTGTTTGCAATAATGTTTCTGAAGCCATAGATGTCATAGTGTTTTCCACTTTTTGTGCATTATCCTCTTTCTTCGATATTTCTTTTTCATGTAAATCAGGACACATAAGAGCATGACGTTTTCTAGAACATTTGATACATTTTACTACTGATTTGCATGCTCTAGCTGTATGATTTTGTTTTAGACAAGAAAAGCAGCCCCTCCTCTTAGCTATAATTACTTTTTTCTGGTCTAAACTCATTTTCTGTGCTCTTATGCAGTCTTGACTAGTATGAGAGTCATTTTCGCAAAATATACAACCCGATTGCTTAACCTTTTGCTTACCTTGTGTTTTATAATTCTCTGTATATAACGTTTCTAAAGTATATCTCCCCTTATTATTTTCTGTGTCTTTTAACACTGAGAAACTCGACTGTGCAATTTTTATACGTTCTTCAGCTTCCACTTCTACTTTTAAAAATTGTATTAACATTTCTAAGTCATTAACCGTTTTCCCATCAGACACACGATTACTTGTCCGATTACGTTCCCAGATTTTCAATAATTCGTGAGGTAATGCTGACTCTACTAGGGGTAAAAGCATCGCAGCGTACTTATCGCTTGTTACTCCTAGTGTTTCCAATGCCCTAAGTTGAGTTTCAAGATTATCATACAAAATTGATAAAGTCTTACCTGTGTTATCCTTTGAAATTTGCTGATTCAGTACTAAATTTAACAATTCCCTCACATAAACCTCAATCAATATCTCATCTCTTGCAAACCTGGTTTTCATTTGGTGAATGGCGTTCTGGTAGTTCTTTGCTGAAGGTGGGAAACTTTCTATCAGTGTTCGTGCTGGTAAGCCTTCTTCAGTTGATTGAACCAAGTACTGGAACTTGTCTTCCACGGGTAAATCAGGATCTTCGTCTATTTTTTTGAACTGTCCCCAAAAATTTATCCAGTTTTTGACATTTCCATCAAATTTTTTGAGTTCTAATTTCGGCAGATTCAAACTTCTCCCAAGTTTTCCCAATGGTTTTTTTTCTTTTCTTCTCTGACTCTTCGTTTCATTTATATTTTTTATCAAAAATTGGCATTTGTTTTTATATTTGAATACCTCATCACGTAAGTTTTCTTCATCATCTAACTCTTTATTGATATCTACTATGGATGGTTCGGATTCGTCAGTAAATATTGCTTCTTTGATATTATTGTCCAGAAGAAATACTCGTTCCGCTTTATTTCCAATTTGTTGCAGGAATCTTTGTATATTCTCCTCATCTTCCTTTTCCACTACATCAACTTCTTTGAAAATTTTTCGTAGTGAATTTTTTATTGCTTCCCTCTCTAATTTCCAGCTCTGCATTTTCGTCGGGTCCCCACCAGGGATGCCAATAATGTAGAATGTAGAAATTGGACCCAATATAGCCGGAATATACAATTAATTGGGGAGTATTTGTGACAGTTTTTATTGACTTTCTTGACAGTTATTATATTAAACAAAACTAAAATAAACATGTAAAATCCAAGGAAATTATACAGAGTCAGTAACATTCCCAACAGAAACAACTTGGTAATCAGCTGTTTGCAGGACTTACGTCGTTAAGCTCCTGAGCAAACATAAAATTGTGAGGGCCACAATGACATAAGTCGAGTTACGCTTCTCTGGTCCGTACATACCTATGGAGCTACGCTATTTCAAACACTACTAAATCCTGATATTGTTTTTTTCAGGACTTACGATCATATGGCTGTGTGCGTCTAACGAAAATATACACATAGCAGTCAAAGCCTAAAAATCGTAAATTTTGGACTTACGCTAGTCTAGTTCTGAGGTACAGATATGAAAAAGCTGTGATTGTATTTCCTCAAATAATTGAAGTACAATAATTATTTTTTTCTTGGAATATACTTGATATATACATGGTGTACAGTTATTTATTTTGTAGTGAATAAATTTTACTGGAGTAGAACTCTGTTAAGCGGCGTGAATATATTTTTCTTTATTGTATTTTGCGCTTTTTTTTCCTCGGTTTTGGTTTTATACAGGGTAGTTCGGTGTGCTGTCCTTTGGTTGTATTATTGACTGTTTGAGGTTTCTACCGTTTTGGTTGTTTTTTTTTTCTTCTCCGGGAAGGGAGGGGGTATGTATACTCCCGTTTACATTTTCATTATTTATTTTTTCGATATTTCCTGACCTGATTGGATTGTTGTTGCTGATAATTGAACAAGACTGGGAAATTTTAGGATTATCATGGAGATCAATCGGTAACGAAGTGACGAGCTCACTTACGAACTTTCATTACGTGGTGCTAGTTTGGGAAATGGTACAGTTCAGGAAAGACGCGTTTTATTACGATCCGTCTTACGGGATGACCAACTAATAACCCTCTTTATAATGATGTGGCACGGGAAAGTATCAGGGACAATTCTTATCCCGACCGTAATGCAAATAATGTAACACAAGTTTTACCGGTGAATATGAATAATAGTTCTACGCGTTCTTCTCAAACAGTTTCGGGACCCTCTCAACTTTTAGGCCAACCTGTTGGAATTGTGGACAATCGGGTCATGTACGTAGCGTGCTCTGATAATAAGTCACCAGTCGACCATTTCCATCCAGATAGTTATTCTCAGACAATTTTTCCTGTGCTCTCATATATATTGAGTCATTGTGAAGGCGACAATCGGCCATTTTTATTGGTAGACATTTTCGGAATAAAATTCAAAGCTCTTTTGGATAGTGGAGCCAACAATACTGTGTTAGGTGAGATCGGATGGGACATTTTGAAAAATTCAGGCATCAATTCAAATGAATCATCATTGAAATCTTGTGTAGTTGCGAATGATAATAATTGCACAGTTATAGGATCAATTTCAGTACCGATCAAGTTAGAACATAAAGTCCAAGTTCTAGATATTTTAGTTGTTCCCGAATTAAATCACTCTCTTATTCTGGGCATTGATTTTTGGCTAGCTATGGGAATAATTCCTGACTTAAAGCGTGGATGATGGTCATTTGATATTCCTTCAGTATTGTGCAACACTGTAAACACCCCCAATAAAGTAGTTTCTAAGGAAATTTTGACCGCCGAAGAACAGTCTACATTGGACAAACTAGTAATGATTATTTTGAACAGCAAGGAGATAAATTGGGATGTACTTCATTAATTCAACATAAAATAATAACTGATTCAGAACCGATAAAACAAAGGGCATATAGAGTTTCGCCCATCATGCAAGAACATATTGATGAGGCTGTCAAAGAAATGCTGAAGTTGGGTGTTATTGAGCCATTTAGTTCAGCTTGGTCGAGTCTAGTACTTCTAGTACCAAAAAAGGGTGGCGAATATCGCTTCTGTGTCGACTATCGGCAACTCAACCGTGTTACAAAGAAAGATGCTTATCCGTTACCATTTATTTCCACTATATTAGACAAGTTACGGGGTGCAAAATTTTTGAGTTCGATCGATATTAAATCCGCTTATTGGCAAGTTCCGATTGCACCAGAGTCTAGAGACCTTACCGCTTTCACTATACCGGGGAGGGGACTTTATCACTTCAAAAAACTGCCATTTGGGCTTTGTAACGCGTCGGCAACTTTTCAAAGATTTATTGACAAAGTTTTAGGTCCTGAGTTAGAACCAAATGTTTTCTATTATTTAGATGACGTAATTATAGTCTCTTCTTCATTTGAAGATCATTTGAGAACTCTGAGAGAAGTATTTGAACGTTTCAAACAGGGCGGACTTACTGTCTCAAAATCAAAATGTTTCTTTTTTCGCCCTGAACTGCATTATTTAGGTTATGTGGTAGATATCCAAGGTCTCCATGTTGATCCTGAAAAAGTATCGTCTGTCCTGAACATTCCAACTCCTAAAAACGTCACTGAGGTTCGTCGAGTACTAGGTGTGGCATCGTGGTATAGGAGATTCATACCCAATTTTTCCACCCTAGTTGCCCCCATGACTGCGCTTCTCTCTAAGAACAAGAAGTGGGACTGGTCAGATGATTGCCAATCTTCATTTCAGGGCATGAAGAATCCATTGGCTTCAGCTCCAGTACTAACATGTCCCGATTTCAGACGACCTTTTTTAAGTGCAAACTGATGCGTCTGCGTATAGAATAGGCGGTGTTTTGTCACAAATTTTTTATGATGGTGAGCATGTCTTATGCTACGTCAGTCGCTCGTCAACTCGTCAAGAGCGAAATTACAGCACAGTCGAACGAGAATGTCTTGTGGTACTGTATTCAGTGGGGAAGTTGCGTCCTTATCTTGAAGGTTGCGAATTTTTGGTTATTACAGATCACCACAGTTTAGTATGGCTCCATAATTTACGGGAACCTAAGGGGCGAATCGCTCGATGGTTGCTTCGTCTCCAACAATTCACGTTCAAGATTTATTATCGTCGGGGTCGCGACAACGTTGTCGCCGACACGTTATCAAGAGCAGTACCAGAGATCCAGTCGATTTCTGTGAACGTTTCGACCAAAACTATCTCATCTTCAGACAGTTGGTATGTTCGCATGGTACATCCAGTCGAAGATACTGCTTTGAAATATCCGCAATGGCGTTTGGTTAATGGAAAGCTCTTCAAATACGTTTCTTGTCCGTATCCTGGTCTACGTGACACGACTGACTACTGGAAAGAAGTGGTACCGAAAGAAAACCGGAGGAAAATCATAAGTGACAACCATGACAAATTGGTAGCTTGTCATGCTGGAGTGTTCAAGACGTTTGAGAGAGTAAAGCAACGTTATTATTGGCCGAAAATGCGAGCCGATGTTTCTGCTCATGGGAAAAAGTGTCAAACTTTTAACCGTCATAAGCCAGAGTTGAAACGACCCGCTGATTTTCTTGGTGAACACCCAGAACCAACTGTCCCTTGGCAGATGATCTCTGTAGATCTCGTCGGACCATTGCCTCGCGCAAAAGAAGGTTATCGATTTATCTACGTTGTTACAGACACATTTAGTATGTTTTCTCTATTTTTCTCATTGAGGTAAGCTACAGCCGCTGCAGTAACCCGTATAACCGAAGAACATATTTTCCTGATGTTCAGTTGTCCGCAAATTTTAATCTGTGACAATGGGGTCCAATTTCAATCCAATCTATTTAAAAATTTATGCCGAGACTATAATGTGCTTATCCGATTCACTCCTTTATACCATCCACAAGCAAATCCTGTGGAAAGAGTCAATCAAGTTTTGAAATCAATGCTGTCATGTTATGTTGAAGAAAATCATAGAGTGTGGGCTGAGTTATTGCCAAAGGTTGGGTGCGCAATTCGAACTTCTGTCCATGAGGCCACTGGGTGAACATCATTCTTCGTTAACTTCGGACGTGAGCATAAATCTAGTGGGAATAAGTATGATCTTGTTGACCAAGATGGCGTCCCGACTCATAGAAGAGCTGTATGCTGACGTTCGTAAACGACTCGACGAAGCTCACTTAAAGTCCAAAGTTCGATATAATCTTAGACGTAGACCAGCAAGTTTCACAGTTGGTGATTCTGTCCTTATCAAGAATCATGTATTGATGGATGCCACGAACTATTTCACAGCTTTCGCACCGAACTTCATTGGACCATTTGTGATTGAAAGAAAATTATCTCCTGTAACTTATGAGATCGTAGACAGTAGTAACAAATCTAGAGTTGTTTGGCATGTACAAGACATCAAGTCTCATCCACCTGATAACCTTTCAGATGATGAGGAAACTCTTAACACCGATAGAAATTCATAACGTAGTAGGCAGTATTTTCGTTATATTTGAGATCTATAGGTAAATCTCTTCGGAGTAGAGGGGGAGTGTTACACTTCGTTTTCGACGTCACGAAAATACTGCAGGAGAATACACTTTTGGATAGTACTTGCTTCGATTTGTTTCATTTGGGCATTCATCATTGATGTTTCATATCATAAATCTATTGGTTTCGTCTCGTCATTCTCTTCGATTTTGTGTTTCATTCCGTTGCCGTGAATAAAATCAGTATTATGATTCTCATGAGTCAAAATGTATTGCCGTGTCATACCGTGATTTACTATATTTCCTCGTTTTGGTTTCCTGATATTGGTTTGGTACTTTAGTTTTCCGAGATCCCGTAGCATTATCTCCTGTAAGTATTGTTTACATTTTCGATCAATGATATTGAAAGAGAATATCATTGTCAAAACTATATCGAAAATCACTGACAGATGAAGGTTTCTTATTCTTCTCTATTTTTAGGCCCCTGTTCGTACGTCATTGTCTAGGTCGCTAAAAAGTATCATCTTGGCGTGATAACGGTTAGAGTGTAGATCTTTCTTCTCGTTAGGTTATGCCGTTTTCAAGTCATGTCAGGGTTACTTCCGACATTTCAATCTGCGCATGTCAAAATTCAAGAATTGAAGTTTCAAATCAAAACAACTATTTAGACCTGTCATTAATTATTTGGACTTGAAATGTAGTTAGTAATCCATCAATATCGTATAACATTCCTAATGGTTGCTGTTCTGGAAATATTTGTATCATTTTGTGATGTTCAACATCGTATACTGACTTTGTGTTCGAATGGCTCCCGCCATGTAGGTGGTGATCTGTGATTTTTACTGTGTGAGGGGGTATGCAAAAAAAACGATCTTCCGGTGAGATTTCGGGAGTACTGCGGTATAAGACCTTTTTTGGGACCACCATTTTGTAGGCAGCAGAGGTCCAGCTTGTTGGAAAAAGCCGAGAGATCTTTTTCTCACTGTACATAGTTTGTTTGAGATTCCATTTTCCACTATTGTTGGGATTAAGAGAAAAGTTCTCATAATTTTGGATTGGTATCCTGCCTCTTCTGAGGAATTAAAAGAGGCTGAAAAGCACGTGGCTGGCACCTTCTTCAATTCTCATAGGGAATCTGCACACCAACACAGGGTTCGTAGTCAAGAGGTTTAGTTGTGACCACCTGGAGTTTCTTCCGTGGCTGCTTTTGAATACTGAAGCTTTATAGTTCCTGCAGTCTCTGTCGTCCCAGGCTAAGTGATTCCTTCCGGATGCTTCGTGACTGCTGAGGCATCAGTAGAACTGATACCGTTGAACACACCACCGTTGCCTTGTATATAAACCTGAGGAGCCCGTTTAGCTGAGATCATATACTTTCCTGTATATAAACCTGAGGAGTCCGTTTAGCTGAGATCATATACTTTCCTGTATATACCATACCGTATAGCTGAGAGTTTATTTCATCAATTCCGGTGAGTCCGTTCCTTGTAACCGCATAAATTGAAGAATACCACCAAGAGTTCAATATCAAGTCAACTGATATTAGTATTCACATCAATCTAATAGTACAGTAGTCACCTTAAGGCAAATCTACCTCATTACCGTATCACCATTCAAAATTAGAACCAAATATAGAACCGTAAAATTTAAAACCATAGTGCACTGCGGTAAAGTTATCTGTATTGTCACATTTAGCTCCATTGAACTGAATTTATGATATTCCGGTGTTTACTGATACAAATAGGTGATTTTGGTCAGTAATTATTTATTTTGAAATTGAGTTTATTGTATGTAAATTTGGCATTTTTATAATTATTAAACATATTCATTCTGATTGAACTTAAAATTTTCACTAAGATTAACGTACCCACCCATTTGTCCCGCTGAACTACCAGTGTCTAGTTTCTACATATTCATTCTGATTGAACTTAGTATTTTCACTAAGATTAACGTACCCACCCATTTGTCCCGCTGAACTACCAGTGTCTAGTTTCTACGGTTTTTCGAACTGGGCACTTAAAACACTAATTTTCTGTAGCCAACATCTTTTGAGATCTAAATCATCAAGTGATTCTCAGGCAGTAAAATCCAGCCAAAGGGGTTGATTAATACATTTTTTCATCTCCATATTTTCCGCAACCCCCTGAAAGGCTAACAAAATGCAAAATAGTAAAGCTATTTCTTCAGATTCCGACTACTGCGGACGAATGGCTTTCAAAGGCGGAAGGTTCAAGCTCCCCTAACTGTTTGGGTGCTTCGGATTGGAAACATATTTTGATTCCACCGCCAGGTAATCTAGTTTTATTTCTGAATGCCTCACTGATTTGATGACATTCTTCATGATTCGGAAGAGAAATAATCCCAAACCTCCTATTGAACTGCAACAATTTTTGGCAAAACATCCAAGCTGTTGATCGACTGTTGATTCCAAAACGATCAGCTACACCGCTGAAACAAAATAAAGTATTCTCAGTGTATCTACAAAGGATATAAAAAAGCAAAAATCACCTGAACCTCTCAATATTTGATAAATACCAATTGGTTTTCATCATTTTTTTTTCTGAAGGAATTTGAGGACTCCCATTAAGTCTAATATTGTCACCAAGCGATCTTAGTCTTCCATACAGATTGTCGAAAGTTGTAGGAGTCATTCTGAAATGAGACTGAAACTGTCTATCTGAAAATTTTGACACGATCTCCTCTGCAAAACCATTTATTTTGCATAATGCAGTAGAATCTTCATCGTCACTATCGTCATTAAAAAATATATCCAACGCCAAACGCACAAAATAATTATTGTGAACCATAGTTCTTATTTACACAAACATCAGTTTTATTGTATTAAAATGCAACACAACTCATATAACCTTATATAACTAAATCATATATATATATATATATATATATATATATATATATATATATATATATATATGACTAAGCACGGTCAGTTACACTAGTTTCTAAATTCATCATTGGAGAACTTGTATGCACAACATTTCCAAATATTTGTTGCCAAGAAACATTTCAAATCATTCCACTTGACACTTACCATAACTTTTCAATTGTAATATTGACTCTGTAACTTTTTTGTAAATCTCCAATTGTGAGTTTCTACAGCTGAACCATGAAAACCCTGCTGGAATTAGACACATGCAAACTTAAATAAAGAAGATTCTAGTTTATTTGCAAATTTCAATTTCATCAAATCAACAAAAAATAGTTCGCTACAATTTCTCGAAACAACGTTACTCCATCAAATTTGCTGAAAGTTCCAAATATTATTGTCAGGGATACTGTGGTGCCACCGTCAACAAAGGAAATAAATTCACAAAAAAATACTCGATCCCATAAAGTCTTCATTCAAGGAAAAGCTTTCTAATTAAGTTTTGTTTTAAAATCCGTTCATGTTGAACCATTAAATTTAACTATGTATTCACTCAAGTGAAACAAAAAGGAAAATTTTGTTTATAGTTTCAAAATCATAGTAAAGTATTAACACTTGAAGAAATCCAGAAACGCTTGCATAATTAATTCTAAATCAAAATTTCAACAATTGGCAGAAATATTCAATGAAGTTTGTATCATAGAATTATACAGAATATTAAAATTTTCGATCCTTACCTTCAGATCAGCACACGAGAAATGGACCGAAACCAAAGCTTGCAACGTCGAGTTTATAGTGGGGAGGTAATTAACACGTGTGGCCTCAATACCGAAACTAGTGGCAAATAATGTCGCAATTTCTAAGACTTATTTATGCGATGTTTTGAAACCCATAAAATTTAATGGGGACAGATGTTCAAAGCACTTGCTGAAGCTTGCGTAAATCGCAACTCACAAAGAATGTTCTTTGTTCGAGGGGGGTATAAAAGCATTCGCACTTGCGAATTCAAGATGGTATTCCAGTATCATAGTATTGGAATAGAGTGTTATAGAAAGAGTAATACAGTAACAGTAGTATGACATCAGAGTAATATAGTAACAAAATGAATGATCAAGTGTTATGTACCAAACAGTAGATAGTGATTTAAACAAAAACGCGGTGCGGTAATAAATCAGTCGCTAGAAGTGCTAAACGTTAAACTGAAGTATACCCAGAATCGCTCTTCAAAATGTTATGTAAGTCTAGCCGTTAAAGCCGAAGCGATCATTTGATTATTTATGTACCATGTCTGTACGAGATTGTAATGAACGAAATTATGTGAGTTCTATTGACTTGCCGACGTATTTTGTATTCGGAATCATCGATTTTGGCTTTATGTATTCCCTGCTTCATTTGTTGTATAACTGAATGTTCGAGATGCCGCTTATCATAAACAAATTAAAAACTGTTGAAAATTCCGCCAAATGTTATTATTTCCACCAGGAACTCACGAACTAAAAATAATCATGTCCGACTGGGTATTTAACATCTGAAGGACCGCTCGCCTTTTTGCCAACCAACTATACCCGGTCGTCACAATACCTACCCATTAACCCTTTGCAGCACAGTGGTTTCGATAAGCTACCACCAATTTCAACATAAATTATATACTCCTGGCTTAGTGGCATTCGCATTGAACCACTAGATTGAGTATATTGTATGTCCATCTAGTGGTGAGTAGAACAATCAATATCAAAACTTTGGGATATAACCATTTTTGACTGCTTCTATCTAACATGGCCGCTCTGATAGTGTGCAAGTCTGTTGGTTTGTAGTTTTCGAAGAATTTTCAGTGAATATTGGAAATATTCAGGTAATGTATCATTGTTATTGAATGCAATATATCTACTATTATCCTTATAAATAAATGAATAAATCATAAGTACACAGATACATTTGATTTATGCAAAAATATATGTGGCCATGCTATATAGCCACCATGCCAGACTTGGACTGCATGAATTGAATTTTTTTCAGATATGGATTACGAAAGAGAGTAGAATCGTCTACAGAAATTATTGGATGAAATCGCTGAAATTTCGACTGATCCAGAATCGGAAGATGAAGAAGAAAATGCGACAGATTTAGGAGAAATAGAGGGAAATTATATCGTAGGTCCTGAGAATTTCTTAGTGGTACAAACTCAAAAACCAATTGAGGAACTCCAAGAAGAATATTTTGAAATCGATGATGAAGAAATCCATAATACTGAATATGACTCGGATGATGACAATGTTCCTCTTGCTACAATAATGTACCGTCAAGGTTTCACTTGGTCACAGATTCATAAAAAACGAGAACCTTATGAATTCAGAGAAGCTGTGGGTCCAACAATAGAATTAGACGAACCTATTGATGCTTTCTTCGCACTTTTTTCAGAGAAGCTTATTGAAAATTTAGTATATCAAACAAATCTGTACAGTACACAGAAAACATGCGGCACTAATAATCATACAACTAATATGGATGAGTTGAAGACATTTTTGGAAATAAATATTCTAATGGGGATAGAAAAATTGCCCTATTATAGAGATTTCTGGTCTTCTTCCCCAATTATTAGGGATCAATATATCTCTTCTCCAATGTCAGTGAATAGATTTGGGTGGTTTCTAACTAATTTACATGTAAATGATAATCATTCAATGCCCCCACGGAATTCCCCAAGTTATGACAAACTCTATAAAATCCGACCGCTTCTTGACAATCTCTCTGAAACTTTTAGAGAATGTTATTATCCAGGACAATATCAATCTATTGACGAATCAATGATCCCTTTCAAGGGAAGGAGCAGTCTGAAGCAGTATATGCCAGATAAACCCACAAAACGAGGATATAAGATGTGGGTTCGTTCAGATAGCTCAGGGTACGTTGTACAGTTTCAAATATATGAAGGTGAAAGAGATGATATCAGGGTAACAAATCTTGGAGCTAGAGTTGTGAAAGATTTAACCCGAGATTTAGTGGGTAAAAATTATACCGTATATTTCGATAATTATTTTAGTTCAGTGGATCTGATGATTCACCTCCAACAAAATAAAATCTGGGCAGCTGCAACAACTCGATGTGACCGAAAAAAATTTCCCAAAGATTTGTCGGATATGAAAAACTCCGTGGTTATTCACAATGGCGATCGACCAAAACTGGAATCGTTGCATTGAAATGGAAAGATAAAAGAGAAATAT
Source organism: Zygogramma bicolorata (assembly GCA_032362365.1). NCBI lineage: Eukaryota > Metazoa > Arthropoda > Insecta > Coleoptera > Chrysomelidae > Zygogramma > Zygogramma bicolorata. The sequence goes on along the minus strand of JAVJAQ010006090.1, from coordinate 190,239 downwards.
ATTTCCTTTCTAATTTTCACGATCCTAACGATTTAGCAACAGTTGATCGGAAAGAAAAAGATGGTTCGTCTTCTACAATTGAATGTCCAACATTGGTTATAGATTATAATAAGCACATGGGGTATGTGGATAAATCAGATATGCTGAAAACCATTCATTGTGTAGATCGCAAGTCAAGAAAATGGTGGCACCGAATATTTTTCCACATGCTAGACACAACTGTTGTGAATGCTTTTATTTTATTCACACACCTTCCAGAAGGGAAAACGATGACATTGAAAGAGTTCAGGATAGCCATTGCTGTATCTTTGATTGGTAATCCGCATAAACAACAAGGAGGAAGGACGTCGAAACCAAAAGTGAATCATTATCAACTGAATATTCTACAAGAGCAAAAGTTTCACAATTCTGAACACATGCCAGTAAGATGTAGTTCGCGAAGATGTAGTCTATGTTCAACAAAACAAAATGTACATCGGTCAAAATGGGCTTGTTCTAGTTGTGAGGTTGCACTTTGTTTAAATGACAAAAACAATTGTTTTTAAAGGTTCCATACGAAATAGCTTTGTATTTTTATGAATAAAACTATACAAAATATTTATGCATTTTTACATAAAAAAAATATTTTCGTGGCATAGTGGTCTATACAAGTAACCACCTCGAAAAAAAATTACATGAAGAAAAAATATAAAAAAAATTACATGAAGAAAAAATATAAAAAAAAATTCAGACTTTATTATTAGGAGCAACAACTTGAGAATAATATGAATAATGAAATTTACATTGATTTTGCAAATAGCATGCTTCGAAGGGTTAACACTCACAAGCTATTTGTAATGAAATACCCGTACCTACAGTGGAACAGTTAGGTATATGTTAAACGTTTGATACCTACCGCCTGCTGAGGATTGAAAGCTGTCATTTATAGTAAATATAAATCATTCTGAAATCTCCCCAATGACCATTAAAATTATGACACGAGATGGGGATATTGTCTCCTAGGCAATGAATTGGAAACTGCGTGATCAAAACTCAAAATTCCCATCACCAATATTCAAAAAAATTATTCAAATTTGGCGCTGACACCGTTTTGTTCGGGACTACTCGTCACGCTAGTTTGTTAATTCACAGCTACCCGGACGTGTCGTACACTCGTACCGGAGAACAGCGATAGCAGCGAGCATGAGAGTGACAGTGATAGATACTAGAATAAAAGTTAACCAGAGCGGTGCTTTCTCTCACTCTGTGATATCAGCAGACTTTATCCAAGAGAGAGAACCGCTCTGGTTAGCAGGGTTAGCTGAAACGATATACGGCAATAGTGATAATACGTAATTGTTTTGTGCGCAGGGTGTGCTCAGTCTACGGATAATAGAGTATACATGCCGCGTCATTGTAGTTTACATTTTATTGAGTAACCAATCAGACAACATTATGTTAGTCGTTGTCATTTGTTAAACTTTACCTCGGCTCACATCTTGTTTTCGGATTGGTTACTCACTGACATGTAAACTTCAATGACGTGGCATGCGACGACCGTATACTCTATTATCCTTTTGCTCAGTTTTCGTTTCCTATGGTTCTCGTTCTCAGTTCAGTTCGTTCACTAGTTCAGTGCATAGGATTATTTTTATAAATACTGAGTGTTTAGTGCCAAAAAAACTAAATACTCAGACGTGAACCTGAATCGAAAATCAATCAAACAGTTCATCGTTTTTGTTCGAAATTGTTGATTCTAAAGTGGGTATTGACGATATGAATCTTTCAAACGAGTGATTTCATCTCATAATAAAAATATTTTCGAAGTCTATTCATTTTCTCTTTCAGTTTCTAAATGGCGTCAACCTCATCAGGCACATCGTCAAACTCCTTGAAGTCCCTGATGTCAAAAGGTGAATGTGTTTATTTTTATTACCAAACCTTCATATAATATCACTTTTCGACAGGAATTTCTCACTTCAACGAAAATTTTAGTGTCATGAAATTTTTTGAGTGTGTCATGAAATCATTATTCGAGTGGGTATTTGAATCATACTGGAAAACCGTGAATTCACTTGATATAACAGAAATATAAGTTATTTTCCATTCCTGTGACGAACGTACCACTTAGTCCAATCATTTTTTTTGTAGCGCAAACATCGAAAACCGTTTGCAACTATGAGTAAAAAATATGTTCAGCAAGTTTTGAGAGAGAGAATAAGGGTACAGAAGAAACGGTCCCCTCCAATGGGAATACAAAACACGGTGCTGTCCGAAATGGATCTGCCATCTAGATCTGCTATGAAATTGCATGAAAATTCTCCTTCATCTAGTTCATCAATTGAGAACTCGGGAAATCCCCTCATATCAAAATTTAAAACACCAAATATCTTTTTTGACAATACACCTATGCCTGTTTCCTTGAATGAAATCCCTCCTCCCACAGGATGTTCCTTGGGGAAAGAAATCCCAGGTGGCTACAAGATTGGTTTTTCTCGCCATCTGGTTGGGTGGAATATATTGTACTGAAAATATTTCTTGTTAATTTTCCACAATCGAATCCAAAATAAAACAGAGTGAGTGGAAAACCATTGAGCATGCCAAGAACGAAATGGAATCATTTTTAAAAAACTTATAACGAAATAAAAATGAAACAGATTGCCATACATATGTTTATATAATATGTCGTTTTTCTTCCAAATGCAGTAAAATTGACATTCTCCTTAACCAATTACCATACCTTCGAGACTGTGATTATGGCATGATTGAATCACGGAAAAACTAGACATTCGAGAGAACAAAGTAGAAAATAGATGTTGATATTAGAAAAAAAAAATTAAAAAGTAGAATATAGATGTTGATATTAGCAAAAAAACATTAAAATAGTTGTAATAATCTATTGTTTGACTTTTGCACCAAAACACAAAATCCATTCGGAATTTCAATGGGATCATTCATTTATTTTGAAAATCATAAAGTTGCAGTAATTCTGGGATACTTGGTATATTAATCAGTTGTTTCTTGAATGGGATCACTTCAGTTGAGAATTGAATACTATACGCCTCTGGTGACAATAATTAATCAGAACAAATGGAATGTTTTCCTTTCACCACATATGCATCAGTATTTTCAGTTCTGGATGCTTTCTTTTGATAACCAAGTTATCTTCATCAAGAGGAATACTAAATAATTCGAATTAACAATCGATCCAGTCTTTTACTCATTAGTTGAATACTAAGAATTGAAAAAAGTCAATAGTCAACGTGAATTATATTCAATTCCCAGTAATTAACTAATGGATATAAATAAAACTGGTTTGATTACTAATGATGCAGATAACTTGATTATCGAAAGGCATATCTAGTAGTGAAAATATTGTAGTGTAATGAAGGGGAAAAATACTATTTGTTCTTATTGGTTCAATAAAGTTGATGAATCTTCACATTGACAACGTTCGGGTTCATTTGCGGCAGCACATTTGCCAGTTTCGAAAGTGAAGTAAACAGAAGTTACTCAGAAGATTTCAAAAGTTCACCTTCATGTGAGAGAGAATGTTTATTTCTACTGTAACTCTACGACATAAGTAAGCAAACTTAAAGCAAGTATCTGGAAATTCATTTACTAGCAGTCAACCTTTGAAGCCATACTGTAAATGGAGTTTGCATTCGTAATCTTCCTACAAAGTGATGACAAAATTAGAAAATTTCAGGTAAGTTAACAAATATTTATATTCCAAAATTCAACATTTGTAACTGTACTGGAAGTCAATATCAAATCAATCAAATTCCTGACAAGTTTGCAAATGAAACCTAAACAAATGTAATGCCATGAGGGGGAAGATCTGCTGTTTGCAGGACACTTGCTGCAATGGATGTAACCACTTTACACTTGCTCTAAATAGTTCTTTGAAAACTTTATGAAAGTTCACCTTGCTTAGTGGGTAACTGAACTAGCAATCAGTAAAAAATATTTGACATTAGACTTGAATTGAATTTACCGATTTCAAAGACAAATTGAAATTGAAAATGCCCTAAATGATTCCGAGAAGTTCGATTTGGAATGTTAAACCCGAAACGATCTCTCTATGACGTCAGGCGCCCGGACACTGCACTGCCCTCCCGATCGGGCTTCAACTCGAACGTAGCATATGAGTATTTGAGCCATAATGAACTTGGCAGGGCAAGATGAGAGAAATATTTCACTAAATGCCTTCTCTACATGAGTATTACGAAAACTGGAATGGCAACCGACGAGATACAAATCGAGGTAATGATTTTATCAAATGTATTTATTGATGATAAACATTATACCACAGCTCGGGTTCAAATATTTTTGACATCTTACAGTTATGTGAGTGACAAAAATGATATAATTCACCCATCAATTGAATTTTGGATTGAGGTGGCCTTTACTTGATGGAAATCCATAGTTATTACGCTATAAGGTAGACACGATTAAATTTCCACAAAATTTTGTGGAAATTTAATCGTGTCTACCTTATAGCGTAACATCAATTGAATGTTCATGATGTGCTGCAGATTGTAAAGGATGAATAAAAATGCATATTCATGAAATCCTCTAGTTCCGGTACATGTTCTTCGTTGTCTCCAGGAATTTTTTCAATCCGTTTTCCAGGTCTATTGAAGCATTCGAAGATATATTCTGAAATATAGCCCTGATAACATATTTCGGAATATGATCTCTAACATATCAGCAATAGCTGCATGAACATCGAATGCTAGCTTCCTTACCATAGTCGGGAACGATAAAATAACAAGAGTGGTTGACTGCCAGATGATGGACACCTTCGCCCAACCTGTCGTACGCTTTCCAGCAATCTGATATTATCGTCGTCCCTTGCTTGATATCCAATGGCTAAAACCATCCTCTAAAGACCAATTTTTCCATCGAAGAATGTACCTTTCCTAGCCCTTGGGTGGTGAAGTGTGTAGTTGTCGCATAAACTGTGACGTCGGTCTGATAGACCAGAAAATGTTTATGGGTATAATAACGGTAAAGTCTTGAAATATATTCAAGATTCAATAAAAAAAACTATATTATTCATGAAATACAACCGAAACACACAATGAAATATATGATTCTTGCGGAGAAGAAGAATTCTCATACAGTTACAACGTCTTCCTCCGCGAGGGTCGATTTATAAATGATATCTACTTATTTATTGTTCTTCTGAATTTTGTAATTCGAAACACGTTGCACATGTTACTGTCACATGTTCCATGCATAAATATTATTTGAACCATTTACAACAATATTTCGTCTTTCTATTTTTTTAGACCCGCAAGGCACACATCTTCCCTAGATGTTTGGTGGCTGTTGACTATTTGGTTTCGGTGGTGGTTCTATCCCACATATTTCACAGATTCCTGGGCGTATTTGTTTGGGCAAAAGGTAGAATTGGCACTTATTCTTAGATGACCATCAATTGAACTAAGAGCTAGATTTTCAAGAAAATGCCTACTTACAATCTTTTCTTTTTTATTGATTGATTATATTCCCTGTGAATTTATGCCCGAAATATTCAGTAAGCTTTAGACAACAGCAATTTGCCACCTCCTTGTGGTCCTTGCACAGTTGCAATTCGATGAAAGCTGATCAACACTATCAACTCAACTTTTGGTATCATTTTAATCCATAATTATTTCTGGCTTGCCTGTTTGCAAATTAATCTGGTCATAATCATGACAGGTAGAAATAAGAAGAACAAGAGTGCAGTCTTGCCTGAATTCAAACATAATGGATCCAATGGTCCGGGAATTTTTTTGAACAAATTCAGTAGAAAATTCCCTTTTGTTCGCTCTGATCGTTCTTATGGTTGTTAATCCCTCTTTGAGCAGTTCCTTCGCTGATTCAATACTGGTGAACCATCTGTCTGTTGTGACATTCCTATTACTACCATATATTGGTTCAATCAACCTTTGAACTACCGACATTGTACTGATACTCTGAACAAAGGGCCCATCAGGTTGGTTACCGACATGGACTTCCAGATTATATGTGTAGAATAACTTTGCTTCGCATAATGCATACATCTTAATTCCGTACTCATTAGGTTTTAGAGGCATATACTGCTGAAAACCACACCTACCACGAAATGCTTCTAGTTTTCCATCAACAGTGACCTGTTTTGATAAATTGAAGTTTTTCTTACAATTTGTTAGGAACTGTTCGAAGAGTTCTCTAACCGGTGCCAATTTATCTAATTTGTGAAATAGGCTTTCGGAATTTGTGACATTACTTTCAGCAACTATAGAAAAAATCAGCAAACCTAAAATGGCTTCAATTTCCAACTTGTTCGTAGGTCTTTTATAAGTTGCTCGTTTATATTCATCAGCTGCCGTTTGTAAATATTCATTTGTATGAACTACTATAAAATTTTTCATTTCATCATCATAAAACTGTCTCCATATTTCTAGAGGATTCTGAGTTCTCGAAGGTCAGGCTTTACAGAAGGCAGCTTCATTCTGATAATGTTTTTAGCCCTTGTTCTAACATTGGATGATTGTGCTTTTTCCACCCTGTTTTTTGTCTTAGCCGATAAATTGTGGTTCTGATCATACTTCTAGGTCGTCGTCGACTCCAAACTCTTGCTCTGTATCAGAACTTTCATTTGTCTCAAGATGATCCTCTTCCTTCTCGTCAGCTTCATCGACATAGACCAAGAGCTCATGCTCGTCATTCATTGCCTCTTCCATAAGCATCTCCAGACGTCTTCGCTCCTGCTCATAGTCTCCCATCTTTCTAAAAACCTAAATAAACCCATAAACTAGGGCCTCTACAGTCAAATTGAAATAGATTCTTAGCAGCAAACAATATACTTTTTTGATAACACAAATCGTGACATACAGCGAAACGTAAAAAGCGCACAAAGTGACCAGTCTACACGTACACTTGTTACATACTGACCGAAAGCAGTGCTGCCGCTATGAATTTTAGCAGCGTACTGAAATTCTCAACAAAATAGTACTGAAACATACCGAAAAATGGCAAGAGAAAATTATTCCTGCAAAATGAAGTGCTCATGCGCAGAGCCAGATTTTACATGGATTTTATTGCTCTGTGCATGCGAACTTCATTTTGCTGCTTTTTTAGCCCATGAAATAGCTTCTCAAATCTCAAAGTGCGTTGTATTTAAATAACGTTGCTATATTAGATGGCAACAATTTTTCCTGCTGTTGTGTTTTCAAATTCGTCAATTTTATTGCCGAGGTTGACATTGCTTGACAGCGGACATGAACGAAGAAGAATTGCTGTCCCCGACAATCTGTCAACGTCTCAAATGACACTTTGAGCCTTTTGCCCAGATACGTTTTTATAAATTCAATTTGAATTGTTTCCAGCAGCGGGAATATGACCAGTAGCGATTTAGTTTGAGATTATATCGATGTCTCCAACAGAACTCGAGAAACAAAATTCGTCTTGATCTAATTTCTCAATTTCAATTTTGGTAAGTTATATATTTGTGTGATCTGCTAATTATTTTTCAAAATTTTCCTGATTAACATATTTTTTCCAAGTTTCCGCATTAGTGACAATCAGCGAATCACACAATTATAACCTGTACCGAAGTAAACATTGAGAAAGGTACTAGGTAGATGAAGTTTGTTCACATCAACGTCAGAATAATCTCGCGTTCTACAGGGGCCAAATTTGAATTAGGGTAGAAATAATAAGAAAGATTCAAATCAAATATTTTTATATTTATCATGACTATACATTCCAAAAATACAATTCAAAGTCTTTCTGAACAAAAAAAAAGACAAAGTTGCATTCTCAAAACAAAATTGTAACAATATAAGTGTGGATTGATGCAGTCTCAAATAACAAATGAGGGAAATCTCGAAGCTGATTGGTGCATGGAATGTCCTTCTGCTTATAACAAACCATAACAATAAACTCAAAATATTACATCTCAATGTTTTTCAGTCATTGAACTGATTTAACCAATTCTTCGGGGGGACACCAATTGAAACATTCTTTGTTCCTCATTGTCTGCTTGCACAGGAGCAACGCATTACAAGTTTCAACTGATGAAGAATTTCGATATTTTTTTTTTAAACTCAATGTCGAAAACAGTCTCTCAGCCGCTGCGCTACTATGCGGAAGTGATGTGATCTTTTTCAGTAATTTTATTGAATTTTTGAATAACAGCCCCACAGCCATTGGTCTATTTCGATAAATAAATAATCATTTCTTCAATGCAAATTATTTTCTTTTCTGGTTTTACTTCTGAAATCATTATTCATTCCAAATATATATCTTCCAGTTGATTATCATCGAATAGATGTGAAAATCTACGACTTATGGCATGAATAATATTTTTTTTGCATCATTGAATATTTTTGTGGTATTAATTATGTCCTTATCAGCTGAAAATTTATCATTGAAATCTACCCTTGATTTGATTTCTTTGGCTAATACCACATGAAAGTCTAAGCACCGCAAACGGAATTGCTTCAGATCTTCCCTGGGTACATAATTCTTTTCTAAAAAGTTCTCTACCGCCTGCCCCAAATGAATTTTTTCCAAGTCCAGAAAATAATGTGGGTTACTTGGATCTAAAATATGCAAGGGTGTATTGTTCACAACGTTATTCTGCAAAAATAATTTCATTATCATTTCATAATTTGCTGTAACATTTGTCATCAGTTTATGAATTTGAGGAATTTCACTTTGAAATCCAATATTCATCTTAGTAAAAATTGCCAAAATGCGGGATAAAAAAAGAAAGTATAACATGAGAATAGAAATTCACAAACCATTCATTATCAATATTGCTTCTGATATATCTGATTCTGAAGCTTCCGACTGAAAAAACAAAATTAGAGCAGGCAACTGTTCAATTATTCTTTGAACTACCAAATACAAGGAAAACCATCTTGTTTGACACGATCGAAGTAGAGTATGTGATTGAACATTAGCAAATTCTTGAAACTGTTCAAATTCCTTCCTTCTTTTAGAACTATGAGAGAAGTAATTGTAGATGTCTTTTGCTAATCGCTCAGCACCTTCAGGTAATTTGGCACATGCCTTTGATGCACACAAATGTTATGAGTGCGACATACAGCGCATTACAAAAAATCCTGGCAGTATTTCATTGAACCTAGTTTCAATACCATTCAAGTCACCCATCATGACCCTTGGATCGTCAGATGCAAATCCAATCATTTGATTGATGAGAATATTAAATTTATTAAATGAATTGCATATAGATTCAAATATTAATTTTGATGTAGCATCATCTAGCTCCAATAGACCAAGGACAAAAGCTTCGTTTTTTTTAAGTTCTTCATCATAAAAGCGGGTGACAATTACTAAACATTTCTTTCTGGTAATATATGTGGTTTCATCAATCATAATTGAAAAATATACATTTCTCAGGTTATTGGCCTATTGTTCTTGTGCATAGGGACAGACAATTTTTTTCAATAATTCAGATGTTTTAGTCCTAGAACATTTTAAACTAGAAACAACAGGAGAGTTTGGGCATAATAATTTCATTATTTTGGGTAAATGCGTCATTATAGAAAACGGTAGGTTATGTTCTACGATAAACATTAGAAATTTCAATTCCGCCTCTATAACAAGATAGTCATTTCAACTGGTTTTTGATTTTAAAATTGCTTGTTTGATAACTGGTGAACCTTTCATCTTCTTCATATTTTTCTGTTTTTTTTTTTTATTTGAATGTCGAGAAAGGTGCTTTCTGCCACCCTCCATTTGTTTTTGGCACACTTTACAGAACGCTTTACTATATACTATACGATATTTACTATACTTTACCAACTCCTGAAAACAAGAAGTGATATATTTGTGCCAATGTTGTTTCGTTCCCAATTTTGATTATACATGACGTCATATTTCTTTTTTTCAGGTTTTTGAGAAAACTTTGTTTCATTGTTATCACTTTCAACTGCGGAATATTCCGAATCATTTTCGCTTTCATCACAATGTGACTTTCTATCATTGTCACTTTCAGTTCATTGTCTTGAGTACCAGCTGTGGTACCACTTCATGTTGGTGTCAGATACCTAAAATATAATTCATAATTCTTTGAATACCAATTTGTCATGTTCATCTTTCCTCTCCATAATTTCAATAATTTGCAGTTCGACAGTTTTTCTTTTTATTCCTGACTTTCATGACACCCATGAACGAATGGCACATCAAACGAAACACGAATGAATCGACAATTGATAAATAACAAATTTGCATTTTTTGTCATGTTGCCACCATTTTTTGTGTATGCATACATGAACAAAAATGTGAATGCATCAATAAATAATGTCGAACAACTATTCATCAGTCTAAAAATGGGTAAAGGTAAATTCTCATTTGGTGGTATATATATTCCTCCTAAATCGAACCTGCAAATCCATTATGATCATGTTGAAAGTGTCTTCAAACTGTTCCATACCCATCCTGACCATGAATTTCTAGTATTTGGAGATTACAATATACCTGATTTAATATGGATACCTCGGGATAATCTTCTCAAAGCTAGCTGTCCCGATTCTTCGCCAGGAAAGGTTGTAAATGATAGTCTCAGTACAATTGGATTGAATCAAGTAAACTGCATACCAAACAACCATGGTGTATTTTTGGATCTTGTTTTTTCACACTCAAAAACTGTAGTTGCCCTTGCAGATGATTTACTTCTGGATGTAAATTATCATCATAATGCATATAGCCTTGAAATCATTGTTGTTAATGCAGAGGAATTGGAATTACATGTATAGTCTAAATGATATCAATGTAGCAACTCATTTTTTCTATGACGTTTTATATAGCAGTATTGAACTTTTTGTACCCATAAAACGTTTTGAAACATCAACTTATCCAGTTTGGTTTTCCCATGAAATGAAATCTCTAATTTTCAGGAAAAAATTACTACACAAAGAGTTCAAAAGGGCAAATGATGAACACACTTATCTTGAATTTTCCCAAGTTCGTTCTCAATGCAAAGAGCTGAGTGAAAATTGTTACAAAAATCACCTGAACAATATCGAATGTGACATTCAACAAAACCCAAACTTGTTTTGGACACACATTTCCAATTTACGCAAGGCATCATCATACCCTCAATCAATGTATCTTGAAAATCAGACCAGCCATAGAGGTAATGATTCTGTAAATTTGTTTGCCCAACACTTCGCAAAAGTTTATTCTAACACAAACTGTATAATTCCAAACTACTGTTATAATAGACCAAGAGCCCGTGTCACTATTTTTGGTAGTGATAAGTTTACGCCCATCGACCACTGAAACTTGTATTATCGATGTCGACCATGCTACAGAGATTCTCGCCATACATGATTTCCGGGGCGAAGGTAGGGTAGGGGGCTGACCGATCTGTATAAAAAAAGTGAGCAAAATTTGTCGTAAGTTTACGACTGAGAACATTGGGAAAGCAAAGATTTCAGGAAAATAATCCGACGCTCGCTTATTGTCAGTCGCCTACATCGTGGCGTTCACCCGCTACAACCCTCGAAATATGTATAAAAAAGACAACAACAAAGACAAACCAGTTTACAACTGACAATGGGGCAGATCTTACCATTAGCATTTTAATGACACAAATTTCGCAGGCCAGCCTTATTCAATGGGGCGGAAGTTATTTTTTATGATAAGCTCACGACTGATTCCTTCACAATAATGTTCAATTCCAACTGTCCAATTGAAAAATGCAATCAACAGTCATCAAACAAGGGGTGCAAATATTGCCGCTCGTAAAAACAAGTTCCTGGAATAGCGCTCTATAAAGCTTGACTACATTTTTATCATAAAAATCTTCTGTTTGTGACTGACAATCAAACATATAGGTACAACGTAAGTACGTGAATATGAAAACACCTTTCTCAGCTGTTTATTGTATGGATAAAGCTCACTTGGTAGCTAAACTGACAAGTTTCTTGCATTTGCGAAGTGCAGATATAATATGACAATTATTGAAACATCGGCCCTAAATTTTTCAATACAGTAATTTGACGACTGACACTTCGAAACATACTTGAAATGGACTATGCTGGATCGATCAATTCACGTGTCAGTCATCTCATGTATCGGTGGAATGTTGTCAGTCATCAAATGCAGCGTCGCGCACTAATCATGATTAGTATAGATGTATTTTTTGAATGACTATAATAGTTATTAGTCGAAAGGATTGGTATCTCTCTAGCTGTCATTTTTATTTATATTTTTTGACTATGCATTTCAAGAATGAATATAGGTATTTCAGTTCATGATTCGTTTTTTTTCCAAACCAAACTGGAACTCCAGTACGACCCTGTTGCCGACATCTGAGTTTACCGTCACAAAATAATAACTATCTGTATCACTGAACTTGATTCTCCACATTAAATTTCCACAGAAATTTAATCGCGTTTTACCATATAGTGTCATAACATATAGAAATGGCAGATTCCTCACTTCAAAATATAACAATTTGACCCAACTTGCTCATATAAAATGTTGCTAATGAGGGTGATAAAGTTCGAATTTAGTTTTTTTTCAACTTCCAACGGTTTTGGATATTAAGGAAATTATAATCTGGGAAATTTGTGGTATAAATGTACGCTTCAGTTTTTTATTGTTAGCGCTATTCAGTTTTTATCAATTTTTTTTTTCATTCGATATCGTTACTTCTGATGATTTAATCAAGCATTATTTTGGTTTTATTCGTGCGAGATCTTTTTCGAATCGATTTTACATGAAAGTGATTCGCCCAATCCAAATTGAACAGGAATACATTTTTGTGTAGAAAACTGTAGAATTCAATAATCTGAGATCGAAACCTCAGAAAAAATACAAGCGAAAAAAGGTGGGGTTTGACCCACCCCTGAATGGAATCTTGAAAGGAATGTTGATACTTTTCATTCGTGATAAAAAAGGTTATCAACTCTAGTAATTTAATTTTTTTGTAAAGTACCGTTTCTGAGATTTCAGATTAAAACCATCCCGAAAGTTGCACACTCAAATGGCTGTAGCTCATTTAGGTAGAATTTTAACATATTGGGCCTTCATCTTGGGCACGGTTTTAAATGGCCATAACTCCCTAAGGGACCATTTCTGGACACATGTTTGTGTGTGAACTTTCTCAACTCTTCCTGTACTTGAAATGTATCTATGTAATTTCAGGACACCCATTCATTGTATATGCAAGCATATACAATGCTTGAAGCGCATTTCCACTGAAATGACGCATGTTTTCACTTTTTATCGGGCTTTTGCCACACTTCACATGATTATAGGTAACAGGTACTTGATGAAGGTGGTACAACTAACGTCGTGTGAATTTTTTGAGCATAAACTTATAATATTGAAGTATACCTGAATATTTTTGCACCTTTTCAAGGGCCCAGTTTCTTTTTGCCTCGTGGTACGCGACTGACGGTAATAGATTTTCGATTTATGCATAATAGATTACTTGCCCCTGAATTTTGAAATGTAAGCTTATCATAAAAAAATACTTAAAAAGTCTTCCGAAACAGGTGGGCCCAGCGCCCTTCCGCCCCATTGAATAAGGCTGGCCTGCGAAATTTGTGTCATTAAAATGCTAATGGTAAGATCTGCCCCACTGTCAGTTGTAAACTGGTTTTTCTTTGTTGTTGTTTTTTTTATACATATTTCGGGGGTTGTAGCGGGTGAACGCCGCGATGTAGGCGACTGACAATAAGCGAGCGTCGGATTATTTTCCTGAAATCTTTGCTTTCCCAATGTTCTCAGTCGTAAACTTACGACTAATTTTGCTCACTTTTTTTATACAGATCGGTCAGCCCCCTACCCTAACTTCGCCCCGGAAATCATGTATGGCGAGAATCTCTGTAGCATCGTCGACATCGATAATACAAGTTTCAGTGGTCGATGGGCGTAAACTTATCACTACCAAAAATAGTAACACGGGCTCTTGGTCTATAAAGATACAGTTGATTTGAACAAAATCAATATTTGATTGGTTGATGTTTTTGATGGTATTCATAATTTGAAACTCAGGTATTCTTACGGGCCTGATGGTATGCCGACGGCATTGTTGAAGAGCTGTATCTGCACTTCAACTGCACCAATACATTTTTTTTTAGTCTATTTCTCCGTAATGGGCATTTTCCGGATAACTGGAAAAATAGCTATATTACACCTATATTCAAATCAGGCAATAGGGAAAATGTAACAGATTATAGAGGAATTTGCATTCAGTCTGTAATACCTTAGTTGATGGATAAACTGGTAACTTGTCAGTTGACCTGGGCCTGAAAGAATATAATAATTCCACAACAACATGGTTTCTGTTCAGGACGATCTACTATGATAAATCTTATAACATATGAACAACATTCGTTACATGCCTTGGAGAAAGGTAAACAAATAGATTCAATCTATACCGATTTCCCGAAGGCATTTGGCAGGGTTAATCATTTATTATTGTTGGAAAAACTGAAAGCTATAGGTTTCGGTACTGATATACTGAATTGGATAGGAAGCTTCCTAACACAACGTTTTCGGTGTGTTAGAATTAATAATTACTTTTCAGAAACAATTCCTGTAGCTTCCGGTGTACCACAAGGATCACATTGTGGACCACTATTGTTCAATCTATTTGTGAATGACATTGGAAATTATTTACAGTGTGCAAAGTTTTTACTAATTGCAGATGATTTGAAATTATATTCATCAGTTAGTGATGGTTTAGACAGTCAGATTCTTCAGAACGAATTAGATATTAGATATGATTGGTCCACAACAAACAACTTGTACTTGAATATAAAGAAATGTCACGTGATTACTTTTTCCAAAACAAAAAATATCCTTCAATATGACTATACTATTGACGGAAAAGTACTCGACAGGGTAAACGAAATGAGAGACCTTGGGATTACTTTAGATCAGCAACTGAACTTCAGAAGACATTTCAATAATGTTTCTGCAAAGGAAAGCAAAATGTTAGGATTTATAATGAGAAATGGTAAAGAGTTGTCATGTAAAACCCTCAAAACTTTATATTGTTCTTTAGTCAGATCAGCACTGGAATATGCCTCAGTAGCATGGTTCCCATATTACAGATGTGATATTGAAAAAATCGAAAATGTTGAAATTCGATTTCTAAAGCATATATCTTTCGAAATGAAGGCATATTCCAACTTTAATCGTCAAAACACTTTGAATAATCTTAATTTAATTGAACTTACTACCCGGCGCTTTCGACATGATATGACATTCATTTACAAACTACTGTCAGGTGAAGTCGACTGTCCTTATCTTTTAGAAATTACTAACTTCAATGTAAAATCTTACGATACAAGAAATCCTCCACTTTTTTGCATAAAAAACCATAGCAATAACTATGGTTACAACTCACCGATCTCATTCAGTGAATTTAAAAATCTCTTAATGACATAAGGTTAGAATAATATTATTGTTGTCTCATAATATGTAACTTCACAAAAAAGTCGTTAACTGTTACTATTATAATTATATTGTTCCTAGTGGTGAATCCGTAAACGAATAAATCAAAAATATAGAAATGACTGTGTAGAAATGAGCTCATCATCCATGCTGAAAAACGTACTGAATAACAGTGCTTTTTAAAATAGTCATACTGACGAACCGAAAGGGCTTGGAAAAAACTAGCCATTCTGGGAATGAATGCAGAAAGTACTGCGGGAATGACTGATGCACATGAGAAAATTGCCAATTCTGTGGATATTTCTTAAAATTTAAAGAATTTTATAGATTTTCAGATGTTTATAATCAGTATGATATCAATTGGTTTTTGTTTCGTATATTTTTATAATGAATTTGACATAGTATGTATCTAGTTTTATTGAAGTGAATGAAATGAAACCAAAAAAATAGAAATTTCAGTATGTAAAAGATATGAAAATAATATATCTATCTCACTTACTCTATCTATGCCAGACTCTATTCAGATAGTTCTGTGGGTAATGATTGAACTATATTCATGTATTTATATGCTGCAAGCAATATTCTTCTCCTTCTCTCCACCAGACCAACTTCATGTAATTCAAATTTAATTAGGAAAATGAAGAAGAACGTTCTCTGGCTTGTAACCACCAGTTTTGTTTACAAATGCGACAATAGAATGGGAATACGAAATATTATATGAAATAGTCTTTTTGTGAAACGGGAAAAAGTTTTATACACGCGGAAAAAGTTCAAAGAAATGTTCGAGAAATGGTTGACTTCAGTAACGATGCAAATTGTTACGGAACTGTAGGTTGAAGTGTGGTTTCAGTCCTCAAATGGAATGTATTCGGTTTTGTTCGATGAGAAATACCTTTCAGTACAATGTACCGGAGTTTTGGAGTAACAGTCTGAAGATGCCGGTGCCTGGATTGGAATTTCTGGTAGACTTGAAGAAATTTCTTAGCTGCAATTCTTCAGTACGATGAAGACGTTCTCTTGGTGACAATTTTGACTTGATCGGGTAAATATATCCGGTTTTAAATCACTTTTGAAAATTTTATCAATTTTCGAGTGTGAATACTTTTATCACCATTTTCTATCTTTTAATGTTGATTCCTCTTGTTTACCGTTGTTAGGTACGCGCACTCCCGTATCCACACTATTTACAAAAAAACAATGGTTGTTAACACTTAATACTTTATACAATTAGTTCCTAAATAATTATTGCTATTTAAAATCTTGTTTGGGAATATCTCTGGTTTATTCCACCTCAATTTCTATTCAATTTCATTGATTTTGGGATCTATGTTGATGACCCATTTCCTTTTCTGTGACATATTTTCACTAATCAAGAATGCTTCGATTTTCCTGTTCAAATTTGTTGTAAATCATATACAGGATGTTTTTATGTAAGTATTGTCTAGTTTTTGAAAATGTTTTATTTTCCAGGTTTTTGTTTGCTGATTTGAGTGATCTTCATGTGTGAAACCTAAACTGTGCTCGTAGTCATCGAATACAAATATCGAATGTGGTCTGATGGACTATTCTATGGATTTTTGCTGAGATATATATATATATATATATATATATATATGATGAGTTGTTTTCTCGGGTTTCATTCCGTGTTCTGTGGTTTTGATCCTCTGAAGGATAATTATCACGACGTTTCGGCAAAGTCCCATTTGCCATCTTCTAGGTGATGTCTAGAGTTTCGACCTCCGAACTAGACTAATTAATTCGAGTTCTGCTTCTCAATATATAGGGGTGTTCATTGATGGTATCTTGGATCTGGGCCCCTTCCACTTTCTTCGTTGGTCCGACTGCATTTGTCATTATGTCTCGGTAATTACGTGGTAAGGTCCGACCTTGTTCTTGTGGTTGATCGGCTTGTTTTTGTTCAGTGATAGAATAGATTTCCACGTTCTTGGTATTCTTTGGGCGTCATCTCTCTTGTTCATACTACTCGGTCGTTTCTCAATTTCGATAGCTTCTCTGATTGTTCGAGAGTAGAAGTTTTCATCGCTCGCTAGTGTTTTTGTGTTTTCGAAATTGATGATGAATTCTTCTGCTTGTTGATTCAGATAAATGCCTGAAACAAATGAGAGAGTATATTATCTAGGATGAGCTAGAGTTGACATTTCTATCAAACCTTTTCATGAGTTGTCCACACTTTGGAAAGGAATGCGGAAAGTACTGCGGGCATGACTGATGCACATAAGGAAATTGCCAATTCTGTGCATGATATTTCTTAAAATTCAAGTATTTTCTAAAGAAAATTCAATGTAGGATGTATATAAATATTTATATTTTCAGGCTTGGTTTGTGAGATTAAAGTTCATTTAGATCTTAATAATCAGTATAATATCAATTGGTTTTTGTTTTGTATATTTTCATAATAAATTTGACATCAGTATGTATATAGTTTTATTGAAGTGGATAAAATAAAACCGAAAAATAGAAATGTCAGTATGTAGAAGATATGAAATAATATATGTATATGTATATATATATATATATATATATATATATATATATATATATATATATATATATATATATATTAATTTTTACCAATTGCAATTCTAAATACAACTTTTTTTGCAAAAATTAAAAACACCAGAAAAAGTTATGCCAAAAATGATACAAAGTTGATACAGTTTTTAAAAACAGATAAATATTTTACTTTATTTCTACTTTTTCCGAAAAAGCTTGATACATAAGCATAATTGAAAAACAATATCAATGAAAAGTCAATAATTTATTCTTTACTGCACTTTTCAAACAGTTAAACTTTGATTTACTAATTACGAAAAATTACAACATATAAATTACTATATATAAGTATATATATATATATATATATATATATATACATATATATATATATATATATATATATATATATATATATATATATCAGTTCAATTGTTTCCACAGTACCCTTAATTTAATTGCGTTGTGATTTTTCGTAATTAGTAAATCAAAGTTTAACTGTTTGAAAAGTGCAGTAAAGAATAAATTATTGACTTTTCGTTGATATTGTCAAATATGGAGAACCGTCATCAAATAATTCGAAATCCATTCAAGCAAATACATGAATTGGAAGATGTTTCAACCTCAACTCAATATTTTAGAACAAAAACACCCAGTATTCGGAATTCCCTATTTGATAATCCAGGTTCATAGACATTATAATTGATACGATCACAGGATATAGAAATTTAAAACAATCTCGAAATTCGCAAACTTGCACGGATGCGCGCTAGGCATTTCACCTCGGTACGGTGACCGGAGCAAAGTCGCAACCTCAGCAGATGAATCTTTATAAATATTGAGGGAGGTCAAGATTCAGCATTCATTATTCAGAAATTAGTCATTATTCATTGATCACTCTTCAGAAACGGTCTCCAGAGCATTTTTCCGATATGCAGCACATCTTCTCATCAGCGATCCTGCTAGGAAGCAGTATAATGTAAGTTTTTAGTGTTCCTTTATATTTGTTCGACTATTTGATGTACAAAGTATTTTTCTTCATTTTTTTGTAATGAACATTCAGTCAAGTTTTCAAATGAGTTCTTTCATTATTTCGGATGAATGACAGTTGGGTGAAACAGCGAAAAATCCTCTCAACGCAACCCAAGCGAGTACTGAGTTGCGACATATGGTGGAGGTGCCGTTCTCGTTCTCATAGGCTTCATTCTCCACAATAGGCCTCTGACATATTTTTTTAGTATAGAAAGTTAACATGTTAATTGAAATCGAGTTGAAAGTTTTTTTTTCTCCTTAACTTTTATACAACTTATGGTGGAAGTTTGCTGGTCTTTTTTTATGATGATAAGTAAATTCAATAGCTGTTTCATCTAGTAAAATCACAATTTTTTTTCTTTCCTTTTCGATTCATCCAAATAAATGACTTAATTTATTTTTTGTTCCATAATATACTTTGAACAGAGGATAAGTTGGTTTTTTGTTTTTCAAGTGCAATTGTTTGGAAAACTTCAAGTTGAACAGGGCATTTGTGCCGTGTCAGTTTTTTTTGTTTTGACTGCTAGCTCAGTTCAATTACGAAATCTGGGTTCTTACCTGGGACAGGAACCTCTTTCATTTCTGCTTTGAATAGCTCACTTGAAGTTATAAAACAAAAATGTGATTGACTCGAAAGAGCGCCAGTTAGCCCGAGGGATAACAAGGGAAGAGGGAGGACAAGACAATATGAACTTCAAGAAGTAAATGTTGACAAATATAATATTTTCACTATGATCGATTTATGTGAAAACAAATTAATAGCACTATAAATAAACTTGTGGAGCAAATCAGCTGATTAATAGCTTAGCATTAGCTTGTTAACAAAATTATACGTTGCTCGACAGCTGCCAAACCTTCACAATTATTTACATTAAAATACACATATATACAAATTGATAGTTCCGCATAAAAGTTTGTTTCACTGCAACCAATTAATTGGGGGTGTGTCGAAGCGAAATAACATAATAACTCACAGTTTTGAAGTAACTACAACCTACTAGAAGCGCAATGAGAATCTCTCCAAGGTTCTCTCGTATCAATACAACCCAGGAGGTGGGTATCAAGGTAATGCAGGTACTCACAGACTCGCAGAAGTTTACTACCTGCTCCAGGGCGAAATATCACTCTATGCAGGGGTCCTCCAGGCTGATTTCAGATACACTGGGTAGATACCAAGGTGGAGCAGGTACTCACAGACTGCTATCTCGGTAGAAGTCTAAATGAAGATGTCAACTGGGCAATCTGGGCTTTGTAGGTTAAGTCTTCGTCGAGCTCTCCAACTAGAGCAGGTCCAGGGTCCAGCGAGATGATGGTGACAATGAATGATGGTATCTTATACTGGTTTCTGGTTTATACTCTCTTTGTACGAGCCACAATCGGACACAAAGCATACATTCCTCAACGACCATGCCGGTAAAAAAAGGAATAATTCAGCTTTCGTTCTCCCGGAGTTCCAACTTGCCTAAAAGATCATTATTTGCCGATCCACTTTCCCTACAGTAATTGCTCATTCTATCTTACCCTAGATTTTCTTAGGCGTAACACTTTCAAAGCTTGAAACTTTTCGCATTTTCTTGCCTCATACTACCGGCCCTTTTTCTCTTCCTCTCTCTTTTTCTTCCCTCCCACCTCCATGCACCAGATCATTCTCTAAGACACGCGCGAGATTCAAAAGTTGAATTGATTCCCAGTGTAAAAAGAAAAACACAACAAAACCTATTTTGTATACGAACTCTATTGATACAGCAAAACTGTTTTTAATACCATCTCCTGCTCAGAATTTGTCATTCTTCCCTCAAAATGCTATTTTCATACATGTGTAGAGTAGGTCACCTAATCACCAGGGACGGAAATAGGCCGTTGTTTGGCATAAAATAGTTTCGTTAGAAACATTCTAACTGGGCGACCTGATTTATAGACGGGGACTTTATTAGGCGAGGCGCTTTCATAGGTTTTGATATCAAGAGAAAAATATGAGTGACCATTCGGATTGTTACACACCCCCTTTCCATAATAAAAAAAAATATTTTAAGTACTTAAAATACTTTTTTTTTTGCATTAAACCTAACCTAAATATTGTCAAAAGCCAAATTTTCAGAAATACTAATTTCTGATAATATTCAATTCTCCAAATTTATAACCTCAGTGCACCGCACTGTAACGGTCGAGCTAGTAAAAGTTCATTTACCTAAGTGTTATGATATTCGGCAATAAGCAATAATGCAATAATGCTGAATAGCGATATTAGACTTCGATCGAAAAATCGCGACAAGAAGATTATTAGTTTCCACCTTTCGAAGAGAACACATCCATCACCCCTGAAAATGTACCTCTGGTAAGTGTACCATATCTTTGTATTTTCATATCACTGAACCATATCTTTGTATTTTCATATCACTGAACTTTATTTGTAACATTGTTGAAGGCATTGTTGATGTTTTATCTTTATTGCAATAAACCTGGCTATTTTCTACCAATGATTATTATTGCTATATAAATTCTACCATCTGAGTTAACCCCCAAACCGCGAGCCTTTTGGGTTCGCGACATGTGGTGGAGGCGCCTTACGCAATCTTCCTGTTAATTTTTGTCATGAATTATTTTTTTCGCTCCATTAATGTTCACTACTAAATTCAAAAACCTTCAACAATGTACGCATGTATTTTATTCTTTTATTCATTTTTACCTCAAGTATTCTTTGAGTTATTTCGAAACATCTAATTTTTGACTATTTGCTCCCTTATTTGCTCGATAAGATGTCGATTATTGCATTAGAAACGACAATTATTTTACGTTCGGCGGAAGTGTGAGTTCAATTTTGAAGTGATGCCCTTTGTTACGAAGTCCCGTGTACATTTTCATGTTTTATAGTACAGTTATTTTTTGATTCCGATTTATTATTCAGATAGTGAACGGTGTCATTTTAACTGGGCAAATACCCAGGAATTAATTTCCTAAACACATCTTGTTGTTGGGTTACGTGTTTAACTTACACTGGCTACAGCTGCATGAGTGTTTGGAAATTGGTGACTCGCTCTCTTATCATACTACTTCTAACATTTTGTATATCATTTGGGATACCGAGATGGGAACATTGAAAATTTCTCAAGCATTTCTTGTTGCTGTGTTACGTGTTTAACCTACACTGACTATAGCATCTTGAATGTTTGGAAATTGGTGGCCCACACCGGTGTCGGAAATCATATACTTACAATATTGATTTAGGGATAGTTCATAAACCCCTTTCATGGCTCATTACATTTTTTTTTGTATCGATAAATAGCCGTCTCAACGGTAAATTTTTGGGTAAATGGGTAATAAACGTCCGAGTAGGAAACAGAGAGAAACTTTGAAACATAAAAGAGCAAGAGAGTGTAATTGTAGCCCTATTCGTGAAATAATACCACCCCAAAGACCCCCAACCCCTCGAGATATTGGTCCAGGAAGCCCTATTAGTAAAGAAGAGTACGTATTTTTTGATTTTTACGATGATTCGGAGAAATTAGATCGGCCGCCAACCCCGAGAACACCAGAACATCTCAAAAAATTCAGATCGTAACTATTCGTGTTTTCTTTTTCTTTTATTGTTTCTCCCTCCATCAATCCCCTATATATTCACGACAAAGGTAGGGAAACTCGTTTCACAAGTAGTACTTATGCAAAAGAAGGAAGATCAAAGAATAACTAGGGCAAGATTGAGACTACAAATAGAACAACCCTTGGGAGAAACATTCTCCCCGCCCCATAGTAGCACTAGTCTTTTTCGCGAGGACAATCCATTCTCAAAAAACCCAAAGGTTAACCGATCACCACCAATAATAATCGAAGTCGCGGATGAACATAAACGAGATACAGGAACAGTTTCACCAGTGGACATTGTTACGAACGAAGATCAACCACTACACGGAATCCCATACCCCCAGGACGACACTGAACCGGAGGATACCACGACAACAAATATAACGCTTCTTCAAAAGCAGCAGGAAAGTTCAACAGGATCAAGTACGGGAGAAATACAACAGACAGCCGAAAGTGTGAAAAATATGGCAAACGAAACCTTTGCTGATACCCTAACAAACCCAGTAACTCCGGTGAGGCCAAAATTTTTATGCCCAGAAATATTCAACCCCTCCAGAGGAAATGCAGTATCATTCATCAAAAATTATGAAAGAACCAGTGCGGCGAATAGATGGACCAACACCCTCAAAATGTCATATTTCCGGACGTTTTTGGAAGGAGCTGCAGAGCTGTGGTTCAAAAGATACATTGGACAAGCAGAAAATCAAACAAAAACCTGGGATGAAATAAAAGAAGACTTTGTAAAGGAGTACGGACAAGAGGAAGAAAAATGGTCATTGGAAAGAAGACTATATGATAGAAAGCAGAAAGACGAAGAGTCGATAAAGAGCTACTACTACGATTTGCAGGCACTTTTTGGGGAATATGATCCAACTTACAATATCACTGACTTCAAAAAGTATTTTGAAAATGGCTTGAAGAGATCCCTATATCCTAATTACAGACTACTCATGGAAGATAATCTGGATTGGCAAAAGATGAACCGAATAATAAACAAACTAGATGATATTTCTTCGATGCAAGCGGCAGCTGATAACACGACTCGCACTCCTTGTAACTGTATTCATCAGGCCTGTCATATGCCGATACCGGGTAATATGAATTGCCACAGTCTGCAATGGGGTGTAATACCTGGACATCAGAATCAACAGATACCTCAAAACCAACGGCAATTGTATTATAACGGCGGAAACCAGAGGTACCAAAATCAATCTCGAGCCTATCAGGCTACACCACATCGACCCAACCCCCCTCGATACCAACAACAGGGACGAGGCCTGCGTCAGAATTCATTTTTCCAAGCAAAACCAAACAACCAACCACAAGATAGTCGAGCACACATTAACCAAAGTGATAGACCCATGAGAAATCAGCACAGGGGAACTCCCAACACTAGGACATACGATGGGCGACCAAAATGCTACTTTTGCGGAAGAATAGGACATATGGCAAACGTCTGCAGAGATCGATCAAACCAGGGTTCTTACCCAAACACCGAGGGACGTCGATGAGGCCCCCAGACGTCCGTCCATTAAAGAGGGCCTCAACACTCAATCCAAGGAATCATCTGTCAAAATACCAAAACACCCCAAAACACCATAAACATTCCCCATCATCAGATATACAAGAATCACATACAAATGTCAACTCTCAATCAAAAATTCTCACGATAACCAGCCTGGTGAATAATAAGGAGATAGAAACCATATTGGATACGGGATCCCAACTAAACGTGATGACCGCAGAACTGGCACAAAATATCGACAGAAATCAATGCACCCAAAACTTGATAGTGGCCGGAGGACGAAAGGTACCAATACTAGGAACCACGACCTTCAATTTGGAAATTGGAGAGATGAAAACCTCTTGCACCGCCGTAGTTATCGAGAGAATGGCATACCCCCTCATACTAGGAATGGAATTTTTAAATGAATTTGACAGCACTATCAATCTGAAAGACAAAACAGTTTCACTACAATACCAAAATAGAATAATTTTTGTTGCCATCAGAGGTTACGAACGGGAAAAAAGAAAAATCAATAAGGAGTTACATCATGTAGAAGAAGATTTAACAAAATCTGAGGCGATGGAAACTGGAAATATAAAAAATACACCAGGACTAGAATCGAACACCAAAGTACATATCGAAAATCAAATAAAGAAGAAAACATTTTTAAAAATTCCAAACAAACCCTCCGATATCACTAATGTTAAATTTGAAGAAATAACCAAAAATATATTTGAAATGCCAAACAGTTTCTCACTTGCGCATTGTGTTTCCGCTGACTTGAAAATGAATAAAGGAATAGCAAAACAATTTCTGGAAAAATTTGGCAACAAACAAATATTAATGAAACAAAAGCAGCACAAAGGAGGAGTGGCTTTTTTGAAAGATTGTAACAGATATATCTATTATCTAGTCACAAAAGAGAACTACTGGGATAAACCTACACTGGAAGATATTTGGACATCAATAAATACCCTGAAGAACCTCACCTTACAGCATGATGTGAAAAAACTTGCCCTACCTCAAATTTGTTGCGGACTGGATCAGACAGACTGGGAATCTGTTAACAAAATGATAAAGTCAATATTTGAAAATGTTGAAATAGACATAACAATTTGCCAACTCCCCACAAACAAAAGGAAATTAAACCCACCTCTCATCATCACACACGAAAATGAGCTGCACGCCAGAAGGATGGTTGAAACTACTGACATAACCAAAAAAACCTCAGATGTCGAAAGGGTAGTTAAATTGTCAGTGGAGGACGACATAATTATAGAACCAAGAGAACAACATTTGATCCAGATGAATAGCCAAGGAAAGGAGCTGGAAAAATACGACTTTTTTCCCAACGAAAAATTTCTGATACCCAGGGGACTTATTGGATGTGACTCTCCCTATCAAGATACTGGAATTTTGTGGAAAATAACCAACGTTGGCATACAGAGCCAAAAAATTTTAAAAGGATCAACACTGGGATATTTATGGAAAAAAGAAGAAGACCCCGATAAACAAGCGATATTATTATATTTAGACAAAAACGACCCAAATGACGATAACGTTACATTAGACGATCACAACCTGAGTAACATAGAGGATTTCGATTTCAAAGAAAAACTACAGAAACTGCTTCTCAAATATTCCCACGTGTTTTCAAAATCTACAAGAAAAATGGGTCGAACGAACTTGACCACCCATAAGATAGAAATTCTGGATGGAACAAAACCTATACGGAGTCATCCATACAGGGTGTCCCAAAAAGAGAGGGATATAATCGACCAACAGATACAGGAAATGCTAGAGAACAACATTATTCGACCCTGTCACTCACCATGGGCCAGCCCAATAGTATTAGTGAAAAAGAAAGACGGGACAGTGAGATTTTGTGTGGACTACCGGAAGTTGAATAATGTCACGAGGAAGTCAACATACCCCATACCAAATATAGAAGACATTTTGACATATCTAGGAGGGGCAAAATACTTCAGTTGTTTGGACATGTTCAGCGGGTACCATCAGGTGAATGTCGAGGAGACATCCAAACAATATACAGCATTCGTAGCACAAGGTCACGGATCGTACGAATTCAACGTTTTGAGCTTTGGACTGTGTAATGCACCTGCCACTTTTCAATTTCTTGCTGACAAGGTATTCGAGGGCATGAAATGGAAAGATGTACTCATTTATTTGGATGATATAGTTGTTTTCTCGAAGACAAAGGAGGAACACCTCGAAAAATTGGAAAAGGTTTTCGAACGCTTAGAGGTAGCTGGTCTCACACTTAAGCCTAGCAAATGTGTGTATGCACAATCAGAAGTGAAAATACTGGGCCACATCGTGAGCGAAAAGGGGATAGCACCGGACGAGGAGAAATTAGAAGCCATCAAAAAATTTCCGAAGCCGACATCTGTCAAAACTCTACAGAGCTTCATTGGACTATGTAATTACTACAGAAAATTTATAAAGAATTTTTCAATGATTGCCAGACCCCTCCATCAGGCTACCAGAAAAAATGAAAAATTCTTTTGGGGGCAGGAACAAGAGGCGGCATTCAACATTCTGAAAGAAAAATTGACAACAGCTCCGGTCCTTCAACATTTTAACCCGGATAAAGACTGCGAATTGAGAGTGGATGCTAGTACGGCCGGTATCGGAGCAATTCTTCTGCAAAGTGACCCAAACAGTGAACCCCACCCGATAGCATATGTCAGCAGAAGTCTATCCAAAGCAGAAGCTAATTACACCATAACAGAGTTGGAAGGGTTGGCAGTTGTCTGGTCTCTGGAGTATCTAAGACACCTCATCTATGGCAGGAAAATAAAGATATTCTCGGATCACCATGCGTTATGTTGGATCAAGACATTCAAAAATCCAAGAGGGAGATTAGCACGTTGGGCTTTGAAGCTGGCAGAGTTTGATTATGTCATCGTTCACAAACAAGGATCCGCACACAAGGACGCCGATTGCCTTTCAAGAAACCCGGTAATGGAAAAGAACATGGACTCAGAGTCATTGGAACTAGATGACATACCAACTTTCCTTCTATCACCCGAGGATTTAGAAAATGAGCAACAGAAGGACAAAGAACTACAGGAACTCATAAAGGCAGTGAAGAATCCCAACAACCCCAGTATTCCTATAGGGCTACGCCGCAGATCAAAGAATTTCAGGATTATTGATGGGACTTTATTCAAAGCAAATCCCAACCCTCACGGTCTGGATAATTTATTGGTAATACCCAAATCTTTGATACAAGAAATCCTTTATTCACACCACTCCGAGCCATCCGCGGGACATTTAGGGATAACAAAAACGTTAAATAAGATAGCAAGTAGGTATTACTGGGTTGGACTACAGAAGGACGTAGAAAAATACGTCAAGGGCTGTCCAGACTGTCAAGCGCGAAAGGGCCAAGAAAATAGAAAAGCACCAGGGCTACTTCAACCAATTCCAATAGGATTACCATTTGAACGTGTGGGAATAGACTTATTGGGCCCTTTCAAACGCAGTAGAAATGGAAAAACGATGATAATTGTAGCCACCGACTACGCCACGAGATGGGTGGAGACGGCTGCTCTTACGGATGGCAAAGCAACCCATGTTGCAAAATTCATTCTCAACAACATAATTACAAGGCATGGTGCTCCGAGATATTTGTTGAGTGATAGAGGACAGACATTTCGTTCGGAAGTAGTTCAAGAGTTGCTACTTATCATGGGTACTGTAAGCCAGTTCACTACGGCTTATCACCCAATGACAAACGGCTTGACAGAACGATTCAACAAAACTCTCGCGAATATGCTCTCAATATTCACGAATACGCAACAAACCGACTGGGACGAAAGTCTCAGTCTTTTGACTTTTGCATTCAATACCTCCATCCAGGACACTACGCGTTTCTCCCCATTCAATCTTGTTTACGGCCGTGAACCCATTCTCCCAACTGAAGCAAATCTACTACAGTCTGTGAAATCAGATGATGCGCTAAAACTTCGTGATAGAGCACTAGCCATCAGGAGTTTGGCAGTCGACAACGTGGGCAAGCGCCAAACGAAAGATAAAAGAAGATTTGACGAAAGACATAGATATGTAGAATATAACGTAGGGGATAAGGTGAAGGTCTTCACGCCAATCCGGAAAGTGGGACGAAGCGAAAAGCTTCTTTTGAAATGGTTTGGCCCTTATACAATCGCGAAAAAGACAAGTGAGGTAACCTACGAAATCAAGAAGGGGAATTCAGCAAATGCAAAAAAGGAAATTGTTCACGTTTCTAGAATCCTACCATATAATGATCCCTGGACACCCCCAGTGGAACCATTGGATTAGCATAGCATATATGTGTGTATATATGGGGCTATATATTATTTAGTCATTTATTTTTTATGAATTATTTTGGTCGACGAGTTATTGATTTGTTTCCAATATAAATATAAACATGTGGGTACGAATGTGAGTTTTTAATTTTTGACTTTTAAACCAACAGGATTTTCTTAAGCGTTTGGGCGCTAGCTTTTTGTCAACCCCACAAACTTGAAATAACTGCTGGGGCGTTTTGGCGACCATTACCCTCAACCATTCCCTATGAGGCAACAATACCATTGTTGTATCAATCAGAGTGGTACGAAGAGGAAATGTGGAGTGAAAGAAGAGACGAGGGAAGTTTTTGCGAAAATAGTAGTCAAAACGGAGTTCAATGCTCCATTCTGAAAAACCTGGGTCTACTGGAGAAGGCCTTTCAGGACGAATTGATCTCTCTTGAGAACAGTTGGAATACCAATTCGTTACAAAACTATTCATTATCAAATAACCCTAAAACAAAATATAGACGTTCACTAGATTTTTTGGGGGACGGTTTGGCGTGGTGCTGTGGGGTAGCCACCCAACAGAAATTAGAATCTCTTGTCATGAATGAAAAAAATATTAATGAACAAATCGAAAAAATTTACCGCGGTCTCTCAAGCACTATTTCAAACATTGCGGAGGATTCTAAAAAGTTCTCAGACTATGAGCAATCGGTAGCAACGACGTTCAATTCGACACAACTGAGAATTCACAAATTAGAGAAATATATTACTGAAATGGGAAAAGAAATTAAGAGTGAAGAAGCGGGCCAATATGAAGTCACACTGGCAATTTTAGAAAGACAATTTAAAAATCTAAAACACAATGTACAAATTGTTCGTGCCCTAAGGAAACAGGGTGTATTAACTTCCTGCCGTCACCATCACATCCCCATTGCTATCCTAAACCCTGACGTACTCTTTGACGATTTGTTGAAATTAGAAAAACAATTACGGATTTCCGAACAGAAGTTGGCCATCAACCCTACCGATATTTCTAAGTATTTTCAACTACCCATATGTGACTGTACATTCACAAAAACCAAGGTATTTATCCATGTCCGTATACCTATCATCCAACAATCAGAAAATTGGCAACTGTATGAGTTGATCACTACCCCATTTTCTTGGAAAAATCAAACATGCATGATTCAACATGAAATTTTATACTTAGCTGTCTCCACCGCGAATTCTCAGTTACCAAGTCAGATTCGACAAATTTCAGGATCAGGTCTCAGGCATTGTAACCCTTTTCATGACAAACTCTGTTTCATACCCAGATTTTCCGCAGATTCCCTTAAAGGTCCCATTTGCGCAAAAAGGTTATACAGCGGGGCGACCGTTGAAGAACTGAATTATATCTGCCCAATGCAATGTCACAAATCGATATCCACCATTATATCAGAGATCGAGGAAGAGACGTATGTCCTAACACACCCCAAGAGAACGACTGAAATAATATGTGCATCTAAAGTTACGCCACTACCACCAACCTCATATTCTTTCCCAGGTGCAATCAAGATGAAAATACCATGCCATTGTAAACTTAGGACAAATGACGAAATTCTCATCCCCATTAGATTTCCTTGTTCAGATCTCAGTAACCTATACCCTTCTGTAGTTCACATTATTCCGGCAGCATGGTCGAATCTGAAATCATTTGTACTAAACCCACACATACTACACCCTCCCCAATATCTTAATTTCTCAGAGACATTAAACTCAAATTGGACAATTGATATCCCACACCTAAATCTCACTACGACCCATGACACAATCCAGGAAGTGATGGGACAAGTTAAAGAACATACAAATCTGCTATATTCAAGTACGTATGGATTTCACAGTGACACCCTGTTTCTAATATGGAACACAGTTCTATCGATATTGGTAGGGCTCATCCTATTCCGAGGCAACCACGCACTAACAATACTCCCCAATGTTTTCAATCCAGTAAGGGCAGACCCAGTAAATCCAGTAAAACAAGACATATTTTTTGGTACCTTATGCACCATATTAATATTTTTTATGTACGTGACTTGGATGTGCCTGAAGCACATATGCAGTCAGCCCCGAGGTCAGCACCCTAGGTCCGAGAATGAAAATATCATTTCAAGTCAAGTACCTCCACCGAGAGTGAATAACCCTTCTTTAGAGTTGAGCACCATTCAACTAGAGCAAAGCATGTCCCTCAAACCAGGGCAAAGTGTAAAGTGTATCTTAAAAAGATTAGAAGATGACAGTGAGTCAACTTTAGATGAGCCACAGGCGGATTATAATTAGCAGTCGATCATTTGAATTAATTATGTGACGTTAATTGAGTAATTTTTCGAGCACAACAGGTTCAAGCGCGCGAACTATGCTCGAAAAATCACTTGAAAGTGTATTTTTAGACTGGCCAGTCCGAAAACAAAAAAAAAAAAAAAGTTAATTCAAGAAGAATATGAGAGAGAATATAATTTTTCAATGGAAAAAAAAATGAGAAATGATTGAGAATATATAAAAATAGAAGAGGTATTGAGCAAAATATGTGTTGAAGAATAAGTAAAAAAAAGATGTAAAAAAGTCTTATGAGGAAAAGTTGATCAAAGAGATACGAATTATAAGAAGTATGTAGGTAAATAAGGAGTAGAAAAAAGGTTTGAGATATAATTTTGAAATGATGAGACTATGAAGAATATAACTTCACCAGGGAAACATTTTATTTGAACTTGAGGGCACACTGTTACACAACAAATAAAATAGGTTGTTATAATGTATGCAACTGTGTCAATTATTGGAATTACCAATAACCAAATTCATTGAAAGAAAATCGGGCATTCACTCATAAACGAAGGGGAGGTACAGCAAAGAAAGGAAAATGGTGATATTAAGTAAGGATAAACAATCAACTGATCAAGAATATACTTCATTCTCGAAAATTTAATTTAATTTATAAAGCAGCAAAAAGTACTTGCAAAATGACTGTTTTTTTTTCTCTTCGATTTTTTTTTACGAATCAATAAATATTTATCAATATTGAATATTGGTTATCGATAAACTATTTCTACAACTTATATGAAGGAATGTATTGGCAAACTATCGAAGTTTCTCATATGTGATATACAATCCTTGAGAAAGTTCTAGAAAATATAGTCTATAATTTTTCTTTTATAATCGCATTTGTGCCCACTTTTGAAGATTATTCAATGCCTAGTAATCTTCAAGAATCAATGGTTCACCCAAGGGTTCACCTGTTCACACGCGAATATTTTCGCGAAATATCGTATCAAGTATTTGTGCTTATTGTTTTTGTACTCATAGCAAGAAGTTATGCTATTATTGAAATAATCCTGTGTAACTATTCGATAGCCGTATGATGCACCAACAAATTGTGAATTGTTTTGTTTATTTCGCCCTTTGAGTAATCCTAAGAATATTGTACCATTAATTATTAAGAACTTACTGGCGTTTTGTTTTATATTGTTTCATGTGGAGCTGATAGGACCAACCAAACCTAACACAGACACGACACAAAAATGGGCCCCCATGGAAATCCTGTGGAAACCTCAAGTAGAGGAGTCCCTCCCCAGCAAGTACCGAATCCACGATGAACCCATCTGTAGAAGATGCGATGAGCCATTCAATAAACCCCATTCCAAATTGGAGGGATTCAGACCAGAAATTCCAATGCTGTATGGAACTGGGTTAGTGACCCATTGCATAACACGAACAAAAGTTAACACTGCACAATGAACAGGCGATTGTTACAACAGCGTCATCGATGCACTATCCACGGTAAATAATCTGGCGATCCATTGATCCACTATCGATCTAATTTACATACAAAGATCAACCAAAATGAGATGAAACGTGGGTGCTTGAACCTCAAAATGTCAAAAGTCATCTGAATCGAGTAGGGTGACGGATGACATATTAGAAAAATGAGGACAGCTCTACTCCAGTCTTTTCTTGATCTTAAATAATGGACATCTATCGGCGGGTAGCACAGTTGCTGGAAGCGATTCGGATCAGTCTAGGGAACAGGACCGTCTTCACGATTTTCCAAACTGAATGGGCCATAGACTTTTCAACGTTAAAGTGAAGTGTTAGTGACTTTTCATGTGGTTGGACCTTTTTTATGGACTCTTATCTTAACAAGTTCTGCTTATATCATTGATTTCATATATGCCATTTTTTATTTGTTTACATGTAAGGATTTCGATGGGAACGATAGATATTTTTTTTCTTTAATTTTGAACTCTCACCACATTCAATGATTTTTTTATATAGGATTCACAGGGTGTTCCATGTATTACTTTTGCATGAATAATTTCAAAATGTTAATTTCATTATTTCAATAAGGTTGTTTTGGGTATATATATATATTTTCTATAAGTATTTAGGTGGAAAGTTTTTCAAAAGCGGGGTCCGCTTTTCACGGGTGGTGGAGATGTGTCAAAAGCCAAATTTTCAGAAATACTAATTTCTGAAAATATTCAATTTTCCAAATTTATAACCTCAGTGCACCGCACTGTTACGGTCGAGCTAGTAAAAGTTCATTTACCTAAGTGTTATGATATTCGGCAATAAGCAATAATGCAATAATGCTGAATAGCGATATTAGACTTCGATCGAAAAATCGCGACAAGAAGATTATTAGTTTCCACCTTTCGAAGAGAACACATCCATCACCCCTGAAAATGTACTTCTGGTAAGTGTACCATATCTTTGTATTTTCATATCACTGAACCATATCTTTGTATTTTCATATCACTGAACTTTATTTCTAACATTGTTGAAGGCTTGATGTTTTATCTTTATTGCAATAAACCTGGATATTTTCTACCAATGATTATTATTGCTATATAAATTCTACCATCTGAGTTAACCCCCAAACCGCGAGCAATTTGGGTTCGCGACAATATACAAACGGTTAGTTAGTTTTTTTTTTACTTTAATAGAACGTTAAATTTTTTTTTGTAGACATATATACATTATTTTCAGAATTTACAGTTATCGAGGACCCATGACCTCCTTGGAATTTTTTTTTTATATCACAAATAAATGAGATTTCGAATAATCTGTTATAGCTGGCCAGGCCATAACAGTCACGAAATTGGGGAACTATACAAAAGGATAAACAGATGCACATCCATCAAATCGCTGCCACATTCACTCACTTCATACACTAGTAAGTCGCACTCATCTCTTATCCTTGATAGGGTTTCAAATCTTTCACATGGTATTCTCCCACACTTTTACCATTCATATCATTCAGATCATATACAAGCCTCGATATAACCTTTTTCACAGTTCACAAAGTGAACTTGGGTGCCAGCTTGGCGGAAAATTTATTCGCTTTGTTTGAGAGGAAATGGTTTTTTTCCATACCCTATCTCCAACTCTATAGATATCTGCTGGTCTTTTCCTAAGGTTGTAATACTTTGCCCGATGGTTATAGGCATCCGCGAGGTTACGACGAGCATCCAGGTAAAGTTTAGGTATATTATCCATCTCTTGTCCGTACGCAACTCTGGCTTCCTGATCCATTCCATAATTTTCGGTGGATCCGATTTTTCCATAATACGAACCATTAGCAGGCACATACCTACCGAAGTTTAGAAAGCTTGGCGTAAAACCCGTCGATTCGTGGATGGCTGTCCTGAACGCAAAACCTATCTTGTGTAATTCCTTGTCCCATAATTGATGGTCTCCTTCTTCGAGGTAGGAACGAATAGCGGCTTCTAGTACCCGATTGACTCTCTCGACCGCGTTGACCTGTGCGTGAAAATTGGCATTAAAAAATATCTCCGAGCCATATTCCGCTGCGAATTTCCTGAAATCATTGGATGTGAATTGAACCCCATTGTCACAACATATAACCTGGGGAGCTCCATATATCAGGAATACTTGTTCTTCTAGAAACTTCACGATGTGTTTAGTTTTTGCTTCTCTTAATGGGTTCAATAAACAAAATTTGGAAAAATAATCCGAAACAAGTAGAATATAGGAAAATCCGTTCTTACTTCGGGGCAGAGGACCCACTAAATCAACGGAAATGCATTGCCAGGGGTAGTTTACTTTCTTTGGGTGGCCCATGTACCCTGGTCGCGCTGCAGAACTTACCTTCTGCTGAGCACACGTTTCACAGTGCCTCACATACCTACGAACATCCTGTAATAGGCGGGGCCAATAATACAATTCCCTTATTCGGTGGAGTGTTTTATATACCCCTAAATGAGCTGCTTTCGGGTCGTCGTGACATTCTTTAAAGACTAAAAACCGATCGTCTTTGGGGACTACCACTTTCCATTCCGAAAAATTGGTACGAAGTCCAAACTCATGAGGGATATGTTTATATAAACGACCTTCCTCCTTCCAATCTGAATATTTTTCTGGACTAGCCCTGACTTTTTCAATTAGCCCTGTATACCATGGGTCCTCATCTATACTTGAGAGTTTTACTGATATCAAACAAATTTCTACGGGAGCCCTAGAAAGTGCATCCGGTACCACATTCTGGCTTCCTTTACGGTGGATAATTTCCATATCATACTGACTCAGTCTCATCGCCCATCGAGCTAGTCTTCCTGTTGGATTCTTCAAGTTGCTCAACCATAGCAACGAACTGTGGTCGGTCTCCACGGTGAAATGAACACCATCAACATAAGGGCGAAATTTGTCAACGCCAAACAAAACTGCTGCACACTCCTTTTCTGTAACTGTGTACCGTCTTTCCTGTTCAGTCAGGGTTCTGGATGCGAAGGCTATAACCCACTCGGTTTTATCATGTCTTTGAACTAGAACTGCGGCTACACCGACATTGGAGGCATCACAACAAATAACGAAGGGCTTTGTAAAATCCGGCGCAGCTAAGACTGGTGTGGATATCAATGCTTGTTTGATTGAGTGAAAAGCACATTCAGCTTCTTCGTTCCAAGATATCTTCTGAGATTTTTTTCGTCCTTTCAAAAGTGCATTAATTGGTGCTGTCAGGGTAGAATAATCTCTGATGAAACGTCGATACCAACTGCACATACCGACAAAACGCTTGACTTCAGTAGCGGTCGTCGGTTGAGGGTATTCTAACATCGCTTTTACCTTCGTAGGATCCGTCCGCAGTCCATCCTGATCCACCACAAAACCTAGATACCGTAAACTAGGTCGGCAAAAAAATCATTTTTCCAAGTTTATTGTTAGATTTGCTGATTTCAGCCTAGCACACACAGTGCGAAGTATATCCAGATGAGTCTCAAAAGTTGGGGTGGCGACAATCACGTCGTCTAAATTACCAAAGACGAAGGGATCGGTCAGGCCCTAAAGTGGAATCCATTAATTTTTGAAGCACCTGTGCAGCGTTGCACAGGCCAAACGGCATTACCTGGAACTCATACAATCCTCTCCCTGGTACCACAAACGCTGTTTTCTCACAGGAAGCCTCTTCCAGAGGAATCTGCCAGAAAGCGGATTTCAAGTCTATGCTGCTCAAATATCTCGCACCAACTTGGATAGGATGTGATCCACCATTGGCAAAGGGTATGCACACTTTTTTGTTATAGAGTTGAGACGACGTCCATCAAAACAAAAACGGGGTTCGCCATTTTGTTTCTCGACAATTAGAACCGGACTAGCCCAAGGACTCGTGGAGGGGCGGACTACGTTCAGCTCCAGCATTTTATCTAATTCCTTGTTCAGTATATCCAACCTGTAAGGGGACATAACATGATGGCGTTGCTTCACTGGCTCATTGTCACCCGTATCTATGGTATAAATTATTTTGTTAGTACGTCCCAATTTTCCAGAAGACAACTTTTTGAATTCCTCAATGACTTGATCAAGTTGCTTTTTCTGACATTCATCAAGTTCTGAGCTCGAACAAATCCTGTTTATAACGCAGGCTGCATTTGGTTCACTACCCTCCATACATTTATCACCAATGAAATAGCTATTCGTACCAAAGTTCAATGTGATATTGAAGGCTCTGCATGCATCCGAACCTAAAATGAGGTTGTGGGCCAAAGAAGGAACAACAAGGATGTTGAGCAATTTTACACAACCTCCTAGCTCAATTGGTACAGTAACCTCTCCACTTATTCTTCGCTTAGTTCCATCTGCAATACTTATGCTCGGATTCGAGCAACACTTCATTTGTAAATCAAACATTTCCAACAGATCTAAGCCATTTCTGCCAATCACAGAATGACTAGTCCCACTATCTAAAAGGCAGATAACAGGCCTGCCAAAAATTTGTATAGTTACGTATGGCCTATTATCATTTTCTTTTGCAACAAATACTATGTTTGTTTCTTTCACTTCCTCTACACAAAATTTTCTTACTTTTTCTAGCCACAGTTTCCAATCCTCAGTTATCCTGTAGACCTTGGAAGTATCTCTAGAGAAACGGCGGTCTACTTTTCGCTTCCCCTTCTCCCATTTTTTGAGCAGTTTTGGCAGTTGGGACGAATTGTTCCCCTAGTACCGCAACCATAGCACGTGGGTTCCCATTTCTTTTTACAATCTTTTTTG
The DNA here is from genome assembly GCA_032362365.1 of Zygogramma bicolorata. Lineage (NCBI taxonomy): Eukaryota > Metazoa > Arthropoda > Insecta > Coleoptera > Chrysomelidae > Zygogramma > Zygogramma bicolorata. The sequence continues at coordinate 153,360 of JAVJAQ010006090.1, read as the reverse complement.
AGGTGGCCTTGTTCATTACACTTCCAACAAGTAAGAACTGCAACCCTCCCTTGGGTTGGAAGTCTGGAATTCATAAACTTTTCCACACTTGCAGAGCTGTTAGGACGCCCTTGAATATTAGGAGAAGTCGTCGATGGGCAGTGGCAACAATTTTGGTAGGTAACGGCTCCCAAGTTATCCTCAAGACGTTCTTCTGAGTAGCACAAACCTGGTTCCAATGTAGCTATATTCCTCCTTGGAGGTGGTCTGAAGGTATCAGTATCCTCCAGTTTTCTACAAATTTCTACGAGGCTATCGATTGAAGGGACATCCTGTAGAGCTAAATGAGATTGGTATTGAGGTAAAACCCTAGCTTTCAAAATTTTCAGCTTCTTGTCTTCCGTTGGCTTCTCAGTCAAACATTCAAAAAGATTTTCCATAGTGGAGATATAGATGACAACCGGTTCCCCTTCATGTTGTGTTCTTCTCTCGATCTGCTGCCAAAGTTCCGTATCGTAATCTGGAGGGAGAAAATCCTTCCTCATAGCTGCTACCAAGGTTCTCCAGGAATCGAACCTATTCCTTCTAATCTGAGCTCGATACCATTCCAACGCATAGTCCTCGAAAAGATCTGAAGCAGCATGAAATACACCTTCTTCCGTATAGTTTCGGGCGATCCGGAGCTCATCAACCCTTTGTAGGAAAGAATTCAGAGAAATTTTATCATTTCTGCCATTGAACTTCACTGGCCACTTGTATACTGGCACGGATTTAGATGTTTCAGATGTAACGTTTGTAGACTGAAGTTGACCACCCATATCACCTTTGGCAACTCTATCCAATATTTCTTGCAAGTCCTCTTCTAATGCCGAGACCGTTACAATATTATCGCCTCTAAAGTTCGCTGCTTCTTCCTCATCCTTGTGTAACCTAAAGAGACGACCTAACGTATGATTGATTCTACTACAGATTCTATTCGCAACCTCAGTGTTGATCCCATCAAAATCATCAATTATGTCTCTGATGGAAGTGATAGATTCTGTGAGTTCTTTCTTCTCAGTTTCGAAATTGTAACCTTCTGTTTCATACTTATGCACTTGAGGATGTGCCAAGTCCTTTCTCAACTCCCTTTTTAGGTGTTTCCTCTTCAATGTTGCATCAACCCTATCAGTTGTTATGCCCCTGATTCGAAGTTCATAATTAAGTTCGTGAGTTCTCAAGTGGATTGGCTCCATGTTATAATTCACCTCCATTTTGTTTTTTGTTTTTTAGGCTGACAGCCAAGTTCACAGTTTAGTATCGGTATGCAAGACAAGTTTATATACACAAATTAAATTCAAACAATTCACTATATTTGGTAGAAATAAAAAGCAAACAACAAAAAAAAACTTCAGGAAGCACACTATACAATTATTCAGTACATCTACCACTCTGTACTCCCTGCAGGATAAAATAAAGTCTACCAGATCAAGTTCATCTCATGTTTATCTCTCCAAAACCCCTAACACATGAATTGCAACCTGTATTGAAAGTTTTGGCACACCCTGTATAATGTTGACCAGCAATCAATTGAGAAATAAATGATACTCTCTGATGACACCACCCCAAGTGAAACTAAATTTTGTCTTGTCCTAGGAATGGGGAGGGGTTAGGAAAATGAGTCAATAATGCCCGGATTGAACTAATTCAAAGAATTCCACTAAAATGTTCAGGTCCCTAGTTGAGGCGCCATTTTTGTGCCGTGTCAGTTTTTTTTGTTTTGACTGCTAGCTCAGTTTCATTACGAAATCTGAGTTCTTACCTGAGACAGGAACCTCTTTTATTTCTGCTTTGAATAGCTCACTTGAAGTTATAAAACAAAAATGTGATTGACTCGAGAGAGCGCCAGTTAGCCCGAGGGATAACAAGGGAAGAGGAAGGACAAGACAATATGAACTTCAAGAAGTAAATGTTGACAAATATAATATTTTCACTATGATCGATTTATGTGAAAACAAATTAATAGCACTATAAATGAACTTGTGGAGCTAATCAGCTGATTGATAGCTTAGCATTAGCTTGTTAACAAAATTATACGTTGCTTGACAGCTGTCAAACCTTCACAATTATTTACATTAATTGATAGATTGATAGTTCCGCATAAAAGTTTGTTTCACTGCAACCAATTAATTGGGGGTGTGTCGAAGCGAAATAACAGATAATAACTCACAGTTTTGAAGTAACTACAACCTACTAGAAGCGCAATGAGTATCTCTCCAAGGTTCTCTCGTATCAATACAACCCAGGAGGTGGGTATCAAGGTAATGCAGGTACTCACAGACTCGCAGAAGTTTACTACCTGCTCCAGGGCGAAATATCACTCTATGCAGGGGTCCTCCAGGCTGATTTCAGATACACTGGGTGAATACCAAGGTGGAGCAGGTACTCACAGACTGCTATCTCGGTAGAAGTCTGAATGAAGATGTCAACTGGGCAATCTGGGCTTTGTAGGTTAAGTCTTCGTCGAGCTCTCCAACTAGAGCAGGTCCAGGGTCCAGCGAGATGATGGTGACAATGAATGATGGTATCTTATACTGGTTTCTGGTTTATACTCTCTTTGTACGAGCCACAATCGGACACAAAGCATACATTCCTCAACGACCATGCCGGTAAAAAAAGGAATGATTCAGCTTTCGTTCTCCCGGAGTTCCAACTTGCCTAAAAGATCATTATTTGCCAATCCACTTTCCCTACAGTAATTGCTCATTCCATCTTACCCTAGATTTTCTTAGGCATAACACTTTCAAAGCTTGAAACTTTTCGCATTTTCTTGCCTCATACTACCGGCCCTTTTTCTCTTCCTCTCTTTTTTTTTTCTCTCTCACCTCCATGCACCAGATCATTCTCTAAGACACGCGCGAGATTCAAAAGTTGAATTGATTCCCAGTGTAAAAAGAAAAACACAACAAAACCTATTTTGTATACGAACTCTATTGATACAGCAAAACTGTTTTGAATACCATCTCCTGCTCAGAATTTGTCATTCTTCCCTCAAAATGCTATTTTCAAACATGTGTAGAGTGGGTCACCTAATCACCAGGGACGGAAATAGGCCGTTGTTTGGCATAAAATAGTTTCGTTAGAAACATTCTAACTGGGCGACCTGATTTATAGACGGGGACTTTATTAGGCGAGGCGCTTTCATAGGTTTTGATATCAAGAGAAAAATAGGAGTGACCATTCGGAGTGTTACACATTTTTATAATATTTCATTCTTAACCTATTATTTCAATGGTCAATTTCCCATATTTTTTTCCTGTTTCTCAAATTATGAGTGATATACTTCCTAATATCTGTTCATCAGCTTAGAAACAAGTGTATTACTGAGGTTGAATAATCATAAAGAATATCTGTTCATTCAGCTTCTTATGATTACCAACGAAATAATTTGAGAATTTTTCGATTCCGGCCTGTAACTTTCTGAAATATGAGCGCTACATATTCCAATATCTGTTTCATCAGCCTGGAACTGTACTGTTGAGATTGGCCAAACGTATGGAATATCTGTTCATCCAGCTCCTTACGATTACCAATTAATCATTTCCGAATTTTACTTCCCTGTGTCGACTTTTTGGAATATAAATGATACACCTACCAATATCTGTTACATCAGCTTGGGAATGAGTTTAATAAAGATTGCCTAATCACGACGAATATCTGTCTATCAGCTCGTTTTAGTTAGTAATTATATATTATCAATTAGTTGGTTTCCTATGACATTCTGTTCTTTCGATATTTCATTGGTAATGACTCGAAAAAATCCTAGTCGTCGTCAACGTCAGCTAATCAAGGAAACAAAACTAGCTTTGAAACAAGTCGCAAAAAAGGTGAATTGATAGTTAGCATTAGCCTTTCACACTTAGTAGACATTAATGAAACCAACCCCAAATTATATTTTATCCTTAAACAGATGCCAAAATGTTCTTCTGAAATAGAGTTGACAAGTGAAGAAAAAATACAAGAGAAATTTAAAAGATTATTTGGTGAAGATATTTTTTGACTTCATGATTATTATTGATTCATGATTACTGATTAATTTTATTGTATTATTAACTCAACTGACTATAGATTTGGTGATTTTTTTTTAGTTGATCACTTCTAGCTATCAGTATTAATATAGCTAGTACTGGTGAAAGTTTCCCAGACAAAGAAATTGATGAATCCTAATATATTCTGTAGTATAGACATAACCTATCACTTATCTTCAACCACAAATGAATAATGTATAGATAAAAATACAAATAACATGGTAATGAATAGGAATGACAGGGAGAAAACCTTTTACTAGACGAGATAAACTTTTGGTGAAACTAACAGAAGAAAAAATGAATCCCAGCCACAGAAGTACAGAATTGTTTTTGAGTTCAATCGACCAAGCTGAAAATATATGAACCCCACGTTCCCCACAAAAACCATTAAGTCCTATTACTGAAGGATACGACTACGCAACACATCGATGAAGCATGTCACGTTGACCCTGTTACTGAAAATAGAGACGGACTTTTAGATAATCAAGACAGTGAAAACAAAATTTTAGACGAAATAACACATTCGACTCAGGATAATTTTGACATTCACGGCAGTTACTTTGACACATTTCAAAAAGATTACCTACATAATACCAAGGAGGAAACCGTAAACAACCAAAAATTCATGGAACAATTACTCGCACAATTAATCAATCAATTGCCAGACGAACCCCCAGTACAAATTCAAACTCAACAGCCAATCTTAAGAAACATGGCCAATATTACACTGACAGACGCCTTCACAGCAGCAAAGTCCTCAGCTACCCCAACCTTTATTTCACCACAAACTTTCAATCCAAACAAGGGAAATGCAAATTCATTCATTGATTGCTATGAAGGTACCTCAATAGCAAACGGTTGGGACGATAAACTAAAATATATTACCTCGAGACATTCTTAGAGGGTGCAGCGAACATCTGGTACAAAATTTACAGCGAAGAAGCAACTAATGCAGCGAAAACCTGGAAAGAAATCTGCGCTGATTTCACAAAGGAATTTGGAGATGAAGATATTGAGAGAAGTCTGGAAGCTCGCCTACTCCATTGGAAACAAGAAGAGAATGAGCCTGTCAAGTCCTACCACTACGACTTGAAAACAATGTTTTACAAATATGACCCTTCACTAAACGCTGGGGAATTCCGCAAGTTCTTTGAGGATGAAAACAGACCTGAGGTATATGCCGCATATCGATTGATAAGACCAGACACAATGGATATGGATAGCTTCAAGACCATCATCAATAAATTAGACGACATAATTTCGAAATCTTCCCTCAACGCCATCCCTCTAGCTACTCACAGTACTCCTACAACTACGACAAATCAAAATTCATTTCGTGGTCCGCAAAGATACCAATTCTCAAATCAACGTCAACAGAATCAATTTCAGCCACGGTATCACTATATCAACCAACCTCAGCCGAACTACCAGCCACAGACAAACAACCAACCGAATCAGTTCCTTCGAGGAAATCAAAGACATAATAACTACTACCAGCCGCGCCCTACCTACAACCAAAATCAAAACAACCAATACACAGGACCAAGATACAACCAGCAACAAAATCCCAAGAATTACCAACCAAACCCAAGATATTTGCAACGAAACTCCAATCACCCAAATGGGATAAGAAATCAGCAAAACAACAGAACTAATTATCCGAACCATAATACACCATATATCCCAAATACTAGAACAACAGACGGCAGGCCTAAGTGTTACAACTGCGGAAGAATTGGACATTTTGCTTCAGGATGTCGGGATAGGCAAACCCCAAACGGCACTGGACATCACAACTGAACCCTGGTGCTGTCCTATCCACAAATAGGGTTCACACCCCCTCACATCAATACAACATATTGACAATAGATGGGAACGTAAATAACCAAAACATAAAAATTATTCTGGATACAGGGGCAGAACAAAATATAGTAAGCAGGAACTTGTTTAGTTCTTATTTACCAAATAATATCGATAAATATCTGCTGGCAGTAGGGGGTAGAAGGATTCCTACTCTTGGAAAAACCAAACTATCAGTGAAAATCGAAAATTTGAGTACAACTGTGATACTATAGTTATAGATGAGCTACCACATCCTTCGATACTTGGAATGGAATTATTAAGGAAAAACAAGGCAATGATTGACTTTGATGATAACACAATAAAATTCAGTTATAAAAATGCCAACGCAGTTATAGATTTGTCCGAAAATAAGGAAGAGGGATTTGTAGGAGGAATGCAAAAATAATGTGAGAAAAACACTCAATGACATTTTGACCATAACATCTAATGAAATTAAAAAACATTTTCAAAATGCAGATATATAAAAAATATCCAGTGAGGCTCTAATCAACATCAGTTTCAATAATATTTCCCAGTGTGATGAAAAACCAGTTGATGAATTGCATCAAGAACAGGACAATATCAAGGAAGTAATACAGGAAGATTATCCTATATTACCAGTACCAGAGGAATTCAGTGATAATACTACCATGGAAGAAGAGGATATTTCCACAAACCTCTCAGCACTTGAAAATGGAATTGTTATACAGGATGATTGACAAGACAATAGGAAAATGGGAATTGTAATAAAGGTGTGTGTAAAGGTTTCATACCGTACGGACGTGCTCGCGTGTCGCTCCTGCAAAAGTGTTCTAATATCTTAAGAAGAACGTTTTACTGCCAGTTGTATTCTTTATAACCTGTTGTGAAAACATTGTGTGTGGATTGAACTCTAATTCACCCTTTAAAAACTGTTGGAAAAAAGTGCGGACTCGTTGTATTTTCAGCTTTGGGATTGCAATTCATTAATATTCCAAAAAATTATCGGTAATAATCATACCACTTATTATATTACCCCTGAATATACATGGATTCAAAAACATCGACTGTCTTTCAAACAAGGTAACTGCTGATAATTATGACATTTTGTGTCTCTGTGAAACATGGGCTGTCAGTGACGTCAAAATACCAGACTGTATGACGGATGAGTTTGAGATAATTTGCTCTCCGGCTATAAAGGAGAAGTCTCGAGGGCGAGCCAGTGGTGGCCTGGCGATCCTTTACAAAAACTATTTCAATGTGCAAATTCTCGATACTTCTCCCTGGTGGATTATATGTCTTTTTTCCTATCAACATACAAAATTTGTAGTATGCACAATTTATTTCAAACCATCTCCCAATATCGACGATGCCTTAGATCTTTTACAAATATCAATGAATCATATTTTTGAAAACTTTAGTGAATATGCTTGCATTGTAGTTGGTGACTTCAATAGTAGAGTTGGCGAAATAGGCACGATACCTATGCAATTATTAGAAAATACAAATTTACTGCCTAGTATGGCAAGTCTTGATAAAGTGATTGACAAGAAAGGACGCCTTCTCTATGACTTCATGTTAGCTAATAATTTCTCTCTCATTAATGGCTGCATACCATCAGACCATCCCGCAAATTTCACCTACGCTAGCTCGCAAGGTCAGAGAGTAATTGACTTGATATTCTGCAGTAATGATAAGCTAGATATTGTAAACAAATTTGAAATTCAACATTATATTACTCTTTCTGACCATTTCCCCATATCTCTTCAATTGAATTTCACCCCCTTTACCTCTGTCACTGTAGGGTCGGGTCAAAATGATACTGACATTTTGTGCTGGGATAATGAAAAAGCTTCTCTATATGCTACTTTGATGCAATTTTCTCCTGCTGTGGGATTTCAGGGTGAGCTGAATGAATACGATGAAAATTTTCAAGCTACAATATGGAACATTGCAAAACAAATAGATCTTGTGAGAAAGCAGAATATGCATCCCATCATGTACAAAAATAAACCTTGGTTCGATTTAGATTGTAATTTCGCGAAAAGACACTGCAGAAATGCTCTTAAACGTTGTAAAAGTCAAAATTTCCGTGAACCTCTCAATACTTATTATTTCCAAGCAAAGAAAGAATATCAAAATCTATTGAAACAAAAAAAGTGCAACTATGATAAACTAATTCTGAGCAAACTTAGCGAAACTAAAAACCAAGTCGCCTTTTGGAAAACTATAAAATCATTTAGATTTACGCAGAATGTATCTGCAATAACTTTGGAGGAATGGGAAATTTTTTATGATGACCTTACTGTACCAAAACTTGTGTCAGATATAACATTTTTTGATGCAGCTCATGAATATCTTGACTCCCCTATTACTACTGAGGAGATCGATAACACTTTATGTAAAATGAAAAACGGTAAATCTCCGGGTAGAGATGGTATCAGTTATGAGTTTATAAAAGGCCTTCCTCAAAATTGGAAATTATACGTCTGCAGTCTCTTCAACAACATTTTCAGTACCGAAAAGATTCCTCGTAGTTGGAACGACACTGTGTTAACAATGGTACATAAAAAAAATCAAAACTGATCCGAATAATTACCGTGGCATAGCATTAATAAGTTGCCTTGCTAATGTCTTCACATCCACTCTGTTAGAACGCTTGTCAAATTGGTGCGAACAGAACCAAATTCAACCAGAATGTCAGTCTGGCTTCAGGCAAAATAGGGGGTGCCTTGATAATATCTTCGTTCTGAACTCGGTAATACAAATACACCTTGGACGGAAAATATATGCCGCCTTTGTAGATTTCAGAAGGGCATTTGACTCTGTCAATCATCTCCTGCTATGGCACAAGTTATACAAGGTAGGTATCAGCTCGAAATATGTTCGGATTCTCAAAAATTTGTATGATCACGCCACAATGTCTGTTAGAGTGAACAATAAATTCTCTAAAACTTATGATATATCTCAAGGCGTATTACAGGGCGAATCATTAAGTCCAATTTTATTTTCTTTATTTCTTTCTGACATCGAGAACTACTTTCACTCCAGAGGTCTCACAGGGGTAAATATAGACGGCAAGCATGATGTGATGATGTTGTTGTATGCAGATGACATTGTCCTATTAAGTGACTCACAAATAGACATAACCAAAAAATTAAGGGTGCTCGAAGAATACTCCCAAGAAAATAAACTACCAGTAAACAAGACTAAAACTAAAATAATGATATTCAGTAGAGGGGGATACAAATCAAACTATCAATGTAAGTTTTTTTTCAACAATAAGCCTCTTGAGGTTGTCAAACATTTCACTTATTTAGGTGTTGTAGTTTCGTCCTCATCTTTTTTTCTAGAAATGTCTAAGGAAGCAGTAGCAAAAGCTACTCAGGCAATCGGTGCAGTCATGAACTTGATGTGCAGGACGAAAACAACTTCTTGGGATGCAAGGATAAAATTATATGATTCCATCATCCTATCGTCTTTGTCATATGGAATGGGCATCTGGGGCTTACGCTACCCAGAATTAATCGAACGAATGTAAGTCTTTTTCTTCAAGCGTTCATTATCTCTGTCTAAAAATACCCCTGACTACATTGTTCGCCTCGAAACTGGGACATATAACCTCAGTCGCGTAATTTTAAAATCATCGCTCTCATGGCTCTCAAGAATAAACAAAATGAAAAACACTCGATTACCAAAAATGTGTTTTCTTCGATTGCGTTACTTGAACTCAGACCCCAAATTCAACTAAACCCTTCAAGTGAAGGAATACCTATCTTTCTCGGACCAAGGTCATCGAAGGAAAGCATTTCTGGACAATCCCACTAAGAAAAAATCACAAAGCATTCTAGACAGTTATGAAAGCACACTACGTAGAAACGACCTAGAAAAACTGTCATTATCAAGCTATCCTTCAATTTGTCAATCCCTTCTGCTAAGTCCCACAGGTCAGACATACCTTAAGGTGTCTTGTCCAATATATTTTACAAAAATAATTGCACAAATCAGAACTAGCAATAGAAAACGCTTAAAATTTAGTTTTAATGGTTCCTGTTATATCATCGACGCAGAAGAGCTCTGTACAACTTACAACAACAGGAAACATTAGAATATTTACTACTTCATTGCCCAATTTTTGAAGGAATAAGGGAATGTCAGATATTTCAGCAATTGCATGATCTGAATGACCTCATAAACTTCCTCAATTGTGCATCTTTTCAGAGCTTGAAACAACTGGTCTTTTCTCTGATTAATATGTTGAAATTACGTTCGTTTATTATTAATGAGTGAACGTCATGGTTATCTGGAATAACATCGTTACTAGCGCATAAATTGAATCATGTAATCTAGATTGTGATTTTCCTATCGAATTGGAATACTTTTTTTCTCTACATTTAATTCTGCTAGACTGTAATCAAACACTCTTGTCATAAGAATTATCTTCTTTATATACAATAAATGTTATTGATTGATTGATTGAATAAAGGTCACACTCACGGAAAATTTTGTTGTTCTACCAGGCATTGATTATTATTTAACAGTTCAAATCGAGTATATAACAACTGACCAACACAGCTTCACAATGAAATGGAGGGATGTCCTTGTCTACCTCGATGATATAATAGTCTTCTCTAATACACTGGAAGCTCATCTGAGAAAATTAGAACAAGTTTTTGAACGATAACAAGCAAATACATGAATTGGAAGATGTTTCAGCCTTCACTCAATATTTTAGAACAAAAACACCCAGTATTCAGTATTCCATATTCAATAATCCAGGTTCATAGACATCAAAATTGATACGATTACAGGATATAGAAATATAAAACAATCTCGAAATTCTTTCATTGTTTTGGATGAATGACAGTTGGGTGAAACAGCGAAAAATCCTCTCAACGCAAGCCAAGCGAGTACTGAGTTGCGACAAAATCGTTTTTTAATTATGCTTATGTATCAAGCTATTTCGCAAAAAGTAGAAATAAAGTGAAATATTTATCTGTTTTTGAAAACTGTATCAACTTTTTTCTGGTGTTTTTAATTTTTGCGAAATAAGTTGTATTCAGAATTACAATTGGTGATAAAAATGCGTTGGAAAGATGTTAGGTATGAAGCACTAACTTTGTTGAGGTTTGGCTAAATTTGAGAAATCGGCAAATGTCAAATTTTCGAAAAACTGTAAAAAACTAAATTTGTACTAGAGGGCTAAAAATTGGCATATTGGTGAAAAATTAAAAAACAATCACCTTTTCTCTTTACCGATTTTCGAATTTTCGAGCAATAACTGCTTCTCTAAACATTTTTTGGAAAAAATGTCAAATTTGACAGGGAAGAAAAATCACTTGATCGGTCATATGCATGTCATTTGGCATCATTTTTAAAGCATAACCTGATGGAGATATCAAAAGTTTCTTGAAGAGATGAACAAAAAAAATCCCATTTGATGCGGACTTTATGTGTGACACTGTATATATATATATATATGTTGGAAGTTTAGGCTATAACACAAGCCGTCAAGAAATTCCGTATTTATTTGATGGGAGATGAATTAAAAATAATTACTGATTGTTCTGCGTTTCAAAAACCATGGCTAAGAAGAATTTGACCACCACGGTAAAAGATGGGCATTATTGCTGAAAGCGTATAGACACAAGTTGGAACATCGAAAAGGTAATCAGATGTTACACGTTGACGCTTTGAGCAGATATCCGATGATCATGACGATGAGCGAAGAAAAAGGCGGTATGACAGCAAGAATTAAAAAGCACAAGAGAGTGATGAATATCTGAACAGTATAAGGAAGGTAACAGGAAAAGAAGATTACGAAGATTAGTTTGTGAAGAGGAAAATGTTGTACAAACTCAAAGATGGAATAGAATTATTAGTAGTTCCCAAGGGAATGCAAACAGAAGCTATCAGGAGAGCACATAATATTGGTCATTTCTCGGTTGAGAAGACAGAAGAAATCATAGAGAGAGAGAGAGAGAGAGAGAGAGAGAGAGAGAGAGAGAGAGAGAGTTTCAGATGCCTAAACTGAAAGAGAAGATTGGTAAGTTCATAGCTAATTGCGTAGAATGCATATTGGGGAACAGGAAGGAAGGGAACAAAGAGGGCTTCCTGCATCCTATACCTAAACAAGATGGAGTACTGCACACTTACCATGCTGATCATCTTGGTCCAATACCCTCTACCAATAAGAATTATAAACATATTCTCGTAATCATTGATGAATTCACGAAGTTCACGTGGATCTACGCTACAAAGTCGACTACGTCCAAAGAGACCATAGCTTGGTTTGAAAAACAGAAACAGATATTTGGAAATCCCGTTCGGATTATCAGTGATAGAGGTACATCCTTTACCTCAAATGAATTCCAGGAATACTATAAGAATGAAGGAATAGCACATGTCTTGATTACAACTGGCGTACCTCGTAGTAACGGACAAGTCGAGAGGATTAATAGAATTATAATACCTGTTTCAACCAAACTAAGCGTCATAGAAGATCCTACGAAGTGGTACAAGTACCTAGAAACGATGCAACGAGCCCTTAATTCGACGTTTCAACGAAGTATTGCAACTTCACCATTCGAAGTTTTCATGGGAGAGAAGATGAGGAATAAGGAGGATCTGGAAATCAGGGAGTGGTAAGAAAGAGAGTGGATGGAGTTCAATGAAAATAGAGAAGAGATCAGGAGCAGAAGTATAGCTCAAATTCTGAAGGTACAGGAAAAGAATCGTGAAAGATATAATTTTAGGAGAAGGAAACCCAAATTATATAGTGAAGGTGACTTAGTTGCCATAAAGAGAACTCAGTTTGGGAGTGGGTTGAAAGTTCACAAGAAGATCTTGGGTCCAAATGAAATCGTCAAAGTTAAACCGAATGAACGGTACGATGTTGTAAGAGTTGGAATTCATGATGGCCCTATGAGGACCTCTACTTGTAACGAGTATATGAAGCCATGGGGCGACAATGAATCGGAATCCAAGGCGGATTCATGTCAGGACGGCCGATTGAAGGAAAGTGTTTTTTATTATTCAGGTTTTAGTATTCCGCAGTTTCAGTTTATTATATTACCTATGGCAACAGCGCCATTAAACTCTTGGATGAGTAATATTTCATTTTGCTGGTTGGCGCAGACGGTTCTATTTTCCCTGAGAGGGGAGACGTTATATTTTTAGATATCGGTCATGACCCAGGCGAAGTCAGGTATAAAATTTGCAAAGTCGGTAGTCAGTCAGCTGTTAGAGTTCATTCAGCGAAGACGAATTATTGAAAACGTTGAAGACGAGTCAACAGCCGGGTCGATATTTAGAGTTTTTGTTTAGTAATGGATGCTGATTGTTATGTGCCGTATAATAAGTACTAATAGAGTCTGTGCCAGTGTTCCAGTAGAAATTGTTTTGTCATCGTTGACCAATATACAATCGTTCTTTGTTAATCCGAGGCCTAATCAATAAATCAATTGCTAGACAACACGAACAATCCTACATTCATATATATATGGCAGAAAATGACACTACACAATCCTACTGTCAGTATTAATGTTTTTATGCAAAGCACAGGCCACTAGACTTGACGCAAAATACACTCGCGTTAGCTCATCTTTTTGAAAATGCATTGCATTATATTTTTTTTCTCGTGAATGCTCAAGTTTTAGAAAAAACCTGTAGAGTTAAAAAAGTTAGTCAATGAATTGAGCTTTTCAGTCATACTTTTTTAAAGAAAAAATTTTCATCTAAAAAAAAGTTGTAAGAAAAAATATCTTAGGGGTTGAAATAATCAACCCCTTCTAAGCATACTTCAGGGTTGAAAAAATTTCAAAAAGTGTACTCTTATTGCCAGATAATGTTTACCAAGTTTCGTGTCTTTAGCTTGATATACAGGGTAAATGAAAAAGAAAAACCAATTTTTTTTTTATTTTCGAAGGGGTGTAGCTTTTCCGGGGAGGGTTTTTTCAAAAAATTTTATACCAAACACTTACATTGATTTTCATCACAGAATCACCCCTTTAATTTTTTCGGTGTTATTTAGATACATCCTGTATATATATATATATATATATATATATATATATATATATATATATATATATATATATATATATATATATATATATATATATTAACGCAAACTCCCACCATCATCCGGCACAAACCAATTCCGTTGTGAATTCCCTCATCCACAGATCCGTCAACCTCACAGACCTCCACAACAAACCACAGGATCTAGCCCAACTCAAATCAGCCCTTCTTCAAAATGGATTCACAGACCATCAAATTGACAGATCCATCCGCCGCCATCAAACTTCTCATTCCATTCCCAGAGACCCAACAGACAACAACGTTCCCCACGAAGCTTTTCTTCCCTACATTAAAGATGTAACTGACAAAATCAGCCGAATTCTCAAAAAACAGGACATAAAAACTATATTTACAGCCAGCAATAAAATCTCCACATTCCTCCGCTCCCCAAAGGACAAAATTGTCAACGAATCACAGGGTATATATGAAACACCATGTTCTGATTGCCATAGAACATATGTAGGCCAGACCAACAGACGTGTGACAAGTAGAGTATACGAACATCAACTTGCTGTCCGAAAATCAGACTCATCTTCAGCTCTGTCCAAACATCATCAAGAGGCAGGACACAACATAGACTTTGCGAACACTAAGACCATCGCCACAGCAAAAACACTACAAGCTCGTATAATTCGCGAGGCCATCGAAATCGAGAAGCGACCTTCCTGCTTAAATAAACGTGACGACGGCCAGAGACTTCCAACTGCATGGAAACCCCTAATTTCCAGATGCCCAGTCCCCACCAAGACATCCGACGGTCCTTTAGTAGCACCCGCTGCTATAAATACTACCCAACATCCCTCGATACCTCAGTTCGATCTAAGGAGTAGGCAGATTGAGACCTTGGAAAGAACTCGTGACGAGACCTGGGGAGTAAGCAGATTGAGGCCCCGGCGTCAAGTCACAAACCCTTGCCCCCTGTGACAACACCTGAGGAGTAGGCAGATTGAGACCTCAGCGTGAAGTCACACTTACCTCTTGAAAATGGCTCCAAAATCGGAGCCGAAACGTCGAGAACAAAACTCCAGACGCGGTTCAACCCGAACTCAACATCAACACACAACTGACCGCGGAAACCTATCCGAACACACACACATATATATATATATATATATATATATATATATATCAGCTGTCAGTGACAGTGCCGACCTGAGGCTTTGTTGTATCTTCCGAATGAGTTTGGAAACTGTTTTGATGTTGTGTTTCTCCAAGAGTAACCCAATTCGGTCTGTGGCCCTCGAAACATATGGTAGATAAGCGAATTATATTTCTCGATCACACAAATAGTAATAGAGGTAGGGACTAACTGTTGAGAAAGTAGTTGGTGAAATGATTATTATCGAATTTTGTGTAGGAATGGGAAATAAATGGATGTATGTGAATGTATCGGGGAATCCTCACCGGATCACCGTGCTGGGTAATCGCACGTTAAAAGGTAAGGCCTCGTTGATCCATTGCTCGCACAAGTTTCGACTTCTGAGGGTTGACGTTCGTCAGCTGGTTGACAACGAACAGTTTCACAATATTGTGGGAACATGAAGGATGAAAACGATTTCACGATCCGTGTGGTAGGCGTCTATTTTGATGACGTCGTAGTACTTGTGGATGTCGTCGTTCTGGTTATAGAGTAACTGCTGGTTTTCTGAGTGATAGGTGAGCAGTGTCCTTATGATCCAACTCAAAACTGCTTTTGAGGCTATGGGCTGTATTGATCCTTGCCAGGGATACTGCCGTTTCTAAGTCGTTCAGTGTTTGTGAAATAACTTGAAGTATCAGGTTGATTTGTTCCAATACGTTTCTGGTTTCGGATAATGATTGAAGTCAAAAACGAGTCTATTGAGGTCGCATTCAATTCTCTTGACTTCCACTGAGATTATGTGATAGTAGAGAGATGGTTTCATTGTACCTCTCCATTATTCTGGTATTCAAACTGATATGTCGATTCACACGGCTTATTATGTTCCTTTGGTTGTTCTCTAGGAAAGCATTAGCATTCTCATATTTTCTAGCATCTTCTTCGTCCAGGTTTCCAGAAATTGCTTTGACTTTTGCTGGGTTTGGTTTCATCCCATTTGGAGTGACATGTGTCCTAGAAAGCTGATTTCCTTTTTTCAGAAATTCGCAATTGTCTACTTGTATTTTGAAACCAGTTTCTCGTATACGTTGGAATACTTTTGTGAGGTAGACCATATGCTCCTGTAGAGATGTGGAGAAGATTCTTAGATAGTCCCTTGTAGACCCTTTAGGACGTTGTCCATAACCCTTTGAAAGGTCACTGAAGCATTATTCAGTCCGAAAGGCATCCGCAGGTACTCGTAGTGTCCGTTTTAGACGTTGAATGCGGTCTTAGGGATGTCTTCTTCTGCCATTTCTATTTGGTGGAACCCGCTTGCCAAATCCAGGGCAGTGAAATATTGACATCTGCCCAGTTTGTCGAGGATATCAGAAATGTGAGGATTCAGATACCTATCGTCTTCTCGTTGACCCTGCGGAAATCCACAACGATACGCTATATTGGTTTTCCAGAGGCGTCCAGTCTTTTCGGAACGACCCAAATTGGTGAGAACCAGGAAGATTGGCTAGGTCTGATGATTCCTTGGCCCAATAGCGAAGTTGTTTGTTTCTTGACTTCTTTCTCATGCACATATGGATATCGGTATGATTTGGTGTAGACTGGAATTTCGTCTTCGGTTATTATATGGTGTTTGACCTGATTGGTGAATGTGAGTGAGGAATCTGGATGGTTAAAATATCGGCATATCTCCTGCATAATTTTCTGATATGCATCTTCTCTTCTGGATTAAGGTGGTCTGTTCTGATCAGATCATCCATATTGCTGATTGGGTCTGTGTTTCCTGATGGGATTATGTCAGCAGAATAGATATGATGCTTTCGAAGATTTATTGGGTTGCTGCGTACTGGTTCGGCTTGAATAATTTGAAGTTCATCTGGACTGAAGTTGACGATTTCCGTCCAGGCTAGATAATCGTAGGTGTTCGTGAGAGCTTCACGGATGTAAGCGCCTTGCAGTGCCTGTCTTCGTATCATGATGGTTTTACTCTTCTCTTTTGCCGGTAGTCGTACTTACGTCACGCTGTCTGGCTCCAATTGAATAGAGTAGAACTGGGTCTTATTGGTGGTTTCGTAGTACTGGATTGGGAGAGAGGAGTATTCGGTTAAAAGGGAGGATCCAGGGAAATTCAGTTCAGCTTTGGGAAATTTCAGGTTATCGAATCCAATAAGGCCATCGGAAGTTTTGTGAAATTTCAATAGATAGAATTTGAGAACGCCATTTGAGTTGAACTCAGGGAATATGGAAATTTCTGCACGGTGATCTTGAGAATGATGTTGGAAAATGGAGCTGACGACAATGGGATCTTTTTTGATGCAATCCTTGTAATATTGGAAAGCTAAATCTGGATTGTGGAAGGATTTTGTTGATCCGGTGTCAATGAGGAGTATGAGGGGAGGATTTGAAATGGTTATATAAGGAAGATCTCTCATCGTCGAAGTTATGCAGTTACAGTATGTTTATTGAATTTGTCCTAGATCCAATGGAAAATTCACATCTGGTTTCTGTTGGTCTTCTTGAACCTGGAATTCTTCAGCTGTTTTTTGATCGGGATAAAAACAGGTTTTTTCAAGGTTCGCTTCATATCCAAGGTCTTCTTCATGTTGCTCATTGTTGAACATGGGAGCTGGATTGAAATTTTGTCTTGCTTGAGGTTGGGTTCTCATGCTCCTTGTTGGTGCTCCATAAGTATTTCTGGTACTGATGCTCATTGGTGTTGGCTCTTGAACGTTCTGCCTATTTGGTGATTCTTCGCTCACAGACTCGCTCACTTCATTGGAACGTCGTAGAAGGGTCAGAGACTTGTCTCTCTTCTATATATACTTTCTCACGGTCGATGCTCTTCCGAATTGTAATCAATCGTTCCCCACTTGGCAATATCTACACGGATGACTCGACGAGTACAGAATTCCCACCCGTTTGTTGTGAATTTGGAAACCTGTCGAACATCTCTTGCTCAGGGATCTTTTTTCGATAGAACAGCTGAGCTTTGGAACTCCTTGCCGAAGAAGGTTTTTCCTGAGGCTTACAAACTTCACAAATTCAAAGTGAATTTTGATTCGTATCTCATGTCCCTCGATTCACGCGATGTTCATTGAATATTACAAAACGTTGTTGGACTGAAGGCCACATCTGTCTCTGTTGAGTATTTGTTTGAAGTTCGAAGGTCGGTTGTTGAAGTTGAAAGACTATTTCGCAATATTGTAGATTTCTCATATATATTATTGTAGAGGCGAAAGAAACGGTTGTGGGAAATCGTGATTTATTTTTCGAGTTATCACATATTTGTGGTTTAGAGCGATAATTGTTTTCTAGCATTTATTCGAGAAATTATCAGGTATCATATTTCGATTGCGATATTCAGAAATTCATTCCGTTTTGCAGTTTTCTCA
Source organism: Zygogramma bicolorata (assembly GCA_032362365.1). NCBI lineage: Eukaryota > Metazoa > Arthropoda > Insecta > Coleoptera > Chrysomelidae > Zygogramma > Zygogramma bicolorata. The sequence continues at coordinate 134,944 of JAVJAQ010006090.1, read as the reverse complement.
TAAGTGTCCTTATTTTTCAGATCATGGAAGGTAAGGTAGGTCAACCCAAAAGTTGTTTGTGTCATTGGGCGAGTTCATTTTGAGAGGAGTGAGGTGTTTTGTTGCAGTTTCGACAAGTTAAGTTAATTATTTTGTTAACAACTTGTTTTTGTACGGATCTTGACCTTGTGTTTGCACACATGTAGTCTTTGGTAAAAGGAAGACCATTAAATTATGTTTGGTATAACACAGGAGGTACTCATGTCAATTTTTCTCAAAATGTTTTTTCTTAGCTGTCTGATTTTTTTTTTATTAAAACCGTTCTTCAACTTCCTGTGTTGCCATTGATCAAATAAATGAGGTTTTATAACCTTACTTATCCGTAACGATAGATACGAGAACGTTGCAACACCCATCTATCGGGTTAAGCTGATAGGCTGAAAAATAATTCCATAAATATAAATCAGAGAGATATTGTTATTGTAAACTAACTCATATAATTCCGGACGACCTGTTAATTCCAGAATATCTTTACCCTCCAGAAAGTCGTCCCTCTGGTGGTGTTCGTACAATTCTGGAGGTGAACTAAAAATTAAAAATTGTGAATAGCAAATAGAGGTGTTGTTATTGTAAACTAACTCATTCTCATTCAACAATTCTGAAGGACCTTTTAGCTCCAGAATATCATCGTCGTTTATCAAGGATGCTGGGGGCGTCAGTATACTAAATATTAAATTGTAAATATAAAAAAAAGTTTTTTGTAAAGTCATAAAATTCTGCAGGTTGTTCTGGCTCCACGAATACATCATTCTCCCAATGTTCTGGCGGGATGAGGTGGAATTACCCATCGGGAGATTGTGGTGGCGTTGGTAAGCTTGAATTAATATATTTGTTAGATTTCAAATAATGTGCTACAGAGTGGTCCAGTAAATTTCAGTTACCTTATTGTTCCAGGACATAAACAAAAAATGTTTCTACAGTTGTCACAGATCATGTGAGCCTGTGAATAATATTGATCAGAGACTTTCATATATATAATGAAATCTGAAACCACAAGTCTTCCGTTTCGGAAAAAAAATCATCATATCGGTTTGAGGGTCACTGATAATTTCTAACTATCACTTCTTGATGAGCGTAAACAATTCTTCCGTGTGAAAAAATAATAAAGCAGATATAACGGTTTTGGAAAACTGATAATTTCTAACACCTCTACTACATATTGTGAAATTTCAGGAAGACATAAATGTATGGTCAGGTTCGAAGTACTGAATTTCAATTGATTCAGCACATATTTAGGTGCTATTGATGATGGATACTAGAAAGGTGAAATAAGTCCAATTTTGATTCTGCGATGAGTAATTATCCATTCACAAGGTAATATGTTTGACATCTCCGCAATGAGTTGTTGAAAATTTAAAAACTGTCTTTATTATTTCTTCTTTGTTTCTTCCTCGGATGGCATCATGCCATAAACAGGTTACACTAGGCCATGAGTTTTTTTTCCTACAGGAAAAAACTTTCGTCGTATACTGTCAGCCTCTTTGTAAAGATGAAATTTCTGAACATTTCACATCGTGGGAGCATCATGACATTTTCTATGTCAACAGAGTAAATAATACTCTCATCCAGTGGCGGCTTCTCCTATTAGGCAGATGAGGCAGTGCCTCACCAATAATTTGCAAATTAAATAAATCACGAATTTATATTATTTTACTATTTGCATTCATTATTATATCAATAAGAATTATTATTAAATTAGTAAAATACGGTCCTGCCGCCGTCAATTACCGCGTTTCACTATAAATATCATCCATCTCATTCCTGCTTTAGGTGGTATATGGATAGAGGCTTGCCACTGCGTTTCTTTGTCTAGCGTATTACAATTGTTCTGTATGACACAGCCCAATCTATGAATAGCTTCAAAATACGCGTAAAAACTTCGTTTTCAGAGGCAAGCCTCGTAAGCGACACGAAAATTAACGAAAACTGACCGATTGTCTTTCGGGGAGGGAGCGTCTGCGTCTAATGAGTCTAATGCTAGTAAATTTTTAGGTTAACAGCACAACAGGTTGAGTTTGAGTTGAGGGTTAAAAGTGCACAGTGCACACTTTTTTATCATAATAGATAGTTTTCGGTTGGGTGAGCAGTGAATCTCGGTGGTTTTTCTGAAATATTACATTACTTATTACCGAAAAATGGATTTAGCGGGACCTAGCACAGCGTCACAACTTACCCAGGTAAATGTAAACATTCGCAATACTTGTGATCTTGTTAATATTTTGGTAAATGAGCAGAATTTTTCAAGTCATTCCTATGACGATAAATTATACATAGTTAAAGAAGTGAAGCGACCTTGTCCAGATTCAAGTAAACGTCTTGTTACTATCGGTGGAGTGGGGAAATCAAATCGGAGCTTTCAAAACACTTGGTACGAAAAGTGCGACTGACTTACTGGTAGTGTAACGTTAAACAAATTATTTTGCTGGCCGTGTATTACCGTGTAATGTTATATTTTTTTTTACAAATGGTATCACACAACTGACGAAGTAGAGTGACCACGCACTAGACTAATTTTAAATTCTAACTTTGCTAAAAATAAATTTTAACTGTGCCTCACCATTTTCAAATACCACGAGCCGCCACTGCTCTCATCATTCGAACCTTTGTTGGCATCTTTTTGATACTCTTTCCTTTGCCTCGGTTATATGTGTTTTCCATAGCACACATGTTTTGCAGTCATCTAGATTTAAATCATTTTCAGAGTGACCATGTAAATTAAAATGTTCACAGGCCTCACATTCCTCATGTCCAAGTTTGACAGAAGGAATGTTTTGTTTGGCGACTTCACTCCTGTATAGGTTATATAAACAGGTCATACTAGGATGTTTTTCTAAGAAGCTTGTAGCAGGCTACTTCCAAACAAGTAGTTGGAATCACCCTGTACGTCGTCAAAGGTATTCTCAGTACATCCGCGCAAATGAATGAGCATATTGCCTGCCGGTAAAAATTCCAATACTACGGATAGGAGGTTTGCGTTTTTACGAAGTTAGGTTTTTAGCAAATATTTCAGAGTCGATTCACGATTGAGAAGCGAAACTATTCCGATATTCCCATAGAAGGATATGAGTTTGGCAATTGATAACAGAATTGATTTGTTACTAATATTGACGGAAGATGATATATATTTTTCTATGTATATGATCAGCCGAACTATATCGAACTCTCGTCATTCTGTTGGAAACCTAAAAACACCTAGGTTTTTTTTATGGGATTACAAAAATCTCCAAAGATTCCTCACCGAACTGGTTGTTCATTTGTTATCTCTATTGTCATATACGTTGGATGACAATTTTTATGGAGCGTTGCAAAATCCATTTCCATGAAAGAAAGTAGCGAATGGAACGAATATCTTTCGAGAAATTTTATTTTTCTGTCGTGAGTGCCATCAGCCAAAATTGTTTCTTTGTTTATTTTTGCGTTGGACAACGAGAGCCGAATATTTACCGCAAGCAGTAACCAAAATAAGTTTCGACGCCTTTCTGCCATACCCGTTTCCTGATTATATTCGTGGAAATACCCTCCACTATTTATTGTTCTGTACATAGTTGATTTTCTTTTTGAGTTGTGAACCCTAAACAACTGTTTACAGATCATCAGATATTATTTCTAATTATAATCAATCATTATATTTCTCTGCGAAATAATATTCCTTGCGACCTCAAACTTTGGTCGACTGCTATGTTAGGAAATAAATGAGGTACGTGATTCTTCTGAAATCCAATTATATTCTTGTCTATCCTCCATACCTTTTCCGTTGAATCCTTTCGATTTGACTGGCGCCCTTTTGACTTACATTCGGTTGGATTTCATGAGAATAACATCTTTCTAAACCCACCCCCGCTGCGACATAATAAGAGCGGTCTATGCCTAGCTTTTTTCCAATTTTTTTTTAAATTAGCTATAAAGTTTTGGCGCCACAACGCAGGGCTTTTCAAACATAGTCATTTAGTAAATATTTTTTTAACTAGTCGGTGCATTAAGCCAAAATTCCCATAACCTACCATTTTCCTTTGGGAGAGATAGACAAGAAAAGAGGATAGTTCTTATCTTCCATACATTTTCGCGGAGTTCGAAAATAATCGTACAAAAAAGCAGTATTGGTTTTTACACTTGAAGGCGCTTTGGTTTATGAAACTGGAAAACGGGTCTGTTTCAAAATAAATGATTTGAATTAGATTGTCATTTCAAATTGATAATAACGATATATAAGATACAGGGTAATTGAGAATACTGTTTGGTATAATAACATTCTTTACAACTACTGTTTTTTGTGTTTATAGTGATATATGCTAAAGTTGAATTTTGTTTAGGTTGGATTTGAAAATTTTCTTACAGGGCGATTCAAATGGCCTTACCACAGGAATTGATCAAAGTGTTACTCTGACATTAATACATTCTAGACTCTAGTTGATCATTTTCTGTATGAACGTATTTTTTTATTGATCTTATAAAAAAAAGATATGAAAAAAGATTGATATCGAAAACTAATTCATATTGAATGAATGCACTGTTAGGTGCTATGAATTATATTAGTTGTATTAGTGGAGACTCACTCATTGGTTGTAAGTTTTGAGAAGTGATATACGAGGTGGAAAAAGTTGTTTACTAGTTTTTGTGCATTATTTTTTTGTTCATGGTTACGTGCAGTTAGTGTGAATTATTCACGTGTTCAGTGAATTTTAATCTTATCCAATCACAAATTCGAATTGACTGCCATAGATTTCAATATAGATCCTTATTATCTGCGAAGTCATCAGGTTAATTATGAACTGAAAATCCGAGGAGTGAACTGTTCATCCTCCGATATGAATCAGAAAAAATGGCGATGCTGCACCCGTGAAACAACGACATCATAATATGTCTTCCTATATGATGAATCACCTACACAAAGAACTCGACAAGATGTTGGAGTTAGGGGTTGTTCGACCATCTAGTAGTCCTTGGGCATCGCCAGTATTGTTGGTGAAAAAAGCGAACGGCGAGTTGCGTTTCTGTTTCGATGGAAGAAAGCTAAATAGCTTGATGAAGAAGGATGCCTACCCGCTGCCAAGAATCGATAATATCCTCAGCAAGTCAACTGGTGCCAAATGTTTGTCCAGTATAGACCCCAAGTGTGCGTACTGGAGATTCCATTGGAAGAAATTTTATGTGGAAAAACTACATTCGTTATCCCTTCTAGAAGACTCTTTGAGTTCGTGGTTCTCCCATTCGGATTGCATAATTCAGCTCAAACCCAACAACGCTTGATGGATAGTATACTTGGTTATGAAATGGAACCGTTTTGTTTCGTATACCTCGATGACATTATCATCGCTACAGATTCGTTCAGTCTGCCTTCTCTTCGCTACCTTGGTTTCTTATTGGACGTTCAGGGTCTTAGAACTGATCTACAGGAAGTTTCTGCCATTCTAAATTACCCAAGACCACAGACTGTAACCGAATTGAAACGTTTTCTGGGTGTTCGTGGCTGGTACCGAAGATTTGTTTCCAGTACCCATGACGTCGCTCATGAGAGGGAAACGAAAATCTCGGACACTAGTTTGGAACAAAGAAGCCGAAGAATCATTTGAGAAACTGAAAGGAGCTCTGATTTCGGCGCCTATCCTTAACAGTGCCAACTTCGAGAGAGTCTTCAGTATATAGTGCGACGCTTCCGATGTGGGAGTTGGCTGTGTATTAACACAAGTAGATGATGCAGGAGAAGAAGTAGTCATAGCCTTCGCTAACCGTATTCTGACCAGCTCCGAAAAAAAATATATCACCACCGAGAAGAAGTTATGTGCTGTTTGTTCGGACTCGAAAAGTTTCGTTGTTTTGTCGAAGGGACGAAGTTCAAAGTCATTACCGACCATTACAGTCTTTTATGGCTCCACAATTTGAAAGACCCAACAGGTCGACTTGCCAGATGGGCAGTTAAAATTCAGCATTGTGATATGGTGATCGAACATAGAAAAGGCTCGCTGAACACTGTGCTTGATGTTCTATCGAGAGCTCCGGTTTCAGAAGTATGCCTGTTAACTATGGAAGCTGCCGAATGTTTGAAAGATGAATGGTACCAGAAGATGGTTGATAATGTGAGGAATAAACCAGAAAATTACCCGGAGTGGATGTTGAAGGATGGTTCATTATATAAATATGTACCAATCGAAAATGAAGTAACACTTAATTTTCCCGAGTGGAAAGTAGTACTTCCAGAAACGTATAGAAGTGATGCTTTGAAAATCTGTCACGATGACCCCACATCAGCACACCTCGGCATTTTCAAAAGCCTCTCCCGTCTCCAAGAACTCTAATATTTTCCAAAAATGAGGTCTTTTGTCAAGAATTATGTCAGAAAATGTAAAATATGCTCGGCTCAGAAGGCAAGCAATATGGCTAGACCTGGATTTATGGGAGAGTTTCGAAGAGTATCATATCCCTGGCAAACAATTTCTGTTGATAAATGGGAACCTCTTCTTAGGTCTACCCAAGGATTCAGCTACCTACTAGTAGTTTCCGATTATTTCACAAAATTTGTTTTGCTCCACCCTTTGAGAAAATTCGATTCCAAATCGGTTTTCAAATTTATAGAAAACGAAGTTTTTCTTATGTTCGGTAGTCCACAAATATTGTTGTGTGACAACGGAGTACAATTCACAAGTAAATTTCTCAAGTCTTTGTGCGAGCGATATGGTGTAAGCATTTGGTACAACGCCCGATACCATGCCCAGGTAAACCCAGTCGAGAGAGTGAACAGAGTTATAGATTCTGCTGTACGTTCATATATAGTAGAAGGAAAACATAAAAATTGGGACGCCGAAATCCCGAAAATAGGCTGTGCCTTGAGAACAGCAATTCATGAGTCCACTGGTTATAGTCCGGTGTATTTAAATTTCGGTCGATATGTTCCGATTGATGGTCGTTTCTTATGGTCGCGTGGACGAGTTACACGGGTATGACCTAAACTCCTTCGACAGGGAAAAATATGCCGATGAGTAAGCTGAATTACCAAAAGAGTTCAAGGATGTCCAATTACGATTGAAAAAAACTTACGATCGGAACTGTAATACGTATAATTTGCGAAAACGCGAAGCGGACAAATATGAAGTTGGAGACCTAGTTTGGAAGGAAAATTATGTCCTGTCCAAGAGTGCTGATGCGTTTGCTGCTAAACTAGCCCCCAAAAATATAATGTGTCGAATTTCTAAAGTTATTTCTCCTTTAGTATATGAGTTGGAGGATGCCCAGAATGCTTAAAAAGTTAGGAAGATGGGATGTTGAAGCTCTCAAACCCTGTGTTGGAGAAGAATAAAATCAGAACCCAGAGTGATTGGTAGAATGCATGTGATACGATAGGTCGAGTGAATGTGAATTAGTGATTTCACGCTTTATTTATTGTTATAGAGGGGAAGTTATAATATTTGGTTTTGAAAAAAATGTTAATATATTCCTTTCAAATCAAATTGAAAAAATGTTTTTTTCAATTTCAAGCTAGGTTAACTAATTTTCTTTTGTGAGTACTTTTTCTAAGATAGTATTAGATTTTCCCAATGTCACGTGATACCAAAAAATTTCATTCTATCCGGAAGAAGTTTTTTTGGGGAAAAAGGGGGGTGTGTAGCAGGCTACTTCCAAAGAAGCAGTTTGAATCACCCTGTGTCTCGTCGAAGGTATTCTCATCACATGCGCGCAAATGAATAAAAATATTGCCTGCCGGTAAAAACTCCAATACTACGGATAGGAGGTTTGCGTTTTTACGAAGTTAGGTTCGAGAAAATATTTCAGAGTCGATTCACGATTGGAAAGCAAAATTATTCCGATATTCCCATAGAAGAATTTGAGTTTGGCAATTGATAACAGAATTGATTTGTTACTAATATTGACGAAAGATGATATATATTTTTCTATGTACATGATCCATATCGAACTCTCGTCATACTGTTGGAAACCTAAAAACACCTAGGTTTTTTTTATGGGATGACGAAAATCTCCAAGGATTCCTTACCGAACTGGTTGTTCATTTGTTATCTCTATTGTCATATACGTTGGATGACAATTTTTATGGAGCGTTGCAAAATCCATTTCCATGAAAGAAAGTAGCGAATGGAACGAATATCCTTCGAGAAATCTCATTTTTCTGTCGTGAGTGCCATCAGCCAAAATTTTGAGTAGAAACCTTTGTTTATTTCTGCGTTGGACAACGAGAGCCGAATATTTACCGCAAGCAGTATACAAAATAAGTTTCGACGCCTTGCTGCCATACCCGTTTCCTGATTATATTCGTGGAAATACCCTCCACTATTTATTGTTCTGTACATAGTTGAATTGTAAACCCTGAACAGCTGTTTACGGATCATCAGATATTATTTATTTATATATTGTATGTTAGTAAATAAATGAGGTACGCGATTCTTCTGAAATCCAATTATTTTCTTGTCTATCCTCCATACCTTTCCCATTGGATCCTTTCGATTTGACTGGCGCCCTTTTGGCTCACATTCAGTTAAATTTCATAAGAATACCATTTTTTTGAACCCATCCCCGCTGCGACATAATAAGAGCGGTCTAGGCCTAGCTTTTTTCAAAAAAAAAAATATTGAAAATTAGCTATAAGCTTTTATGCATCTTCATAATAGTTAAGTCGCTTGGAAGGTATCTCTCATCTGGTGCATGTTCTCGTCTATGATGGGAAATCATAGGATCATAGAAATTTATATTTTCTATAGTTATCTCATGGTTTGCTTTGTTTTTTGGCACTCTCCCCTTTCTCTTATCAGTAGTAGGTGCAATGTTATATTTTTGTTCGTAAACGTTCTGCAGTATTTTGTCATTATTTTTACTATAACGCAAAGTATTCAGGAAAAATGCCTTACAAACTTTCACTAGTAAGTACCATCATTGAGTATTGATTTCTTTTTGTCTTTCTTCTGGGATATAAGAATGACATTTGATTTTGCAATTATTCGAAGCACTATTACCCTCCACTGAATGAGCGTTTGCCTTCTCCACTATTTTTACTTTCCTTCTCAGCTCTAGAAAGGTAATGTTTTTTCCTCTTCCTAATGGTTCCTTTCTTTGTGAATAAATTCGAATTATCTGAAACCTCCTCAACATCTTGTTTCTGTGTTTCAATCGCTTTTGATTCTTGGAATTCCATTACTTCACCATTTTTATTTAACGTTGCACTATCGTTTTCTTGATCGTCATCTAATATCATATTTCCACTCAACGCTGCAAAGTCTTCTGTTTGATCAAATATTTTTTCATTCACAACCACATAGCATTCAGCACGAAAAAATTTGATTCAAGAAGTTGTTTCAATTCAAGATCATCTACTTCTATAGAAATGTTGCCTTCGGGTAAGTATTTACTTGTTTTAGGTAAAATATGGTCCCTATTTTCAATTGCAGTTATCAATACATTCTCCTGCAGAACAAAGTGAACTTTTTTAGTATAAATTAGTCTACAAAGCTAACACATATTTGAATTATTCATTCGCCAAGTTGATATTTTGAAATCCAGGAAATTAAGTTATGTGTATTGGTATTAACAAGTGCTTTGAAATAGTTATAATACTATATTGAATTGAGCCTATACAAGTCTAATGTAAAAAGTAAATTAATGATGATTTGGCTGGGGTAGTTGAATAATATATTCAGACAACATAATAGCTAATTGAATTATTTCAAGTAGGCTAGCTCATTAGTTAATTCATCAGTGCTAGTTCATATGTTAGGTGAGACTTGACTTTTTATTTTTGTAATAGGCTACTCCAACAACTACATCACTGAACTTAAGACTGTGAATGCGTAATTACTAAAAAATATCTTAAAGTTGGACTCACCTTGTCAATGTCAGTTAAATATTGTAGTTGTAGTTCTTTGCTTCCATTTTCTACTGGAGCGGTAGCAGCCAGGCCACACTCTTGTATAACCACACGCATAATTGCTATGAAACAATATTGTAGTTATGATTAACAACCTCATTTTAGTTGATTTGGCATGCTAATGTGAATATATATATTAACTCAGACTTGACAAATTGTTCAGTTGAGATGTACTACTACTCAGTACCGAACATAAATTGAATAGTAAACTCTAAATAACTAGGCTAGTAGAAATATCTAGTTGGACTCACCTTGTCAATGTCAGGTAAATTATTGTGTTGTACAACTTCTTCATTTTCATTCACTCCTGCAAGCACGACCCGCTCCTCTTGTATTCCTTTGTTTGCCGTGAAAAATGTTCTTCGATTCTCAAAGTCTGTTTTTAAAAATTTCATTTTCGTTCAAAAATACAAGTTATTGAAATGCGTGTTAACGCTAACAAGATTAACTATTGACTACTGTTTCGAATTCTCACGAGACGCCAAGAGTCGGTGTGCATCAGGTGATTTCTAGAAACCGGGAAGCTGACTCTGCAAAATCAGCAGGTTCATGGAAAAAGGGGTGATATAATTCGTGTTTTTTGGCGTTGATGTAGTAGGACTAGCAATTTTCACGCTGTGGCAGTCCTATTAAACAACAAAATACTTACGTGATGTTGAGTAGGCTACCCCATTTTTCAGTTCATTCTTCGTTCATGATTTTGTGTATGTGAGATGTAATTAATTACTAGATAGAATACCAACATAACGATAAATAACGTTTATATTATCGATGTGATATAATAATAACATATACTCTCACACAAACCTCTAACCTCAAAATAGTGATTTTTAGAGACTACATTATCAGTAGTTTTAGACCTGAATTGTAGTGTGTCAGTTGTTCATTCCAATCACTTATAGATGTTAATATTTATGTTTACAAACAATTTTATTTCAATATTGTTTACATTTAACCTCAATTGCATGTTTTCACCTTACATTTTTCAAAATGTGTTTTATTCTAACTTTTAGCAAACAATTCATATTCTCGTGGTCAACATAAATAATAAAGTTTTACTCGCCTCCTTTGCCTGTTGTGCACCAAGTTGGGCGATCAGTTTGCCTCTTCTACTCCCGAATAATACCCGAAATGCTTTCAGTTATTCATTAAAAAATCAAATATCAGCTGTCAACAATGAAGTGAAACTCAACCACCTGTAGTGACAATGTTTTTTAGTCTGTGATATTCTCTGAAATGAGTTAATTAACTAATTTAGCGCAGCTAAATATGGTTGTAAATACCGAAAAATGTTTCCAACATACTAATAAGAAAAAGTGGTAAATCGTGAGATACTAGGGTAATAAAGAGTATCTACAAAAAACTAAAGCAATCAGACGTATCCGCAGAAGATACTACTTTTATACCTTAGTATATGCTGGTTACAACTAAATATGCCTTGGAAAACAGATCAAAACTGTAGATACGACTAAGAAAACAGGCGATTTAAAGAACTATTAGAATTTACGGCCAAACAACCTTCAAAATTTGTAGAGGAAAGTGCAGGGATTCACTAGACATCAATATACCCAAAAATTGCAGATACCCCCTCTGTGCTTAGTAGGTCAGTTTAGCGATCACAAGAGCACGAGGTAAACAGAGGTTACCATTGATTTTTATAGAGACAAGGCCGCGACGCTTAGCACATACGTCCTTGAAAAAATTGTACTTTGAGCAGCGACTTGTTATTCTAACCGTGGTAACCTCCAGACAGAAAGTTTCCGTATGTAGCCCGAGCGAATTCGATTGATAAATGGTAGAAATTTTCTCCCATATATCACCAACTATTACTTCGGTGGTTTAAAACACATCCACCCCTTGCCTTCCTGGAAAAATCTTTGGAACAGAACGTGAAATCCACCTGCTCCGTGGGTTTTACACCCTCAGTTCCTCTGAGAACAATCTGGGTGATCGTGTCCCTCGGTCACCCCACAGGTTCGGTACCGTGAGGTTTATCTTTGATTTTTTATACTCCAGCGTATGCCCCTGGAGTCATAAGCGATAGATCTTTTTTGTTGATAACAAATTTCTCAACAGTGTACATGGTTCGCTTGAACAATGTCCCCACGGCAGAGTTTCATCTGAGGTGGGCATCATTAGGACTCAAGGCTATTTTATTCTGTACAATCGAGTGTGCTTGGTGTTTCTTCGGAACGAATCAAACATTCCACGTAGTCGTTGAATGTGAATTTTGCCTTCACAACCTTTTACCTTTTCAGAGACCCCATAGTTGTAGATAATATCACGAAATTCATTCTCCTCATATTCATCAATTTCCAACTTCCCTTTCGATTTCATAATGTCAGCTTTTGTTGTTGAGAGTTTTGGTTTACGTATAACTTGTCTCGTGAACCAAAGAAGTCATTGGGATACCATAATTCTCATTTTTGTGGGTGGAAAATCATTAGTTATAAAATTTTTTCTATTTGCGTAGTGATTATTTTCACAAATTTCCCATGAAGGTCCTTCTGACCTCACGAAATCACCTTTGATTTTCACACAAGTACAATGTTTCATTTTCGCAAATATTACGTTCGGATGGCTTTTCGTCGGAGTGTATATAAACTTGTATTTTGGTGAGACCGAGGTTAGATGTAGATGTCGTCATTACTTCGATGTTCGAGACGAACACCTCGGTTGTCGTTTGCTGTGTCGGTGGGGGTATAACTCCTGTAGATTTTTCGTTTTGATGGTGTTTCGTTTACGTTTGACGTATTTTGACATAGAATCTTTCCGCAAAGGGGCAAAATCCATATTTGAGAACAATATAAATGATGTTAGTTTCTTTTTGAAATAGATTCTCTCGAATAGATTACACCTGATGTTAACTATTTCGGTCTCGTATGACGTCTTCAGATATATTTTGCGATTTTATGGTGAAATGGTTGAACTGAGTACGTTTATATTTACTGCAATGTAACTCATACACTAGGTATGGTACCTCCCTCACTATAAGAAATCAAAAAAAGTATGAAATGAACTACCAACATTTTGCTGTGCACGAATCAGTCAAAAAGATGGGGAGGACGGTATCGGGTTGATTGCCAGATGGGGTGCACCCAAAAAGATGAATCTCACTGAGACAGAACCTGGCCGACTCCATGGTTGTGGAGGTATAGGTGTACTAGATACCAATATACACAATTGACGACAAAATATATTTTACCGAACTTCGATAATTATTCATATTTCTACATTTTGGATGTCTTTATGATTGATTATGATCATTTATTTCGACAATGGATATTTTCCTAAGATAGGTATTTGCTCTTACAAATCAGATGGACTTTCTTATTTTGAAATAAGATTACAGTAAAAGTAATATCAGAAGTTTCTAGCTACTGTTTGTCTTTCTTCTGGGATATAAGAATGACATTTGATTTTGCAATTATTCGAAGCACAATTACCCTCCACTGAATGAGCGTTTGCCTTCTCCACTATTTTTACTTTATTCCTCTCAGCTCTAGAAAGGTAATGTTTTTTCCTCTTCCTAATGGTTCCTTTCTTTGTGAATAAATTCGAATTATCTAAAACCTCTTCAACATCTTGTTTCTGTGTTTCAATCGCTTTTGATTCTTGGAATTCCATTACTTCACCATTTTTATTTAACGTTGCACTATCGTTTTCTTGATCGTCATCGTCTTCAGATATATTTTGCGATTTTATGGTGAAATGGTTGAACTGAGTACGTTTATATTTACTGCAATGTAACTCATACACTAGGTATGGTACCTCCCCCACTATAAGAAATCAAAAAAAGTATGAAATGAACTACCAACATTTTGCTGTGCACGAATCAGTCAAAAAGATGGGGAGGACGGTATCGGGTTGATTGCCAGATGGGGTGCACCCAAAAAAATGAATCTCACTTAGACAGAACCTGGCCGACTCCATGGTTGTGGAGGTATAGGTGTACTAGATACCAATATACACAATTGGCGACAAAATATCTTTTACCGAACTTCGATAATTATTCAGATTATTACATTTTGGATATCTCTATGATTGATTATGATTAATTATTTCGACAATGGATATTTTCCTAAGATAGGTATTTGCTCTTACAAATCAGATGGACTTTCTTATTTTGAAATAAGATTACAGTAAAAGTAATATCAGAAGTTTCTAGCTCACCTTGCATTGTTTATGTGTTTCAATCAGACAGACATAACGATTCGAAGTGGCAGTATTTTACCGTTACAAATTCATTGAGCGTCTGTTGAGAACTTGAGCGACAATGTGAGCTTGCGGTCGGTTGTTTTTGTGCGATAATAGGTTTGTTCCAACAACACATCTGATCGGTCATAAACTGTCAGAAGCATGCGCACAACAAATATTCCGTTCCAACAAGAGTAGATTCCGAAATTCTGAGTAGGAATGTCATGTTCCAACTAGAACTCTGCTTCCAGATTCTATTTCACGAATTCGATTGTCGAGTAGCTCAGACTGTGATTGTAGCATGCGCTGTACTGAAAATATACGCATTTTCCAAGCAATTCGAGAATCTGGGCTCTGATCGATTTGCAACTGATTTCCAACCGCTTTGTCAGTCCGAAGATTTTTCTCGGATTGCTGCTGACGGACCTGCGCAGTTGCTTTGTTACGGCAAAGCTGAGCTACATTCAAAATTTATTGGTATGAAAGCAGCGGATTTTGTTTGGGTTAGGTTTAGGTTAGGTGTTTCTAAAGTTTCTATTTCTATACACAGTGGTTAGAAGTGTATCTGTCAGAATGGTAGATATATCATCAGGCTCCAGTTCCAGTGAAGATCTCAATGAATGGACGGACTCATCCGACGATGAAACCATGTTGGTGGAAAATAGGGCAAGGCCCAAAAACCAGGACTTTTTGGAACAAACAGTTTCACAATATAATAATCAAGAATTCATGGAACATTTCAGAATTAGTAGAAGGCTGATGGCTCAAATTGTGGAGCAGTACCAAAATGCAGATTCATATAAACATCACTCTGGAATTCATGGTAAAATCAGTGCATCAAGCCAAATTTTAATTTTCAATTTTCTTTTCGATACATCGTCTCCTCCTCTATAAGATCATTTTTACGTTTCTTCTCTTCAAATTTTTGTTTCTCTAGTAATATTTTCTCCTTTTCTATACTTAATCGTTCAGTATTATATTTTAGTTTATCACATCTAATTTTTTCTAAAATATCATTTCTAGTGAACTTCACTTTATGCCTTTTCATTTCGAAGCGTTTTTCTTTGGTTTGAGGGTGTGGGCTATTTTCTTGTTTGTCAGATTGGTCTTGACAAGTGTTCATTGATTCTTCTTCATTATCTATAGTTTGCATTGATACTTCACCTGCTTGTTTTTCCTCTTTGTTTGTTTCTTTCAGTCCGCAGACACTGTCAGATGATAACAGAATTAGTGGTTTTACACTTTTTTTGTGTCCTAATACTTCCTCCATCTCTTTTTCAAATTCGAAGTGAATCCTCCCCCTCCAGTCTTGTTGTTATTGTCAATCAATTTTTTATAATTTCTTTCTAGAATCCTCCACCTGTTTTCACACTGTGATGGGGTTACGTTCACTCCATATTTACTCTTCATTAATTCAGCTAACAAATGCCATAGCCTTCGTAAGCTCTTAACTTCCAGGGTGCCCACTTTTTTTCTATTTTCTTGAAAAAGCTCCATTAAATTCAATGTGGACGAGCGTGTCCATATATAAATCTGCGGGTCTTTCGACTTTTCCTCATTTACTGTTACTGCTTGAAAAGGAGGCGAATTGTGCTTATTTGTTATATTCTGATAAATCTGAAATTATTAATAACTTATATTACAGCAATTTAAAATTTTTTCTTATCTTACCGTCTACTTGTTCACTCATTTCCAAATTTTCCTAGTTCGACAGAAATTCAAAATCCAACACCTAGGTGTACGTCTTATTAAAGTTGACAAATTCAGTTTGACCGGTTTGACGTTTGACAGTGTGATTTGATAGTTTGATTTTGTCGGCGCGTTCCAACAGCCCAGAATCACGGATTGGTTCCCAACTGGTTTCTGATCGAGTATGCGCAGTAAAGCAGTTCATCAAACGGTTTGCAAACTGTTTGCAATCGTTTGTTGGAACAAACCTATTTTGTTTGCGTCTAACTTCGTCGAATTATCACAGGGAATACCTTTTTAGACCTCACTGACTGAATGCACAGGAACTAAACGTTGGAAAGTTTTGCTGTACAGAAACTACTCGGGAATGAAATCATAAACCGAAGCGTTTGTCGTCCCTTATCGTTCGATTATTATTGCTCGACGATTTGTTTACCGTTTGAATTTTTCAAACGTTAATTCGCTTATCGTTTGATTTTTTTGAAACGTCACATCGCGTTCGATTATTTTGAAACATCAATGGAGAAGCGTCATCACATGCTCTCTCTCTTGGAGACGTCTCCTGGGGTCTCTTTCTCCTATAGGGATGTCTTTATGGATCTGAGGGGTCACGTGATGTCAGAGCTGGGGTCTGGGTGACTGCCTGAGCTGACTCCACTTCTACTCCGTAAGGCTCCTAAAATCGAGCCGTGCGGCTCCTCAAAATGGACAGAAAGTGTCCCTCTAAGATTAAACCGTGTGGACCAGAGCGCGCAGCACGGTGTTTCATGCACCACTACTAGATTGTTAGTTAGTACGAATTAAGTTATGAAATTCCGAGACTAAACGTGGCTGACAATCTACTGGTAGTAATAAAATGACTGGCATGGGTACCGCGTCAACAGCTGAGATATCTGAAATACCTATTTACATTACCTACCATGCTCCTTCGCAACAAAATATTTGCTAATAGCTAAAAACGCGCACGCAGACTTAATACTATAGTCCCTATGTTGAGTCTGTAAGGAATTATTTGGTATTTGATATACAAACATATGTTCATTTGTTGCGAAAGTAGCATGGGAACGATAAATCAACTCTTAATAACAAAAAAAAACTACAAACAAAAACATACCGTTAACGATAGCAATCTACAGATATAATCACTTTAACACTTCGATACTTAAAGAACTTTCAACTATTGAGCGACCAAAATATTGATCTCGAACGACATACGTTGTTCACAACTATTCGTTTATTTAATGCAAGGAAGTACATCCATTCCGTAAGAAAGATAAAAGCGTAATATCGACGCGACCGCATGCGCCCTCCCGTCTCACCCCGCGTGACCGGGATGGCGCATCGGGCGCGGCTAGACGAATGCACAGGGACACTAGAAGCAAGGATCTATGAGTTTCAAAGAACAAGGATGAAAGGGTAGTCTCACATGGTCAAGCCTAGGCACAGACCATGAAATATAGTTTTTAGGTAAGTCAAGCTGCCGGACTCTGATGATTAGAAATCTCACTATGGAATCGCTTTGAAAGCGAAGCTAAAATTATTTGTAGAAACGCTTATCGGAACTCCAATCGACCGTATTTTCATGTAGAATTTTATCTTCGGTATACTTCGGGATTTTGGTTGTGAAACTAGGGAATTTCTTCAATTTTGAGTTCTATGTCAAAATTTGAATTTTCACATATTGCAGTTGATGCAGTTGCGAATGTTCGAGAGTGATTCATTTAGTGATAATTATTTTCTGAAATACATATTAGTGATAAATTGCACTGGAATGTTTTCCCATATGAGATATGCAGCTGACGAGCAAAATCGAAGAGCCGTTTATAGACAATTTCATCTTGATCGACGAGTAATGAGAAATACTGCTGATTCTTTTTCCTTGACTGATGAACACTTCATACAATTATTCAGATTGAATAAGGAATTAGTTCGATTTTTGTTTGACGAAATCGGTCCTCATATGAAAAATTCTAATAATTATGGTGCAATACAACCATCAGGAGGTATATTTGCTGCTTTGCCATTCTATGCAACAGGATCATATAAGAGAGTAGTTGGGCAGTTATTCAATGTATCAATGTCTCAACAAATTATCAGTAGGTGTGTCAATGAAGTATCACAATTGATTATTGAACAGCTTTCTGATAGATATATACGATTTCCACAAACTCATTTGGAAAAAAATCGTATCGAGGAAAAAGTCATGATTGAAACCCAATTTCCAGGGGTTATTGGTGCAATAGATTGTACACATGTTCCTTTTTTGAGACCTACAGAAGAGGAACATAATTATTTCAACCGAAAAAAGAACATTCAATTGGTAATTCAATCTATCATTCTGCGAATCTTTTGAAAATCTAATAATCTTTATTTTACAGATATGTGATTATGATCTCAAAATTTTGGACATAAATGCCAGAAATCCAGGTTCTTGTTATGATGCTTTCATATGGAGAAATTGTTGAGACAATGTTATGATCAGGGGGATCACACATCATGGTTATTAGGTGAATCAGGATATCCTCGACAACACTGGCTCATGACTCCTGTATTAAATCCTGTGACAGGATCACCAAAGGATCGGTATAGTAGAAGACACGGCAGTGCAAAAAATTGCATCGAAAGGTGTAATGGGGTATTTCAGATGATTGGGAAAGAAATTACAATATAACCCTGAGAAAGTGGGGACTATAGCAGTGGCATGTGCTGTTTTGCATGATTTATGCATTATACATGATCTTCAATACCTAATACCAAACCAGCCAAAAGAAAATGATGATTATTTGATACCTGCTGATATACTGATTGATTTCGGTCAAGAACATAGAAATCAAAATAATAGGAATTCATTCACACAGAGGTATTTCACATGAGTTGGATAAAAGTTGAAATGTAAAGTGGATTAAATATATACAAAATTCAGAGGCAGCAGTCTTTATAAATTCACAGCATATATCACATAATAATATTATGTCCATAACAATGCCTTCGAAAGAAAATGATCTGATAGGTCTCTCCTCAAAAAAAATATATAAAACAACCTTTCAAAAAGCTGAACAAATATAAACTCGATAATTTAAAGAATTATCACAAGGCGATTGCTTTAAACAGAAATGAAATCAACAGGAAGTGGAAATGAAATCATCAAAAAGTGAGTCAAGAAATGATCCACCAGTTCCTCAAAAGAATGGGCAATCCTACATATATTGGTATTGATATTTCCGAGAAATGCCAAAACATCTTCATACATTGAAGTCACATCAACTTTTTTATTCTTTGGAAGAGTTTTCGTTTTCTGATTTTAATTTTCAGAATCAATTTCTGTTGTGGACTTTTGCTGTTCATCATTCGCTAATGTAGGATCTGAGGTAGGATCAATGCCACTAGCATATTCATGATCTATGATTATTTTCTCAATTAAGATATTCTCAGCAGCTACTTTTTTTCATGTTGCCAAATAACTTCCATTGGCTGATCTTTGCTAGGACTTGAAAAATAAATGTCAAATGAGTAATTGAATCCTCTATATTCATAGAAATATTGGGTTCGTTCAACCGTGTTCAACAGTTGGGTGATGAGTTTACTTCCTCAGCTGAATGGACCACTGCACTAGTGATCACTCTCAGCCGTTGAGCAGCACTCGCAGCGGAAATAAACTACGCTGATGAGCTCAGCTCCTTAGAAACTGTCAAAATATGTTACGTTAGAAAATATTTGTGTTTAATTTTTTTAAGTAGTTATTTTCATGAGTATGACGAGGTTTAGTGCACAAAATTATTATTTGGTAGTGAGGGAGGGATGTGAACCTGTTGATGAAAATGAAAAACTTTTGCTGTTTATATTTTGGGAAATAGGTGCAAAAAGTCCTCTCAGTTATCGGAATGTTCAGCCGACCACGATTGTTGAAGAACAGCGAACTCGACACGTTTAGCGATTATACTCAACGGTTACCCACTGCTGAACGAACCCTTTGTATGTACACCTGCTAAACCTTCTATGAATTCCATATGATTATTCCTCTGTCTCTTTTTTCCTCATCAATTTCATTAAATTTCCTTTTGATACCTGAGAAGGTAGTGATTGATGATAACGTCATGCGTACCTTTGAAATGTTTCAGAATGAAGTAATTTTGTGTAGGTACCTTTTTCTGCAACACTCTTATCACCATGAGCTGCTGCTGATCCCACTAAGCTCAGGAGTTTTTCTTCCAAGGTTGTGAGTCTCAAATTAATAGCAGGACCACCAGTGCCATGGATATGTTTGTGAATTCCAGCAGCTTTAGCTTTGGTTCCAGATTTTCAGTCTGCTAGTTTTTTTCACATTCTTCCACAGACCTTTCACCTCGGTCCAGACTATTCAACTCAATGGTCAATTCTTTCCATAATTCCGAATTTCTTTGCTTGCCATTGAAATGCATTCCATACCGATTTGTAATTATTTCCTTATGAGTTTCCGAAATCTCTAATATTGTGGTCCAGTGATCATTGGATACTTGATTTTTTTTTGGTCTTCATTTTTACCAAATTTGTCAAATTCACTCTCTTTCGAGTTGCTTGAATGTTTTGGGTTTGTTTGTTTTGAAAAGTGAGGTTAGGAAGGCAAAGGAAGCGCGAATAACTTCATCAGAATAGTACATCTCTCTTCGGCTTATACTATCTTTGTTTGACACACATAATCAAATGCATTTCTAGAGCCAACAATTTTCGTATTGAAGCGATTCTATCGGGGGTTGCGGGGCAAAGAGATTCCAATAAAAACCTTGGGAAACCGTTCATCAGAGTACCAAATTTCGTCTTATTTCGATTCGTATTGAAGCGATTCTATCGGGGGTTGCGGGGCAAAGAGATTCCAATAAAAACCTTGCGAAACCGTTCATCAGAGTACCAAATTTCGACTTATTTCGATTCTACTACCCATTTCTATTCATCAGAGTCCGGCTGCAGATCTTGAAAAGCTATGCGTTCTAGAATTTGCTGATGATACGGTTCTGATTGCTAACTCGAGAAACTCAGCTGTTAGATTGGTAAAAATGGCTATAAATCTTCTTGCTGAAACTAACCTTACCATCTGTCCAGATAAATCATAATAGAAAAAGGAGGGCTCGAAGAGACATCTTCAAAAATTGACCAAAATAATATCTGGATTGAAGAAATCTGATAATATAAAATATCTTGTGATTACTCCTAGCTCGGAACTTCTTGAAGACGGGGCAAATTCGCTGCTGCACTGCTACTAATAAGCCAAAATGTTGGGTAGTTGGCTTGGATGTATCACAAAGGTAAATAACTATGGTTTCATTTCAGTTTCTCCTGAAATTGACCTGCTTTTTATAAAAGGACTTTCATCACCATTCTTTTTTATTTAGTCTGTTTCCTCTTTAGTTACGGTTGTTAGGAAATCTAATCCTCTCCTTTGGGTTCACTGTATTCACTTTCACTATGAAATTACCTACTTAGTTCTGCTTAAAATTAGTTACAAAATTCTTATTATTATTAACAATCTTCATTGGCATATCTCTTGTCTAATAATTACATTTCAACATCTATTAATTTTCTCTCTCTCTGGGACTGATTTGATGACTATTTCCTTTTCCACTTGTCATCTTTTTCTTTATCAAGAAAGTTTCGTTTTCTGTGCTGAACTTCATATACAGTATGTTTTCATGTTAATCCAAAGTGAATGTTGATTCGTATCTCCTGTCCCTTGATTCACGCGGTGTTCTTTGAACATTACAGGGCTTCCCTTTCGTGTGAATGTGCATATGAATGAAAATATTGCATTGAATTTGAAAATGTTTCACGTGTGGAACGTAGACTGTCCTCGTACACTTCGAATACTGCTATGTAAGCTGATGGAATCTTTTATGGATTTCCGCTGAAATTTTAGATGTTTCTGGTTTCGTTGGTCTGTTAAAGAATGAAATAGGTTGATAGCCATGGTTTTTTTGATTATTTCTGAATAGGGTGTTGTTGAAAATACAACTATATATATATATATATAATTCGATTGATTTTGGGAGGTTGCAGTCAGTCAAGTTTGTAGGCAGTTACAAAGAGGACTCTTTCGGTAAATTTATAACCTTCGTCAGGACAACTGGAAATAATACATCGGATGATATTTTGTAAAGATAGAAATATGGAACACTTACTTAGAGAGAACAGTTAGTGAGAATAAAATATAAATTGGTATAAAACAAACAGACAAAACATTGAAGAATATTGAAGAATGTCAAATTTTGATGTAATGTCATGTGGGAAAATTCTGAATACCAGGTGATTTTCCTCTATCTTTCTCGTATTCAAGTAGAAATTTATAAATTTGGCTTAAATTATTGAGATCTGTTTTTTTGTTCATAGAATGTTCTTCGTTATTAATATCTGTCATTTCTAAAAATGTTCTTTTGGTTATATTTGTTTCTCTATCCAAAATTTCTGGGTGTTCAAAATCCATCTTGTGATCCTCAATGTTGATGTGTTCACTCAAAGCGCAAGAATTAACGTTTCGTCTACAGTCGCTTTCATGTGAAATAATGCGACTATTTAAGGGTCTAGATGTTTGGCCTATATATGTTTTAGAACAATCCATGCATGAAATTTTTTATACTAAGTTGGATTTTTCTTTGTTCAATATTGGGGTCTCAACTTTGCTATATAATTCAGAGATAGTGGTGACATTTCTTTTGTAAATTATAAAGTTATTATTTCGGAATACATTAATTAATTTTGGTGTTAGTTCTTGAATATAAGGTAATGATTTATAAATGGAAGGTTGTACTGAATCGTTATTTTCATTTTGGGAACTAATGGAAACTATTCTTTCACAAAAAATTATTCTATTTACTAAATTTTTTGGATATGAATTTTCAGTTAGAATTTTACTCAACATGGATAAGCTCTATTGAAAATTAATATCCAAAAACTTTAGTAAATAGAATAATTTTCTGTGAAAGAATAGTTTCCATTAGTTCCCAAAATGGAAATAACGATTCAGTTCAACCTTTCATTTATAAATCATTACCTCATATTCAAGAGCTAACACCAAAATTAATTAATGTATTTCTAAATAATAACTTCATAATTTCCAAAAGAAATGTCACCACTATCTCTGAATTATATAGCAAAGTTAAGACCCCAATATTGAACAAAAAAAAATCCAGCTCAGTATACAAAATTTCATGCATAGATTGTTCTAAAACATATATAGGTCAAACATCTAGACCCTTAAATAGTCGCATTATGTCACATAAAAGTGACTGTAGACGAAACGTTAATTCTTGCGCTTTGAGTGAACACGTCAACATTGAGGATCACAAGATGGATTTTGAACACCCAGAAATTTTGGATAGAGAAACAAATATAACCAAAAGAACATTTTTAGAAATGACACATATTAATAACGAAGAACATTCTATGAACAAAAAAACAGATCTCAATGATTTGAGCCAAATTTATACATTTCTACTTGAATACAAGAAAGATAGAAGAAAATCACCTATTGTTCAGAATTTTCCCACATGACATCACATCAAAATTTGACATACTTCAATATTCTTCAATGTTTTGTGTGTTTGTTTTGTACCAACTGCAGAACCAAGTATTTGCATTTCACAAAATGTCACAAAATGAACGAAAAACTCTTTATTTGGTCAACAGAATGTGTGCTTTGCACTCTTACTTGCTAAGTCGGTGTAAAAACATCGAAGCGAGGGAATATGCACAAGAATGAAGGTTGGTTATTTTATTTTCAGTAACCATTTATATACGAGGCTTTGTCCCATACAGCACCCGATATCCTATGGACGTCCAATTCATGTCGGAATAGCCTTGGACCATCCATAGGATATCCAAATTTTGGATATCAAAAGTATTCCCACTAAAAAATATCCATACGATGTACAAAATGGATATCCTTTCGGATATCCACGATGGATATCCATGAAGGATATCTCATGGACATCCATTTCGTACATTCATTGTACAAATAATTCATGTTTCTTCCGCCGAGGCACCCTACGAATTGGCAACGTGATTGGGCCTTTTACATTCCAGCAAAAAAGTTGATATATTTAACTTTTCATCCTTTTAAATAATATTTGAATATAGCGTCACCTCAGAAGACGTGACTCGCGACGCGAAATGCAAAAGCGCTGCATTGGGAACTCATCTTGACTCGGTTTCCTGACGTGCAACCGTCTATGGCGTCTGTCAAATGTCGTAATTTTGAGAGTCGTTGAGTGTTGGGTCGGTTTGAAAAAATTATGTTGAACTGAGTTGAAGCGTTGTGGCGTGCATTGTGCAATAATTGTGTTTATAAAGAAACGAAAAATAGTAGTGTGTTAGTTAATAATTGTAAACTGTGATCATTAGCATTTACCGTGAACGTGAACTTTTGGAAGGAAGCAAATGAGTTGTCGAGTACTATATTCATATGTTATTCAAATTGAGAACTATTTAAATTCATCAATAACTTTTCTGTTGAGAACTCTTGGCAAACTATTTTTCAAATTTAAACTATATTAAGTATTTTGTTTGAGAAGTAATGAAAAAATTAAAAATTATTATTAACGACATGAGTTTTTTGATCGTACGTCTACCACTCTCCAGTTGACCTTAGTTTGTCTGAATTTTTTGAATACAGCGAAACCAATCTAGCAGAACATTTTAAATTGCATATACGGTCACGTTGAGTGCCTTATCACAGGATATATTACTGACTATAATCCGTTGTCCAAGAAGTGTGCAGCACTTTTTCACATCTCAAGCTAGGTTGGTTTCTCTGTAACGAATTGCACTAATAATTATGTAGAATTATGAACGATATCTTATGGACGTTCTTGATGGATATCTCATGGATGTCCATAAAGTATATCTTGTAGATATCCTTGATGGATATCTTATGGGTATCCATGAAGGAAATCTTATGGATGTCCATAATGGATATCTCATGGATGTCCATGAAGGATATTTTATGGACGTACAGGTTGGTGACCTAAGAATGTCCATTGGACGTCCATTGAATATTCTTTGGATAAAAACTGTACGTCCATCGGATGTTCAAAATATCCATTAGATATCCACTGGATGTCCATGTGTTGTGTGGGGTGTGACAAAATATTGTACATGAATTCAGATTCAAGGTTTCTTACCTATACTAAAGAACAAAATTTATGACGAAGATTATTATAATATTCCCAGAATTGTTTATCTAATACATTTTTCAAAGCCTGTAGCTGAATGAATACTTCAATTTTAATTTTTGGTCTCACTTTTTTACCTATACTAAAGAACAAAATCAATGAGGAAGATTATTATAATATTCCCAGAATTGTTTATCTAATACATTTTTCAATGCCTGTAGCTGAATGAATATTTCAATTTTAATTTTTGGTCGGGACTTGTACAGCTGAACAATTGAATTATGTCCCATCTTGGGCCTTTTAGAAAATCTGACCACTCATCATTATAATTTATATTTGATAATTCAGGCAATGAAGTTCTGTCACCGTTGGGTCACCTTTTTCATAACCAGGTCTGATTCTTGAATAATAATGAATTCTAGAATAATCTTTGAAATCTTCATAGCTCATGCATTTCACTACCTAGGGATGAATAGGCATATAGCGATGTAATCAATCGACTAATAGATATCCCTATTTTTAAGCTTTCTCCCAATGCTGCTATGAACAGAGTCAACTTCCATTTGACTGTGTCCTTTTTCAAAATATTGTTGATAGATTTGAATTTGTTGTCACTAGCATAGTTGAGGAGTGCATTAGCCAATAAACAGTTTTTGTTCTGGTAACCGCAACCATCGCTGTATATTATGAATTCTTTGATATCTGGATTATTCAATAGATATAATGACATGTAGTTTATTACCATTGTAACGAAATTGTTAGCTTCCAGTCCACCTTGACTCTACCCATAGGTAACAGATTACATCTCCGTTCAACAAGTTATAAATAGTATAGCTTTGTACACCTAGCTTAGTTTTGTAGTAAATGGCACTAGCCTTCAACATAGGTGCAAGTTTCATTGCCTGTGTATCTACTGTCAAGACTACTGATCTTCCATTACTTTCTTTGCAATTTTTTTATCTTTTTTGGATTTCCGAGCTAAGTCCTTCCTCTTCTGATGTGATCTGAGAATCTGGTAATTTCATTGCTAATATTACCAAGATTATGCCCGATGCATACATCGCATTGGTCCTTTCTTGGGCGGTTTAATTTGATATTTTTCTCTTGTAGTACATCCATCAGAGCCCTTTCAGTGAAAGGCCGTTGGTCATTCACGCCACAGTACCGACTGTACTCTCTATAGTCTATAGAGTTCCAGTTTACTTTGGAAAGTAGGTTCTAAGTATATTTCGGATGTAGATGAACGGAAATAATGTGAGGGCATTTTGGTTAACTCATCTAGAAATTGTTGAAGTGAGGACTTTTTCTCCTTGGAGACGTTCCTAGCTCGTTTATTGAATGAGTTATCACCATCTGCAAGATGTATTCCGAATTGTTTTTTGCTACATTCTCTCACAGTCCATTCCTTCACACCAAATATAGAAAAAAAAACCTTACCTTTTCTTTACATTCTCTTTTCCTTCCTTCAGACTGAAGGCTAAAGTATCGTTTCTTCTCAAATCCTCTTTTTTCCTTTTTGCAGCTACCAAGTCAACCAAATTACTGATAGATGTCCTTTTCATGTCCCAAGTCAAGTGATTCCAAAACTTCTCGCACATGTCACGTCTCTCTCCCTCACTAAATGAATTTCACTTGAATACTTTCGATATTTGGCATTTCTGGGACCTGCAACATTGTCCCATTTCTCGAGATCCTACTTTTCTCTTCAGTTTGTACTTTCCATTCTCATCTTTCATCAAACCCATGAATGATTCCCCACTGCATTCGCAGATATTTATTTTTCGTTCTTGCTTCTCTAGACACCAGCAACTTAGATTTTGTTGTTGGTGATTGACCTCTGGATCGTCTTCCCGATTATTATTTTGAATATCTTCATTTTGTTCATTGTCATCGTTAGTATTTTTATCCAAATTGTTATTTTCAGAATCAGAATCTTCATTGTGTTTATCTTGGTCGTTTTCTTCGCAGTGGACATAAACAGAATCTTTCTCATCTTCACTGCACGGAATATTATCTTGTGCATTATGTTCATTCACTCCATGAAGCTGTAGGCAGATCTCCACAAATAGTTTTCAGAATCACAACGTCTGTGACGAAAACAGGTTTCGGTTTGTGCAAAGGTTTGAAAAGAATTGTGGTAGCACCCAGATTTGAGTGAGTTCGCATCGAACCCAGCCCGTTAAGGTTGAGTCTGAGATCGGTTTTTGGTAAGCCTAAACGTTGAGCACTCTTCTGGGTCATGAAGGAAGTCATACTCCCAGAGTCGAGTAAACATCGCAATATCTGATAATTTCCAGTATTATCTAATACCTCAACTTGGGCTGTGGAAAGGAGAACGCTGGAATTTGAGGTTAAAAATGATGCTTGAAGCGACGGGAGATTTTCTGAAGTTGAATCAGTAGGAGTAAAATTATTTTGAGATGAAAGAGTACTTGTAATATTCGAGGTGGTGGGTTGAGGAGAATTTTCATTAAAATGCAATAAGGTGTGATGAAGTAGTTTACACCTATGACAACGACCGAGACAGTTGATACACAATTTATTTTCCTTCGCTAATTGGTAACGGGAGGATGCTGATTTATTCAAAAAATCTGGACATTTATATATAAAATGTTCGTTATTACATAAGAGGCAATAAGATGAGGAAGTATGCGTCTGAACCACTGAAGATGTGGAAGGCCGAAAGACGGAATGGGATGACGGTTTCGTGAGCAGTTTTTCTGGATTCGTTTTTTCCTCGGCTTTAGTGGGAACACTGAGATTATCTAAAGCGTCGCATTGTTTTTCCAAAAAGGCCGTTGAACTTGAATATGTGGGAATATCTGAGGAATTGTGATGTAGTTCAAACCTTGTTACTGTTGACACGGGTAGTCTTTTCAATAACATTTGTACTAGAATGTAGTCCCATTGATCGACTGGCAAGGGGACAAGTTTCAATGCGGCAAGATTATCTTCAAAAATATCCAATAAGTTTCTTAATGCTACAGGGTCATCAGTTTTCAATGCACTCGAATTTTCAATATTCGACCAATGATTTGATGCGATTAATCTGGTATTTTTGAATCTTTTGACCAAAGAAGCGTATGCGATTTTGAAATTAGCAGCTGTTTTAGGCAGATTTTGTATATGTTTTAAGGCTGGCCCTCTCAAGGCCGTTAATAAATAATTGAACCTTTCAATATCCGAGAGTGATTCATTTTCCAAAATAGTCGAGTTGAACAAATCTATAAATGATGAAAATTCGGTTCTATCCCCGCTAAAAGTAGGTGAATGAAGTTTTGGTAAAGCGATATTTGAAGAAACTTTAGGTTCGTTTGAACATAACGTGTTATGTGGAGGGAACATCTTTAGATGAATGGATTTTATCAAATAATAATTTTTTTCAAACGATGCTCTTATTTCATCCTCCACCTTGAACACATCATCTTCATCTTGGGAAACATAACCCACAATTGTATTATGTAATGATCCAAACGACTCTCGAACTGTGTCAATTATTTCGTAACGCAAGTTAAAAATAACTGCCAGAGTGCTGTCCTTTTCTGCAGCCAATGCAGCATCATGCAGTTCACTAAGACGTTGAATTTCAGTTTGCCTCAGTGCCTTGTATTTTTTAAGTTTTGCTTTATCAGCTTCAGAAGGCATTTTGAAAATAGTTAAATAGAAATTCAAATAAATGAAACTGATCACCCTTTAGAACGAGATCGATTATAACACACTTCACAGTATTGAAATAAAATGAATTGTTTCTGTTCGTGTTGCCTACTAATTTCAAGGCGCTCGGAAGTAAATACCAAGAAGCACCGACGCGATGATAGGATTATTCAGTGCGCGCGATTTCGTTGCCCAGCTGATCGACTGCCCGAACTGTCCACAACAGACTACAAAAAAGATAACAAATTTGCACCAAAAGGCAGAGAGAGAAATGAATACTTTCTGTCGCGCTCGGAATTGTTTTACGGAAAAAATCTAAAATGACAAAAAAAGAGATAACTATTTGTAAGGAAAATGCTCAAAATTGATGTCAATGTTGAAATAATTTGAAAACACTTGTGCAATATAATAAAAAAGGCTTCAATCGCGGCTCGAAGAACCAATGTTTGGTGCGGGTGAATTAGATCTATGATTTAGAAGAATTATTAATCATACAACCAAAGCGGTACAATGTCGATATCTCGATGAGTTTAGTGGACTGTATCTTTGCGGTGGATGGTAAAAGGAAGTGTACCCAGAGGAACCCAGATCTTAACTTGGTATTTCTTCTGGAGTGACACAATGTCCTTTGCGATGAGAATTCAGTCGATGTGTCGGCCGACTCTTCTCCGGTGCGGTTACAGGATTGCACAACGGTGTTGGGGTTTGGAAAACTCCAGTTCATACGAACAATCGGAAGAAAACAGCACTCACGATTGCACGGTGGTTTTTTATGAGAAAAAAAGGAAAAGTATATTCGTACAGCAAATCGCTTCGCTATTGTCTGAATAGTTACGTTAGGCCCCAAGCAGTTGTGTGGTCCGTTGAAGCCTCTCCGTTTGGTGAAGAACAGTTGCGTTGAATTACTCTTGTATACTCAAAAGCACCCACAAATAAAGATAATCGATCTTACTATGTGTTGGTTTAATGAATAAACAGCAGGTAACAACTCTGTGACTGACTTGAACTGAACTTAACTTCTATCAACAATCCACAGAATTTATAGTAAAATAGAATGTAAACAAGAAGATAAACTTCGAAATAAAATACATGTCAGCAAATATAAAGTTTGGAATAAAATAAGAGTAAGCACTGATATTTCACGGAAGAAAATAGGTGTCAACAATATTGAGAGATAACTTTCGGAAATAAATCATTGTCATCACTTTTAAGATAAAGTTTGGAAATAAAAAGGAATCAGCATATTTAGTTATAGTAAACAATATAGTCCAGGATGAGTTATAGTCCAGGGCTGGTCTGAAGGAATGAAAAATGTAATTCCTCCCCTCTTAAATGGAAGCCTAGGGTTGGTTTGGCTGGCTGGGCTGACCATCCATCTCGATGTCTCCACTGGGAGTGGTCCTGTGATTTCTTCTCTTCTGGAGGTACAGGATCATGTTGTAGGGATAACATGTTTTGTAGTAACATGTCACCAAAATATAGATAGCAAGGGAGGCTATCAGGAATACAACGACAATCATCCATGTGGAAAATGACTGCACTGATGTTGGCTCCATAGGTAGGACAACTTCATGGTAGGTATTCATCTTTGAGGTCAAGTACTGGATTTCTTCTAAATCCATCTTGTTGAGTTTCACCTTGATGTTTTTGGTAGCGAGATTGCTAATGTTCAGTGAAGGTAGTTTTATCACTGTCATCGGGGATAACTCATCAGTTCCATGTATAAATTTTTCTTCATCAATAAGGAAATAACATCCTTTTGGAATGTTAATGAGGTAGCTTCCAGATTTTACTTCATGGTGTGTTTCCATGGAACAGCTCTCCGTAATAATAGTATCGGCAGGTGTTGTAAATATAATGTTCTCTGGTGTAACTTGGTTGGCTATGGCTCTATCCAAGTGGACGATGAGGGTTGAACAATTATCAGCTTGATTTGTCAGGATAATTCGGACAACACAATCTTCTTCTGTTTGTAGTTTATTCTTGCAGTAGTAAACATCTTCGATTTCAGCACATGGCTCATCTTGGTATTGGTATAACTCATTCTTCTCACTCAGGATAAGGTAAGGTTTTTGAGGTGAAATGAGTTTATTATGAAGTGGGATAGGATAAATGAAATATGTTCTGAATAACATAGGATTCAATATTGGGAAATGAATCAGAAACACAATTCTTTTATCTGAGAAAAGTAACTGAATTCCTAAAAAGTTATAATAACTATGTTGATTTTTGAAATTCACCATTTGATTTGGACTGTATAAAGTATTCATTTTCTCAATAAGTGTATTTAAATTGTTCAATGAAAGCAAAGTTGGATGAACTTTATTGAGATTAGCAAATGTTAGTGCATTAATAATCTGGTTCAATTGATTTTGAAAATTTATTAAAGAATCAATTATTAAATTCAAAATATTTATTTCATTAATTTCCTCTTGGAATAAATTGATTAAATTCATTGTTGTGAGTATATTTGTTTTGATTTGAAACAATGTTCGATTCGTTTGAACCATGAATTCTTTTGCCATATGTATCTCACTATTTATTGCATCTTGTAGCAAATGATTATTTTTATTCAAATGGTTTAAAATTATATTAATCCTTTCCCCATCATCATTATCGAGGGTACCAAATAACCATTTTGATATTTTTCCACCAAGATTGATCAATCCGCGTTTAGATAAAACATGTGGATTGATAGCTTGCAATTGATGATCAATTTGAGTAGATATCGTAGTTGCTTGTTGAATGAGCAAGTTCGTTTGAGTACTCGTATTTTGATTTTCTATAATGAAACTCAGTTGAATATCCAAATTCTGTTTCATACTCAAAAGTTCTGTAACATTTATGTAGCTAACGAAAGTATGTTTACTTACAATTATTCTTGTTGCATCTAGATTGATAGGCAATATGGGATTATGTAACTTTTGTATAGTTTCTTCACTAGGGAAGGAAAATAGGATGAATGAGAGTACAACCAATCGAATCATCCTGTAAGAATGAAATTCTTATTAATACTTTTTACGTTTTTTCAAATTATGTTTTGAATATTTGGAATTTTCAGTTTTGACTTTATTTGTTGTTTGAGCAATAGGATTTATTTTGAAAAACTTTGAAGCTAATTTATCTCTTGTTTGCTCTTTGTGGTATATTTGATCGTTTTCAGAAACAATCATTGGTTTCACTCGTTTGGTATTTATTTTCTCCATTTTGATATTCTTTTTCGCCTTCAATGTTGAATTGATACTTTCATAAGTTTTTTGGAGATTTTCTTTATGATCTTGAACATATTTTGATATGACATCTTTTTCTGTAATGTCAAAAGGATCTTTCGTGTTGAAGTGTCCTGTGACAATTTCAAAGGGGGTATGTTCAGTTGTTGAATGTATTGAATTGTTATACTGTAACAGTGAATATCTGACTAGATTATTCAATGATTCCGCTGGATTTTGTCTGGTTTGAGTTCTTACATGTTCTAGAAGTGTTGAATGAAATCTTTCTATATAACTATTTGAATTTGGGTTTCTTGGAGTTGTAAAGTGTACATTTATTTTATGTATTTTACAGAAATCAAGAAAATTTTTATTATTAAATTCTGATCCTCCATCGCAAATAATGGTTTCGGGTACACCGTAGTGTGATATGAAAGTCAAAAATCCATCCAATATATTTATTGCATTTGCTCCCATAATCGGATAAGCTTGGGCAAATTTGGAGAATGTGTCTATTAGGGTGAGAAATTTTTCTTTGGCTATTGACAATACGTCAATATGAATTCTTTCGAATGGTTTAGTGCCTATTGGAATAGGTTGGAATTCAAATTTATTTGGTTGTCTTTCATACTTCGATTTTTGGCAAATATTACAATTATTAATATAATTTGCAATATCTCTGTCCATATTTTGCCAATAATAATTCTTTTTTATTGAATTCACCGTTGTTTCTATTCCTCTATGTCCTGTTTTGTAGACATGATGATAGTTCATTTTTTCTAACTGATCTCTTTCCATTGTAACATCATTGACTTTACTAGGGCAAATTATCAATTTTGAATTGATTCTTATTAATTTTTCTTGTATTAATTTCAGAAAATATTGTTCATCGTTTTTATTTGGAAAGTATAAATGGTAAGTGGTGTTGTTTACCAAATTGTTAATGAAAGTTTCTAGATCTTCCTCAATATATCGTTTCCTGATATTAATAAAGTATCTTTGATTATCGAAAATCTTCTCTCGAATACATAGGGGTACAGGTGAGGAGTCTGAAAGTTTTATGATCATTTGATGTTTGAAATAATTCAAGGGTTTGTCTGTATATGGAAAAGTAAGTATAGGCATTTCTTCAGCAGAATGTATTGTAGAAGTATAATTTTCTACTTCTTCTATAAAATTTTGAATAGTTTCATTTATGTCTCCTGGTTCATTTATTGTTGATTCATTTTCTAAATGGTTCCTTGATAATGCATCGGCAACTACGTTTTCTTTTCCTTTAATATAATCGATTTCATAATCATACTCTGATAATTGTAGTTTCCAACGAACTAATTTTGAATTTGGTTCTTTCAAACTGTCTAACCATTTCAGGGGCTTATGGTCGGTTTTAATTTTGAAATGTCGGCCAAAAATATATGGACGAAAATATTTCACTGCCCATAGAATTGCATACATTTCTTTTTCAATTACTGAATAATTTATTTCATTTGGGTTCAAAGTACGGCTAGCAAAACAAATTGGTTTACCTTCTTGACTCAAAAATGCTCCTATTGCATATTTACTTGCATCCGTAGTCAATGTAAATTCTTTGGTAAAATCAGGATGAATCAATATCGGGTCATTGCATAAGAGTTTTTTACAAGTTTCAAAAGAATCAATGAATTCAGGCGTATGTTCTACCTTTTTACCTTTTTTAAGACAATTTGTTAAGGGTTTTGTTATTTTTGCTAAATTGTTTATGAATTTTCTGTAAAAACCAATCATTCCTAGAAAACTTTTGATTTCTTTGTGAGTTTTGGGAAGAGTTAGTTTAGTGATAGCTTCAATTTTTCTTGGATTGGGTTTTATTCCATCGGGTGTAATGATATGTCCTAAAAATTCTGCTTCTTTTTTCAAAAACTCGCTTTTATCTAGCTGGACTTTCAAATTATAATCTTTAAATTGTTTGAAAACTTCTTTTATATCTTTCAAATGTTCATCTAAGCTTGAGGAAAAAATGATCACATCATCCATATAGACTAAACAAATTCTATTTATCTGATTTTTGAGAATTTCATTTATCATTCTTTGAAAAGTTGAGGGTGCATTCTTTAATCCAAAGGGCATCCTTAGGAATTCGAAATGACCTGCTTCTGTTGAGAATGCAGTTTTCGAAATACTGTCAGGGTTCATTCTAATTTGATGAAATCCACTAGCTAAATCTAGTGTTGTGAAGTATTGGGCTCTACCCAATTTTTCCAAAAGATCATCTATATTCGGGATAGGAAATCTATCTTGAATTGTTTTTGAGTTGAGTTTTCTATAATCAACTACTACACGCCACTTGGGTTTTCCAGAAGCATCTGGCTTCTTTGAAACAATCCATATAGGACTTGACCAAGGACTGGAACTATTTTGAATTATTCCATCTTCTAACATTTTTTGGATTTGATTTTGTACTTCTTTCTTATGGATTTCAGGAAATCTATATGATTTTGTATAAACTGGTTCTTCATCTGTGGTTTGAATTGAATGAGTTGTTTGAGTAGTTGCAGAAAGGGGTTGATCAGGATATTGAAAAATGGTGTGAAATTGTTTACATAATTTGAGTAGTTTATACTTTTCTTCATCATTGAGATGATCAAGTCTTAATAAATTATCTATTTCTTCTGCATCAGGATATGGATATACATTTTTTATTTCACTTTGAAAAAGTTCACAATCTTTTAATGGATATATCTGCAAAGGTGATATCATTTTGACATAAGTGTCTTCAATGCTGACATTATGAATTTCAACAATTGCATAACCATTCTCAACTGTTGTTATGCTTTCTGGTATGAAACAATGTTCATTTATTTCTTTGAATGGAATATAATAAGTTCCATCAACCGTTGCATCTGTTGGTAATTTAGTTCTCAAAATTTCGTTTTCATTTAAACTGATACTATATACACTATATTCTGATGGAGAACACTGTTTAACAGGAATATGTACATTATCTCTGATCAAATAACCATCTTGTAAATTCCAGTTGAAACCCATATTTTTTATATCTCGAAAGCTTATTAAACCGTCAAAAAAAGGATGAAAATCGAATAGTGTGAAAATTATTTTTTCATTATTTTGAAATTCCGCAAAAGCTGGAATGTGAGCTTCATATTTTGCTAACTGTTGTCCACATGAGGTTTTAATAACATTAGGTTTCACAAGAATATGTTCTGGATAGTATTCTTTTGCTATAATCGGATTCATAAGAGAAATGTGACTACCTGAGTCAATTAAAAAATTCAATGGTTTTACATGTCCGGAAATTGTTATAAAAGGCAACTTTCTTTCATCTATGCAATTGAGTTCTAAGTAATTTCCTTTCCAGAGGCTGTTATCAAAAAATTTTCATTTGTTTCAGTTAGTGGTTCAAAAATATCATTTGTTTCTTCATTATCTGTTTCTGGAAATATTTCTTGATCATCATGAACAAATTCATAATCATCATGAACAAATTCATAATCATCATATTCATTTTCTTCATTATCAATTGGATTCGGTTCAATTAAATGAAGTTCTTCCGACTTGAACGTTGGTCTTGATTGGGATTGAAAATTATATCGTTGAGGGACATTTCTGGTTACTGTTGACATAGGTGTTGGCTTATACGCTGGTAATTGATTTTTTGGTTTCCAAACATTAGTATTGCCAGGTTGAGGAATACCAAATACTTGTTTATTTGTGAAACATTTTTGTGGTGCTTGTCTTTGGTTAAATTGAATTGGTTGGCTTGGAAAACTTTTTGGTTGGGGTGAAAATGATTGACTGTTGTACTGTGGAAATTGTTGGTTCTGTGGTTGAAAATATTGTGGATTTTTCGAAGTATTATTCGGCATAAAGGATTGCGAATAATTCGAGTGTTGTACCATAGGTGATTTAAAATTTGGGTTAGGTAGCTGTTGTGGATTATTTCTCTTGCCATCATTTACTAATGTCATGAAATTTTCTTCTTCAATAACATATTTCAAGGCATCTTCCAAACAAGTTGGATTTTTAAGGCGAACTCCCATTTGAATAAGTGGTGGTAAGTGTTTCAAAAATGAGACTAAAATTAGTTTTTCAATATTGCTAATTTGAGCAATTTTTGCTTGCTGGTTCAACAATGGATCATTATTGATGGATGAAAATATCAAACTTCTGGTATACTGACATCTAACACCAAAATTGTATGAATTTTCTTTTGCAAATGGTTTCAAATTGTGCAATTCTTGAAGTAAACAAGCAAAAGATCTTTGATCGGCAAAGGAAAGTCTTAATAAATCTTTAATATCATTCCATGTATTTAATTCAGTTCTACTAGAGACCAATGTGAGCGCTTTTCCTCTCAGTTTACCAATTACTGCTCGTAAAATCAAATTTTTAATAGGTTGAGGTTCATTTATATAATGCTGAAATGTTTCATCACAAAATGCAATGAAATTATTTAATTCACATGGATTTCCTTCGAAGCTGGGTATAATGTCTAAAAATAATCTAAGCTGTTGATAATTTGTATCGACCATTGTTTCGTTTTGTGGATTTGTATGAGAAATATTCAAAGTTAATAAATCTTGAGTTAAGGTATCTACCTCTGAGTCAATGCTTTCAGGATTGATTTCAGAAAGAGATGGTAATTCAAGAAATGCTTGTCTAATTTGTTGACGTAGTTCACTATTTGTTTGTTTTAAACTATGTAAATTACGAAACATAGAACTCCAGTTACTATCTCATCAGAGAAAAGCGTCTAAAAGTTCACCAATATAATGAAAATAGTATATATGATTAAAATAAGAATAGTATATATGATTAAAATAAGGAATAAAATATAGGATAGGGATGTGATTAAAGGACTCACTTTATGTGTATACCAGTTGGTATCCACCAGTGATATGCTTGAAGTGCTGTAGTTTTCTTTCTTCTGTCTTCTTTTCTTCGTCTCTGCCTCCTGTCTTCTTCTCCTCCTGTTGTTTTGTGTTCTTCTGCCTTGGAATCAAAATGTGACAAGTCGATGGTCACCTAGGATTCTTCTGGTAGCAGAACTCCGTTGTTCCCAACGCTGAAGCTGGAATCGCTGCGTTCTCTAAAGCTGTTGGAAATCTTCTTGTTTTGTTGTCTTTCCAACGGTTGTGTTGGAAATCCTACCGACTGCGCCAGTTACGTTAGGCCCCAAGCAGTTGTGTGGTCCGTTGAAGCCTCTCCGTTTGGTGAAGAACAGTTGCGTTGAATTACTCTTGTATACTCAAAAGCACCCACAAATAAAGATAATCGATCTTACTATGTGTTCGTTTAATGAATAAACAGCAGGTAACAACTCTGTGACTGACTTGAACTGAACTTAACTTCTATCAACAATCCACAGAATTTATAGTAAAATAGAATGTAAACAAGAAGATAAACTTCGAAATAAAATACATGTCAGCAAATATAAAGTTTGGAATAAAATAAGAGTAAGCACTGATATTTCACGGAAGAAAATAGGTGTCAACAATATTGAGAGATAACTTTCGGAAATAAATCATTGTCATCACTTTTAAGATAAAGTTTGGAAATAAAAAGGAATCAGCATATTTAGTTATAGTAAACAATATAGTCCAGGATGAGTTATAGTCCAGGGCTGGTCTGAAGGAATGAAAAATGTAATTGAATGCCGACTGGCTTGATCTGGGCTAGAGGTGGTGGATTGAAAAATGATACAAGGTGGTTCCACAAAGACACTTGCATGTAAATAATAGTACAAATTGAAAATGAATGAAATATAAATGAAATTTCAATAGAAATGTATTCATTTCCTTAGAATATATATATATATATATATATATATATACAAAAAAAAGAACAAAAATAATAAAACAGAGCGGGACGCGACAGTTGCCTTTTGTTAAAAAAAGGAAATACATAAAAATTACTAATAGTATAGTTATAAAATTTATTTTATATAAGATTCAACAAGATAAAAACAGAACATAATCTCTATAAGTTTTATAAAACAACAAAAAAAAAGTTTTATCAAATGAAAGTCGAACTCTCTCCCTCATCTAAAAAAAAACAATGTTTTCTTTATGTACCGAAACAAAAGATTGAATTCTTATTTTTTTTCATATTTTTTTATTGCTTAATGACTCGGTCAATGATAACTGTGTTTTCCATGTTATTTTCCACTAAATTACAATATCTGTTGATGGCATTTGCAACCTCTGATTATATCGGATATTTTTTCTCTTAGTTTGTTTACCGCACTTCCATATATCTAGCAAAGAATATTACCAGTTCTTGTTCGTTTGAGTTCTATAATGTATAAAAAAGAGTTAACTGATTGAGCATAGCTTGAACTTGTTCTTTCAGAATTTATTATAATTGCATTCATTCTCATCTTTACAGATGTTGAATTCAACTTACTGCGTTTATTTTTTACTGTACCCTTACTAGTGGATGGTTGGTTTTCTGGGTATGAAGCAGGTTTCGTTTCCTCATCTGATTGCTCTCTTTCTTCAGAGGCCTAAAATTTATATAATATATTTCATAAGAATGATTTATAGTTGAAGAAATGTCTTTCAAGATGAATATACCACAGTACTCTCTTGAGTGTATGAAGTACCTGGTTACTTTAATTGGACTACTCAGGTTGAGACCTAGTTACTGCTCCTTGGTCAGTAAGCTCAGTTATTTGAGCCTCTAGCTCGGATAGAGCTTCGCTTTCCCTAGCCTTCTTTCGGCAGACGCCCTTCCACTCCGTGAAAACCTTCAAATATAAGCAAGAATAATTTTTACTTACAGGCAGCTTTAATATAATTTAACAGAAACTACGAAAATTCAGAATTTTATCTTGATGGGTATTACATAATTTTATTTAACATTTTCTTATGCCAGTTTACCTTACTTTTTCCAGCCATTTGTATCTCTAGTGGGACCATCTCCACAGGAATTCAATTCATGAGTCAAGTTCTTCCAGAGAGCCTCCAAATCCTTGGGATTATTCGAATTTTTTGCATTGTGTAACTCAATTATGGATTATCCACTGAATTATTTTGTCTCTAAGTCCACTAAGTATATTCCATACTTCTTTCAAATGCACCAAAATTAAATAAATGAAACATTGGATCAACATCTATACTTACCGTTCCATTTGAAGTATCTCGACCTGAATCCATTTGATTATCAGCTATATGTTTTACGAACAACTGAATGGATTTATAAATGAAAATTTCAACAACATTCACCGAACTGAATTCGCCCTACAGATGATCAAGAGGTTATAGTGTCGATTGTATATGTTCGAGAGTTGAAAGTATCGATTATAGATAATCGACAGTTTGAAGTGTCGATTATACAAAAAAATACTTCGTGGCCCTTCAGCGCCTTCGTACGAATGAACATAATGCACAAGATAATATTCCGTGCAGTGAAGATGAGAAAGATTCTGTTTATGTCCACTGCGAAGAAAACGACCAAGATAAACACAATGAAGATTCTGATTCTGAAAATAACAATTTGGATAAAAATACGATGACAATGAACAAAATGAAGATATTCAAAATAATAATCGGGAAGACGATCCAGAGGTCAATCACCAACAACAAAATCTA
This sequence comes from Zygogramma bicolorata, assembly GCA_032362365.1. Classification (NCBI taxonomy): domain Eukaryota; kingdom Metazoa; phylum Arthropoda; class Insecta; order Coleoptera; family Chrysomelidae; genus Zygogramma; species Zygogramma bicolorata. The sequence goes on along the minus strand of JAVJAQ010006090.1, from coordinate 95,565 downwards.
AGTTGCTGGTGTCTAGAGAAGCAAGAACGAAAAATAAATATCTGCGAATGCAGTGGGGAATCATTCATGGGTTTGATGAAAGATGAGAATGGAAAGTACAAACTGAAGAGAAAAGTAGGATCTCGAGAAATGGGACAATGTTGCAGGTCCCAGAAATGCCAAATATCGAAAGTATTCAAGTGAAATTCATTTAGTGAGGGAGAGAGACGTGACATGTGCGAGAAGTTTTGGAATCACTTGACTTGGGACATGAAAAGGACATCTATCAGTAATTTGGTTGACTTGGTAGCTGCAAAAAGGAAAAAAGAGGATTTGAGAAGAAACGATACTTTAGCCTTCAGTCTGAAGAAAGGAAAAGAGAATGTAAAGAAAAGGTAAGGTTTTTTTTTCTATATTTGGTGTGAAGGAATGGACTGTGAGAGAATGTAGCAAAAAACAATTCGGAATACATCTTGCAGATGGTGATAACTCATTCAATAAACGAGCTAGGAACGTCTCCAAGGAGAAAAAGTCCTCACTTCAACAATTTCTAGATGAGTTAACCAAAATGCCCTCACATTATTTCCGTTCATCTACATCCGAAATATACTTAGAACCTACTTTCCAAAGTAAACTGGAACTCTATAGACTATAGAGAGTACAGTCGGTACTGTGGCGTGAATGACCAACGGCCTTTCACTGAAAGGGCTCTGATGGATGTACTACAAGAGAAAAATATCAAATTAAACCGCCCAAGAAAGGACCAATGCGATGTATGCATCGGGCATAATCTTGGTAATATTAGCAATGAAATTACCAGATTCTCAGATCACATCAGAAGAGGAAGGACTTAGCTCGGAAATCCAAAAAAGATAAAAAAATTGCAAAGAAAGTAATGGAAGATCAGTAGTCTTGACAGTAGATACACAGGCAATGAAACTTGCACCTATGTTGAAGGCTAGTGCCATTTACTACAAAACTAAGCTAGGTGTACAAAGCTATACTATTTATAACTTGTTGAACGGAGATGTAATCTGTTACCTATGGGTAGAGTCAAGGTGGACTGGAAGCTAACAATTTCGTTACAATGGTAATAAACTACATGTCATTATATCTATTGAATAATCCAGATATCAAAGAATTCATAATATACAGCGATGGTTGCGGTTACCAGAACAAAAACTGTTTATTGGCTAATGCACTCCTCAACTATGCTAGTGACAACAAATTCAAATCTATCAACAATATTTTGAAAAAGGACACAGTCAAATGGAAGTTGACTCTGTTCATAGCAGCATTGGGAGAAAGCTTAAAAATAGGGATATCTATTAGTCGATTGATTACATCGCTATATGCCTATTCATCCCTAGGTAGTGAAATGCATGAGCTATGAAGATTTCAAAGATTATTCTAGAATTCATTATTATTCAAGAATCAGACCTGGTTATGAAAAAGGTGACCCAACGGTGACAGAACTTCATTGCCTGAATTATCAAATATAAATTATAATGATGAGTGGTCAGATTTTCTAAAAGGCCCAAGATGGGACATAATTCAATTGTTCAGCTGTACAAGTCCCGACCAAAAATTAAAATTGAAATATTCATTCAGCTACAGGCATTGAAAAATGTATTAGATAAACAATTCTGGGAATATTATAATAATCTTCCTCATTGATTTTGTTCTTTAGTATAGGTAAAAAAGTGAGACCAAAAATTAAAATTGAAGTATTCATTCAGCTACAGGCTTTGAAAAATGTATTAGATAAACAATTCTGGGAATATTATAATAATCTTCCTCATAAATTTTGTTCTTTAGTATAGGTAAGAAACCTTGAATCTGAATTCATGTACAATATTTTGTCACACCCCACACAACACATGGACATCCAGTGGATATCTGATGGATATCCATTAAGGATATTTTGAACATCCGATGGACGTACAGTTTTTATCCAAAGAATATTCAATGGACGTCCAATGGACATTCTTAGGTCACCAACCTGTACGTCCATAAAATATCCTTCATGGACATCCATGAGATATCCATTATGGACATCCATAAGATTTCCTTCATGGATACCCATAAGATATCCATCAAGGATATCTACAAGATATACTTTATGGACATCCATGAGATATCCATCAAGAACGTCCATAAGATATCGTTCATAATTCTACATAATTATTAGTGTAATTCGTTACAGAGAAACCAACCTAGCTTGAGATGTGAAAAAGTGCTGCACACTTCTTGGACAACGGATTATAGTCAGTAATATATCCTGTGATAAGGCACTCAACGTGACCGTATATGCAATTTAAAATGTTCTGCTAGATTGGTTTCGCTGTATTCAAAAAATTCAGACAAACTAAGGTCAACTGGAGAGTGGTAGACGTACGATCAAAAAACTCATGTCGTTAATAATAATTTTTAATTTTTTCATTACTTCTCAAACAAAATACTTGATATAGTTTAAATTTGAAAAATAGTTTGCCAAGAGTTCTCAACAGAAAAGTTATTGATGAATTTAAATAGTTCTCAATTTGAATAACATATGAATATAGTACTCGACAACTCATTTGCTTCCTTCCAAAAGTTCACGTTCACGGTAAATGCTAATGATCACAGTTTACAATTATTAACTAACACACTACTATTTTTCGTTTCTTTATAAACACAATTATTGCACAATGCACGCCACAACGCTTCAACTCAGTTCAACATAATTTTTTCAAACCGACCCAACACTCAACGACTCTCAAAATTACGACATTTGACAGACGCCATAGACGGTTGCACGTCAGGAAACCGAGTCAAGATGAGTTCCCAATGCAGCGCTTTTGCATTTCGCGTCGCGAGTCACGTCTTCTGAGGTGACGCTATATTCAAATATTATTTAAAAGGATGAAAAGTTAAATATATCAACTTTTTTGCTGGAATGTAAAAGGCCCAATCACGTTGCCAATTCGTAGGGTGCCTCGGCGGAAGAAACATGAATTATTTGTACAATGAATGTACGAAATGGATGTCCATGAGATATCCTTCATGGATATCCATCGTGGATATCCGAAAGGATATCCATTTTGTACATCGTATGGATATTTTTTAGTGGGAATACTTTTGATATCCAAAATTTGGATATCCTATGGATGGTCCAAGGCTATTCCGACATGAATTGGACGTCCATAGGATATCGGGTGCTGTATGGGACAAAGCCTCGTATATAAATGGTTACTGAAAATAAAATAACCAACCTTCATTCTTGTGCATATTCCCTCGCTTCGATGTTTTTACACCGACTTAGCAAGTAAGAGTGCAAAGCACACATTCTGTTGACCAAATAAAGAGTTTTTCGTTCATTTTGTGACATTTTGTGAAATGCAAATACTTGGTTCTGCAGTTGGTACAAAACAAACACACAAAACATTGAAGAATATTGAAGTATGTCAAATTTTGATGTGATGTCATGTGGGAAAATTCTGAACAATAGGTGATTTTCTTCTATCTTTCTTGTATTCAAGTAGAAATGTATAAATTTGGCTCAAATCATTGAGATCTGTTTTTTTGTTCATAGAATGTTCTTCGTTATTAATATGTGTCATTTCTAAAAATGTTCTTTTGGTTATATTTGTTTCTCTATCCAAAATTTCTGGGTGTTCAAAATCCATCCTGTGATCCTCAATGTTGACGTGTTCACTCAAAGCGCAAGAATTAACGTTTCGTCTACAGTCACTTTTATGTGACATAATGCGACTATTTAAGGGTCTAGATGTTTGACCTATATATGTTTTAGAACAATCTATGCATGAAATTTTGTATACTGAGCTGGATTTTTTTTTGTTCAATATTGGGGTCTTAACTTTGCTATATAATTCAGAGATAGTGGTGACATTTCTTTTGGAAATTATGAAGTTATTATTTAGAAATACATTAATTAATTTTGGTGTTAGCTCTTGAATATGAGGTAATGATTTATAAATGAAAGGTTGAACTGAATCGTTATTTCCATTTTGGGAACTAATGGAAACTATTCTTTCACAGAAAATTATTCTATTTACTAAAGTTTTTGGATATTAATTTTCAATAGAGCTTATCCATGTTGAGTAAAATTCTAACTGAAAATTCATATCCAAAAAATTTAGTAAATAGAATAATTTTTTGTGAAAGAATAGTTTCCATTAGTTCCCAAAATGAAAATAACGATTCAGTACAACCTTCCATTTATAAATCATTACCTTATATTCAAGAACTAACACCAAAATTAATTAATGTATTCCGAAATAATAACTTTATAATTTACAAAAGAAATGTCACCACTATCTCTGAATTATATAGCAAAGTTGAGACCCCAATATTGAACAAACAAAAATCCAACTTAGTATAAAAAATTTCATGCATGGATTGTTCTAAAACATATATAGGCCAAACATCTAGACCCTTAAATAGTCGCATTATTTCACATGAAAGCGACTGTAGACGAAACGTTAATTCTTGCGCTTTGAGTGAACACATCAACATTGAGGATCACAAGATGGATTTTGAACACCCAGAAATTTTGGATAGAGAAACAAATATAACCAAAAGAACATTTTTAGAAATGACAGATATTAATAACGAAGAACATTCTATGAACAAAAAAACAGATCTCAATAATTTAAGCCAAATTTATACATTTCTACTTGAATACGAGAAAGATAGAGGAAAATCACCTGGTATTCAGAATTTTCCCACATGACATTACATCAAAATTTGACATTCTTCAATATTCTTCAATGTTTTGTCTGTTTGTTTTATACCAATTTATATTTTATTCTCACGTAAGTAAGTGTTCCATATTTCTATCTTTACAAAATATCATCCGATGTATTATTTCCAGTTGTCCTGACGAAGGTTATAAATTTACCGAAAGCTTGACTAATAACAAAGAGTCCTCTTTGTAACTGCCTACAAACTTGACTGACTGCAACCTCCCAAAATCAATCGAATTATATATATATATATATATATATATATATATATATATATATATATATATATATATATATATATATAGTTGTATTTTCAACAACACCCTATTCAGAAATAATCAAAAAAACCATGGCTATCAACCTATTTCATTCTTTAGCAGACCAACGAAACCAGAAACATCTAAAATTTCAGCGGAAATCCATAAAAGATTCCATCAGCTTACATAGCAGTATTCGAAGTGTACGAGGACAGTCTACGTTCCACACGTGAAACATTTTCAAATTCAATGCAATATTTTCATTCATATGCACATTCACACGAAAGGGAAGCCCTGTAATGTTCAAAGAACACCGCGTGAATCAAGGGACAGGAGATACGAATCAACATTCACTTTGGATTAACATGAAAACATACTGTATATGAAGTTCAGCACAGAAAACGAAACTTTCTTGATAAAGAAAAAGATGACAAGTGGAAAAGGAAATAGTCATCAAATCAGTCCCAGAGAGAGAGAAAATTAATAGATGTTGAAATGTAATTATTAGACAAGAGATATGCCAATGAAGATTGTTAATAATAATAAGAATTTTGTAACTAATTTTAAGCAGAACTAAGTAGGTAATTTCATAGTGAAAGTGAATACAGTGAACCCAAAGGAGAGGATTAGATTTCCTAACAACCGTAACTAAAGAGGAAACAGACTAAATAAAAAAGAATGGTGATGAAAGTCCTTTTATAAAAAGCAGGTCAATTTCAGGAGAAACTGAAATGAAACCATAGTTATTTACCTTTGTGATACATCCAAGCCAACTACCCAACATTTTGGCTTATTAGTAGCAGTGCAGCAGCGAATTTGCCCCGTCTTCAAGAAGTTCCGAGCTAGGAGTAATCACAAGATATTTTATATTATCAGATTTCTTCAATCCAGATATTATTTTGGTCAATTTTTGAAGATGTCTCTTCGAGCCCTCCTTTTTCTATTATGATTTATCTGGACTGATGGTAAGGTTAGTTTCAGCAAGAAGATTTATAGCCATTTTTACCAATCTAACAGCTGAGTTTCTCGAGTTAGCAATCAGAATAAAAGGATATTTGTTATCTACGGTTCGTTCATTGAGTTTACGGTAATCAATAACTAGTCTCCATTTTTTTGTCCAGAGGCATCTAATTTTTTTGGAACTATCCAAATAGGGCTTGAAAAAGGTGAATTTGATGGCCGTATTATTTCTTGGTTTAATATTTTTTGAATTAGATTTTTGACTTCTTGTTTATGAACTTCAAGATATCTATATGTCTTAGTGAAAATAGGGCTTTCGTCTGTCGGTTTTATTTTATGTCGGATCTCATTTGTGAAAGTTAATGGAATTTCATCATTGTAGAAAATGTCTCTATATTTTGAACAATGGTTTTTCATTGCTTCTTTTTCTTTATTACAGTCGATCAAGTCGTTAATTTTTCATATTAGCTTTTTGTGAATTGTCTTTGAAAGTATCTTATTCTTCGTCGATTTCCATTTTTTCAATAAAATTTGTTTCAATCATGTTTAATAATTCAATTTCAAGTGGTTTACCAATTGATATTCTAATTGGAAGTGTGTGTGCATTTGTAATTGTAGTATATGCAAAATGATTTTCAATGTTTACAAGAGCTTGAGGAGGTGATTCAACTAATTCTTCAAATTTTCTATATTTCAAAAATCCTATGCCTTTTTCTCTATCAACAGGTATCTTGACTATCACAGTTGTTCTAGGGGGTAAATTTATAATATGATTCTTCCTTTCAAGATTTTTCTTCAAGTTGGAGTATTTTTCTGATTCATGAATTATTGGTATTTTAGTACGGGGTGTTATTATATGTTTTGTGTTAAGATCTACAGATGCTTTTATTTCTTCGAGAAAATTTATTCCGATTAGTCCGTCATATTTATAACTAAAATTGAATAGGTAAAATTTGTGGATTTTGTTTTTATCAAATTGTTTAAAAATAAGGATGTTGACTACTTCATTGTGGTAGCTGATGTTATGTGCTGTTTGTATATTAAAATCTTCTTTAAAAATATTATACTTGTGAAATTTATAAGCTAACTCCGGTTTAATGAGACTTCTTGTACTTTATGTGTCTATCAGAAAATTCGCGTTTAGTTCAGATATAAAAATGTATGGTAGGTTTGCTTTGACTAAATACGTTATTATGTTTGATCCTGTGAAGTATTCTCTTGGTGAAAATTTGAATTTATATTTCCATTTTCATAGTTGCCATACGGATTTTCATATTCTGAATTTTGTGGATTCTCAGCAGTATGAGAATATGATGTTTCATTTTCGGGTTGGTATTGATAATTTTCGTTCCAAAAAGATTCAAAATCTTGTTCACTTTCAAAATAATAATTTTCTGGGTCGTATTCGTTTTTGAATTCTTGATCAAATAGTTCAGTAGCATGCAGGAAATATAACTACAGTGACCAACTTGTAAGTACATGTTGTCCTATTCAAAATACCAATGTATGTATACCTGATCATTGACACAATTTTTTTTTCAGTAATTTCGCTATATCACCTTTGAATCGATTGTTGTTAACGCTGCGCTACTATGCTATAGGATCATTTTTGATAACATCTGGAGATTTTAGTGGTATAAGCAAAGATTCAGCGTCTAGAATAATTTCAAATGTATCCAGTGCAATAGCAGAACTGAGACTAAGATTTATGAAATTTCCAGTAAACCTGTAACTCGTGAAAGAGGGATTTTATAACATAGCAAGATTTCCAAAAAGTGATAGGAGCTATAGACTACACCCATGTCAATATTAAATCACCAGGTATGACAAAGAAAGTTATATTTTAACCAAACAATAGTTCCACGCCATTTTTGTAGGTGGAGAAACTGCTGAATATTATAGAAATAGAAAAGGCAATTTTTCTATAAATGTACAAACCGTAGCTGACTTCAATCTGAGGATAATGGACATAGTGGCAAATGGCCTGGTTCGTGCCACGATAAAAGCATTTTCAATAGTCACAAATCAAGCACCGATCAATCAACAGGGAATTTGGAAATAATTTTCAGTTAGGAGATAAAGGCTATGAGAACACAAAATATTTATTGACACTTCTACACAACCCCGTTACTCAAGCTGAACATTTGTTCAACGAATCCCAGATAGGAACACGAAATACAGTTGAAAGATCATATGGTGTATGGAAAAATAGATTTCCAGTTTCATCCAGGAAAATCACATTACACTTACCAAAGGTACAAGCCATAATTGTGGCGTGTGCGGTGCCTCATAATATAGCAATAATTTCTGGCGATGGATATTTTGACATCAATGAGCAGATGAAGGTGATGATTATGTATATATTGACACTGGCAGAAACAACAGGAATTCTGTGAGGAACAATATCATAGCAGAATATTTCACTTCTTTATTAAATTAAAAACTGATAGGACTGCTATTTTTTGAATATTTTATTGAAAACTAAAAAGTGAACATGATTCTTTTATTTCAATTCAAACACATCTACTTTTTTGCTCTCTACAAGTCAGCCTTCAATATTTCTGTTTTTAGATGCATGTGTTCAACTTCCAACTCTCTCATGATGCTTTTATGCACAGCATTCTCTCAATATTGCCAATTCTTCCTCAATACGTTTTTTCTGTAATGAAGTCACTTCCAATTTCGCCTCTAAAAACTTATTGTATGGTGTCATTTCCTTTGGTTCAACTAAAAAATTTAAATCAAATAATATAATTGGATTTCGTCATTTTATATCTTAAACCAACGAGGATTGACGGTTTAAAATCAACAACTTGTATTCATAGTTTTAGTGAAATTTCTTAATTCCATGAGGAGCCTGTTGAATATTAATATCTCATTTGCATTTTAGTGAGTTCAACCCCAAACATAATACTCAAGCAACACTGACAAGGAAAAGCTTCCAGAATTCAAAGAATTGAAAATACTCACTTAAAGCTGGTTGTTTTTTTGATTTCAAATCTGTAGGTTTCCACACATTCCACTTCTTTTGCAGAGTCATCGTTTTATCTTCTTCACCTTTTTTTGAATTGCTGGGCCCTGCCTTTGGCTCGTGAATCCTTTTATTTTTAAAAAGGGGCGATTCATATGCATTTTCAACAGCTACTGGTCCATCAACTTCAACAGGAAATAGCAGTGGGCTTTCGTCATGGATTTCAGTAGCTATTTCTGTTGTTTCTGAAATCAGTGTGATACACATGATAAATGAATAATTGAACAGTATACATGAATTACTATTCATTTTTATATACATATATGTTCTTACCAAAGTTATTCATTTTATCAGAGTCATAAAAACTGTCATATCCTCCAACAGACAGTAAAATCATTTATTTCACCTTTTCTTCTACTGGTGTCAAAGGGGGTTCTTCACTTGTTCCACCACCAGTTTTATATAACTCCGCCTTGACAAAGCTTGCCTTCTTTCTGGTGTCCCTCTTCAGCGCGTCATACTTACATTTCAGGTTTTTGGCATTCCTAAATATTCCACTGGGAGAATAATCAAATTCTGTTTCGATTGCTTTCCAGGTACTTTCTTTTTCATTCCAAGTAATGGCATCGCTTTTTTTCTCTATTATCATCTTTTTCTCTTCTACAAGTTACACGAGTTTTTCAGTTTCTTCTCGAGTAAAGTTTACGCTTCTGTCCCGTTTTTCATCCATTTCTACTATTCAGATTCACATATACCACAATTCAGTGTCAACAGATGTCAACTATTAGAACAGAACCCTCAGAACTATGAAATAGGCAACGTTGCTACTCATTTGAACTGATGAGGTGTCAAATATCTATCTCTCAGATATTATATCAGGAATTTGGGTAGTGAAACAGGAAACCTTATAGCAGACACTTTTATCTAGTTGATCTACCAGATTGTTATCTGAAACCTTATCAATCAGTGGTGAAACAGGCCCTTAATATTACTATTCAAGAGAATTTGATGACTTTGACAGATACGACTTTTGGACTAAGTTATAATGCCTCACCATGAAATGAACTTGAGTCATATTTATGTGAGAGATACGAATTTTTGCCTTTGGAAGAATCATACACGACATATCGACTTGGGAATTGAACTAACCAAATAAATGAGTGATGTTTATTAGGATTCATTGGATACAAAAATCATGTATTGACAATATTCCGTATGAACTGAGAATGGAAAATTATCAAAATCAATTTTTGATGATTAAAATATTTTATTAAAAAACTTCAATCTATTTGGGTACAGACATCCCTTGTAGTTTCTGAATCAAGTTCTGTTTTCGAGTTGGGTTCATTCCTCTCGGAGAGGATATGATTTGCGGCCGAAGTACTCCTTCTTCCAGATATTTTGCAGTTAGGAAACACAACTCGCTCTTCATCAAACTTTGTTTTGTAAAAAAGTTTTTTGAAACCTCCCACGAAATTTACTTCACCAAAACAAAGATAATAGAGGTTACGGTTCTGTTTTCGTTAGTTTGAATCTGGATGAATAGTCTGTTACATCCAAAAAGTCATCTAGATCCATATCAATGCAGGTCGTACGTCCACTATTTGACATCTGAAGACAACTTTTATAGTCTTCAAAATCTACGACTTTGCCCTTCTGTTTTAATGACTTTTCCACTTGGTGATGGAATGAGTCAGCACTCATGAAAGTGTGACCAGTTTGAAGATATTTGAGTTTCAGTGAATTTATTGTTGTACATTCAGAATTGATGAAGTGAACGAAAAAACAGTACAAAATCCAGTTTTTATTCTGGGCTGCACAATTATTTATCCAAAGTGTTATTTCTTTGGCATCTCTGTGTAATAATAGAAATTTACTGAAAGTTGATATTATGTCAGATTTTGACCTTCCAGCAATAGCTTCATGCCATATAATGGCTATTGGATTTTTATTTTGTGTTTGTTTCCCAAGGGGGACGAAGCTTTCGTTGAAACATATAATCCTCGGGACAAATAGGATCTCTTTAAACATGTCACATCTAGGCAACATCACAACCTGGAAAATGAATCAAACGGCAGAGTTTTTGATTTTGATGAAAAAACCAGCAACTCACCTTCTGTAAATCAATAGAATAAAACAATCTTTTTTGTCCATCATCAGAAGAAGCATCTTTTTTATATTCCTGCCGTGCCGCAATTGCACTTTTGTGATGTTTCTCCCATGACAGACATAGCTCACAATTTGCTTGAATGCTGTCTTTGTCATGTTTGGAACTTTTGATTTGATTCTCAAATGACTCACACTGCCAACATTCTTCATGTCCGAGCACAGCAAAAGATATGTTCATGTCTCTAACTTCTTTTCTATATAACTCGTATGAGATCTTCCTGTTAGGATTTTTTCTGAATAGTCTCTGAACATAAGGGTAATATTTATGTCACTGGGAAGATAGAGTCTCTCGGGTGCATGTTCACGCCGATAATGTGAAATGGATGGGTTGAAAGATCTGATGGTCTCTTATGCTTCCTCTATCAATTTTTTCTCCTGTGGGATGTCCCTGTTGGGTGGGGGCAGCAATCAGTTCATGAGCTGCCGTTTTCGTAAGAACATCTCTGACAATCCTGTCATTGTGAGAGGATATCCCAAGGTTCCTAGGAAAATCTTTTTACATACCTGGAAATCCACACCCTGATCGTCTTTCAAAAAATAATGTATGGTCTTATGTCTTCTTGAATTCTCTCCTACACAACTCTTCCTCTTGATTGTATTCTTGGCAGCACTAAATATGAATTGGCGTTGGTGATTTTCTGATGGTAGCTTCCAGTATTCAGAATTAATTTTTATTTGTCTTTCCCTACTGATATTTTCACAACATTTTGTGGAACACCCGTTATTACAAGTTTCCCCTCATCATATGTTTAGAAACTCGATCTGCTTTTTCAGCCCTTTTTCTTTCTTCTGAAGATGTATCATATTTTTTCTTTTTCGTAGTGTCCCTTTTTTAGTGGAAATATTTCCTTTATTTTTTTCACTTTGTTCTATAGCTATATTAAAAATATCAACAAGCAAGCCTTCAACCGCATCTTCTGAATTTGTAGGCCCACGAATCAAAACATTACCTATAATATTCACATGTTTTTTTCCTGAAAAATTTTCAATTTGAAAAAAAAATTGAATATCAGACAAGCAAGCAAACCTTCTGGTTCACTTTTTTTCCCCCATTCCCAATGAATTTGTGTCGTTCGTAATAGAGTCCACTACATTTCGTTCATTATCAGGTATTATAGGAGATGATGATCCTGCTGAGCGAAAAATATTCTCATGTGACAATATTGGGCTTCCTAAAACATATAGATATTTCTATAATAATACTAGCCTAGTACTTGTCTGCTTTTTGGATACGGTTCATAATCTGGATCCGTCGAAACATCGTCATTTTCTTTGGTTTCCCTTTCACGTTTTCGATTATCAGTGACGTTGAATCTGGCAGCTAATTGCTAATTCAAAGCCAAAAGTAACATTTTTTTGGATCGGCCAGGCCTTTTTTTTTCTGCAAAACATCCGAAATAACTTTCAAATGTGGTTCTGAACAATGAAATATACAATCAGTAGTAAAATGCTATTGTCAAAATATTCGTAAAATAGTATCATTCCCGGACGTACCTAACCTAGTAAACACTTACCTATCATATATTATTTACACCTGAATATATTCACCAAAGTTCATTTGCAATGTGAAATTGTCAATTTTGTCGTTTTCAAAAACAATGTTCAACAAATGTATGGAAATAATCGCTTATATTGTTCGTAGAAATATGGAAAAATACATTCACCACGTTGTGCAATGAAGAATAACTGTCACACACATAACCTCACTTCTGTTAAATTGAACAGGCGTAGGTATCACATTTTCAGCCAGATTTTGTACTCATCATATTTTAATTGAAATCAACCTAAGTTCAAAAGTCGTATATGGAATATTGAAGCAGTGTTACGACAATCTGACTCAGTGCAGGGCAGATAGGACAATTCGACTATGTATTTGCTTATCAAATTCTATATGAATACCAATAAGAGAAGTCTCAACTGTCAGATAGGACGACATGACTGAGCATCAACCAGATACGATACTTTGATTTAGTAAACGCTTGATATTCTCGAGATACGACAAATAGTGTATGTTATTTCAGGTATTTAGACTGAAGATACGACATTCTGACTTTATCCCTTGGATAGGTTGTGTTCAATAGAAGCGAAATATTCGAAAACCTTTAAATACAATTTTTGCTCAGTTACGACCTTCTGTCTTAGCACGGCAGTATGCTTTTGGAATTCTTTCTTTATTTTATTCCAGACATCTTTATTTTTGATTATCGGATTTCTAAAATAGTCTTTTCTCCTGATGAATTCAGATATCAATAGGAACGTTGTAGATTTAGTCCAGTGGAAGTCAGCTGATGCTGCAATACAAAATATTATGTATTACAACTTGATTGAATCTCTGCAAGATAAGTTCATGCTTATACAGATATTTTCGAAGGTGTTTATTCCTAGTGTTAGGGACTTCACATTAGAATCAGTGCTCAGTACAGCCCTGTACACTATCTGTTATTACATATGGATGATACACATCTTCCTTTATGTTGAGGATATTTTAGGTGAGTCAGTCTTAAACTGACATTGTTCTGGAGTGGATCAATAAATATTGTGTTAAGTGTGAAGTGCAGTGTTTAATATTGTGGCTAGCCAGTGGGGCCTTCCTAACATCTCAGAAGTGGGATACACATCGTTTTTTTTGGCTCTTTCGCTCCACACTCAACGTTTGAACATGGAAGGACGGCGATCAAAAAAACGCCGTAGAAGGTCGAGTTCCTCAGAATCTTCATCTTCATCAAGTTCTGAAGTTCCTTCTAGTAGCAGTGAACCTGAACGACGAGCACATAAAAAGAAATTGGGCAACCATAAAGGTCGAAGGCCCAGGGTGAGGAGCACCTATTTTGATTTTTGTGAACGAGGTGAGTCGAAAAATGTTTCTACAATTCCGGAGTTTGACCCAAAGTCTGATTCGTTAGAGATTGGTTAAACATTGTGGATCAACATGCAAAATGTTTTAAATGGGACGATAATACAACAAAAACTATTGCTTTGAGTACACTTAGAAATACTCCATCACAATGGTTTCAAACGTATATTCAAACGGAAATCGGTTGGGCGAATTATTCATGGGTTAAATGGAAAAGAATCCTTTCTACCACATTTCAGTTAGTTAGGAATACTCATAAATTTTTTTTATGGAAGTTGCGAATCACAAGTCATTAGAGGGGGAATCATTGTACACTTTTCATTTTGATCACTCAGCTAAAATAGAAGCATTAAAAGCGAATTTTTCCGACGCTGAGAAAGTTTCTCTCATCTTCGGCGCAATCGCAGATGACACGGTTGCGTCGGCTGTGAGAGCAGCTAATATTACGGATCTCGATCATCTAGCAAGTTATTTGAGGGACAGAACATATGCTGAGGCAGGACCCAGTCAAATCAAATAGGTAACAATACTTCAAATACCAAACTAGAACATTCAAAGCCTGCTGAGAAGCATGATAAGTATTTAAAAATACAAAACAATCAAATTGAATGTTTTTATTGCAATAAACGGGGACACAAATGAAGTGAGTGTAGAAGTAATAATGAACAGAAAGGCAATTATTGCCATAGAAAAAGTCATATCGAAGCAGATTGTTACTCACAAAAAAGACAGACCGAGGTAAAATAAGGGAAGTTCAGAGAAAAACCGCAAAAAAATTAATGTCATTGAGAGCTCTACTGAAGATAAATTCTATAGAAACATTAAGATCAATGACCCTTCCCTTTTGGCATTTCTTGATTTTGATAGTGACTGTGTAGCCTCTTCTCTCAAATCACTTGAAGGTATTAAAAATTTCTTGATGAAAATTCAACTATGCCACTCTAAAGTTATTGCACGTACAGGTTGGCACAAAGTTAAAAACCAATAGTCAGAAAGTTGGTGTCTGAATTGTTAGCAGCAGGAATAATTCGCGAAAGCAGTTCTCCGTTTGCCAGCCCAACTCTATTAGTTGATAAGAAAAACAATGAAAAACGTTTGTGTGTCGACTATAGAGAGCTTAACAAAATCACTGCCGAAGAAAAATCTCCACTTGCTTGTGTAGAAGATCCAATAAATAGACTAAAAGAATGCCGATTTTTCAGAAGGCAGAATACATTGAAACGTTACAAAAAGTCTTCCAAATCTTAAGGAAAAATCGTTTAACGTTAAATTCAGACAAATGTTCATTTCTACAAAGCAGTATACTGTTTCTAGGCTATGCGATTGGTGAATCAGGGATTTGACCCGGTAACAATGAAATGAGAGCTGTACAAAATTTTCCTATTCCACAAAAAATTCATCAGTTACGACAGTTCTTGGGTTTGGTGAGTTACAAAAAAATCATCAATAAATTTGCACAAACAAGCGAGAACGAGAAAAGATTCCATTCATTCGAGTTAGAGTTGTTGGCAAAAGTGTCTGTACTGCAAAAGTTTCGACATTATTTATTGGGTATCGAATTTATTATTAGAACTGACTGTAATGCAGTTCGGGGAACAATTGAAAAAAAATATATAAATCCACGCATTGGCAGATGGGTCCCCTCATTACAAGAATATAATTTTAAAATTATTCACAAATCAGAAAATCAAATGAGTCACGTGGATGCTTTGAGTGGTAACCCATGCGTAAGCAGTGAAAGTATACAACCAGATAGCATCATGAAAATATCTGAAGGTGATTGGTTGACGGCTGTTCAAGCCAAAGACCCTGAAATTGTGAAAATTGAAGAAAATTTGAAATCAGGTGATGTGGGTAGAGATATCATTTATAATTATGATTTAAGGGCAGAGCGAGTTTTTTTTAAGCTCACTGAGTATGGTCGGCGCTGGCTTGTTCCGAAAAACTGTCGTTGACAGATAGTAAAAGCTAACCACGATGATTTGGGACATTTCTCGGTAAAAAAAACTCTTCATAGATTGCGAGAACGATATTGGTTTCCTTGGATGCGGCATTTTGTAAAAAAGTATATCAAATCATGCCTACATTGCCAATATCGTAAAGTGCCCGCAGGGAAAAGCCGGGATTTTTATTTTCCATTCGTAAATGCCCTCGTCCTTTTCATACTATCCATGTCGATGATGTTGGTCCATTTATCGAGAGAAGAAACGGCAATAAATACTTATTTGTTATGGTTGATTCGTTCACAAAATTCACAATTGTGAGTGCCCTTCTCAATATCAAGACTTCACCGGTTCTGAATGAATTGCGTAAATTGGTCGCTATTTTTGGAGTGCCACTGCGCATGATATCGGACGCAGGCAAAGCGTTTTCATCCAACAAACTAAAAAAAATATGCGAAGAACAAGGTATTCGCCATTATCAGGGTTCTATAGCGGTGCCTCGCGCAAATGGTCAGGTGGAACGATACAGCAGGACTATTGTCGACGCTGCCGCAACAGTAGGTTCAGGTCTGAAGGAAGAAGATTGGGACAAAGATGTGTCCAAAATTCAGTTGGCAATCGATAGTACATTTGATAGGACAGTACAAGCTGCTCCGGGTGAAGTTTTAATCGGATTTCGGTTGAACTTGGGGAGTGACCGATATGTGGCTCATGTCCGTGAGCCCCCAACGATTGACGTAGCCAAACTGAGGCAGAATGTTGCAAAAAGATTGGAGGAAAATCGAGAAAGGCAGAGTAAAGCTTTCAATATGAGACGAAAATTAGCTCCGATTTATAAAATAGGCGATTTGGTGCTCGTAAAAGTAACTAGTTTCAAAACTGACGGAAACAGTAAGAAATTAGTCGAAAAATACAAAGGACCTTTCGAAATGGAGGAAAATTTAGGAAATGATAGATATAAGGTACGAGAAGAATTAGGGTCGGAAAGGTGCCAGAACGCAAACCTCTATGAGGAAGTTATTGGTGTGGAACATCTCAAACCGTTCACAGTGAGAGACGACAATTAGTAAGTGGAAATCCAGTCATAATTCAGGGATTAAACTGAATTCATGATTAGGAGTGAAAGTTGGGGATTAAACCAACCGAAAAGAATAACTTGGGGGTTAAACTGAGTTATGAAAAGTAATCCATCATAATTTAGGGATTAAACTAAAATTATGATTAGGAGTGAAAGTTGGGGATTAAACCAACCGAAAAGAATAACTTAGGGATTAAACTAAGTTATGAAAAGTAACCCATCATAATTAAGGTATTAAAGTAAATTTATGATCAGGAGTGAAAGTTGGGGATTAAACCAACCTAAAAGAATAACTTAGGGATCAAACTAAGTTATGAAAAGAAAAAAATCCATTCATAATTCAGGGATTAAACTAAATTCATGATTGTTAGTTGAAGTTATCTAGGTACCTAGGACTTGTCCTTGACCGAAAGCTGTTATGTAGAGAAAATAAAGAGGAAAGGGTGAAAAAGGCGACGGTTGCGCTATACACCTGCAAAAGAACCATTGGCAACCAATGGGGGTTGACACCCAACATTGTCCACTGGTTATATACGGCGGTCGTAAGACCCACACTCATGTATGGATCACTAGTATCGTGGCCAGCCTTATGTAAAGAGGTCAACCGAAAAAGGGTGGGAAAGGTACAGCGATTAGCTGCCACTCTCACGACGGGGTGTCTCAGGACAACTCCTACTAAAGCCCTGGAAATGATCCTACATCTGACTCCATTAGACCTATTCGGGAAGGAGTGCGCGGCTAGCGTTGCTCCCAGACTCAATGCAATCTCACCATGGCCTAAGGAACTCCATTGGAAACGCGATTGCGGCCATCACTGGACACTGGCTTGGAGGATGCCATGCCGCACGAATGGAAATCCTACAACGGAATGACTTCTGTAGAAGCTGCCAAGACGAGGAGAAGGAAGAGACGATGGTCCACTTACTCTGTCACCGCCCTGCCCTATCCAGGAAAAGATTTTCTGCTCTGGGTCAGCCCTACTTCGAAAACCTATCCGATCTTCAGTCGATTGGTATCAAAAACCTTATGCTGTTTATCAACAGCAGCTACTGGTTCCCACGGTAGAGGAGGGGGTGGTAACCACCCCTAACGGCATCACAACGGGCCTTTGGCCTATGTGGGTTCCATCCCGGACCACCGTGCTAACCTAACCTAACCTAGTTGAAGTTGGGGATTAAACCAACGGACACAAAATTCTGTTTCAGATTATCCTGATGGGTGTTTGCATCCATTTGAGGTCAAATGGAGTAACAGGATGGCCGAATGTTAGGGACTTCACATTAGAATCAGTGCTCAGTACAGCCCTGTACACTATCTGTTATTACATAAGGATGATACACATCTTCCTTTATGTTGAGGATATTTTAGGTGAGTCAGTCTTAAACTGACATCGTTCTGGAGTGGATCAATAAATATTGTGTTAAGTGTGAAGTGCAGTGTTTAATATTGTGGCTAGCCAGTGGGGCCTTCCTAACACTAGTTATGAAGAAAATTTATTAAGCAACTTTGTCTTTTTTATTGTTTCCTTCATTTGGCATTCCTGCTTTCCAAAATTTTCGGAGTTTCTTCATTGGGAGTTATGGAAAACACGACTTCATCCGAAACATTTTTATATTAATGGTAAGTACATGCTTACTTTCATCACTGATGAATTCAATTTCCTTGGTCGTCTTGTTCCACGAAACCTTTATCATTCTTTAGAAAACGATATACTTCTGGAATCATTCTAATGGAATTATCACATATTGGCGTTTTCAGTCATGTATCAGCCTCAACAAAACAGTTTCTGAAAGTTTTCTCATTTTATGATCAATGATCTAATGCTCACTGATCAAGAGAGCGCAAATAAAATATGCTACATAAAATGATGTCCGATACGTCTGCTCGCAATTTGTCTGCTCGATACAAGCACAAAAAGTGTAATGATGAGTAGGCGCTTGATAAACTGTCAGTTTCTTATCAGAAAAAGGTACTCGATACAGGGACCATAGTAAAACTACGTGTGTCAATCTATTTGGGCGAACATCGAAATACAGTGTTTCCTCACAATTGATATTAATGCATGCATGTGTCCAGTTATTTGTTTGGTTTGCATCGCTTCACATTCACCCAATTAAACTCCTATTTTGAGACTCTGGGGGGAGGGGGGGGGGCGGACTCATTGAACTCCACCAGTTATTGTTCAACATGTTTGAACCATCTAACTGTCATTATTATAGTCATGCCGTTCTCCAAACACCGTACGAAATCACGTGATTTCACTAACAAACATCAGTGGTTTTACCCCAAAGTGAAATATAACTAACCAATCTATCAGGTGTGCAATATATAATATTTCATAGTGTTGGCGTTTTCTAATCTGACCATGACAGAACTTGATTAACAGCTTTTGATAACTTTTGCACTTCCTATCTCTGAACAGTCAATTATAAAACTCAAATTGTATTATTTTTGTCTGAAAGACATGGGTTATGCGTTCTTTTCGATTCCAGAATCTAATTCTACAAAATCATCAGCTAGTTCTTGAAATTTAATGTCCAAGCGTTTTTTTTTCGAACATAGTGATAACTCCATTATATCAAATTGATTTTTTGATCCTTCGATCTTATACCTAGTCGTTTGCAGCAGTTCGTTTTCCGATTCTGTAGTAGTTTTCGGAGGGGCCAACATCAAAGCCATCTCCTGTTCATATAAAATATGAACCAGATGAACACCGAATTTTTTTCTAGATTCTTTTTTTATTGATTTTTTTATTGATTTATATTTTTCGTTGAGTTGCTTTTTACTTCTTGCCTACAAAACTTAGCAGATCAATGGATGCTGTAATATACAAAGATGAAACTCTCGAAAAGGGAGTGGGAATTCCATTCAAATAATACATTATATATGTTATAAATCAATGTACGCGGAAATGAACACTTATACAGATTCTTCGATGACAGAATGGAATCGTTTGGCTATTTTGTTTCAGGCTGCCTCTTTATCTTTCTGGATTCGATTATTCTTCGGTTGAAAAATTAAATCAATTATGTTTTCGTTAATCGGCCGCCACCTAGTGTCGAAACAAAATAGTAACAACTCATGTATTTCGAGTCGCCGAACACGAATCTGAAGTCAAAACGTCGCGCTCTCCCTTCGTTCCGAAGTTATGGTCGATTTGCGCTATGCTGAAAAAGATTGCTTGCTTGGCGATCCTAATAGAATTTGTTTCTCTGGTGATATTGAAAAATAAATGATCTGATTTGAGGTACCAGAGTAAACCGAAGGTTTCAGGATGTGAATGCGACTCAAATTGCAAGAAATTCACATCTGAAAAAGAATTCTGAATGTGTTCTAATACTCTGAGATCATTTTTTATCCATTTTCGTAGCTTGAAACATCCTTGTAAAATGATTATTGAAGTTCATCGATAGAATCTGATCCTGTGAACAGATCGTCCATATGAAAATCTGACATGATTACCTTTGATGCCAAGGAATACAAACTTTTGTTTTCAGCAAGTTGATGAAGGCAGCGTATAGCCAAGAAAGAAGCAGAAGCTTTCCCATAAGTGACGGTATTGAGATCATACGACATCAATTCGTCTGTTGGGTTGGCGCACCAGAATGTTCTTCGAAGAAATATTTGAGAGGAATTGATTGAAACTAGTCTGTACATTTCGCACACGTCCGCTAGAACGACGTAGTTGTACGGTCGAGTTCGAATGAGCAAATGAAAAAGACCACCCTGTTTTTTGCCACCGGCCATCTGAATATAATTAGGAGACCAGCCTGATGTTGTGAATGAACCGTTGAAAACCACTCGAAGCTTGGTTGTTGTAATCTGCTTCCCCATGATGACATAGATAATAAGAGTGGGACTTTCTCCGTTAACGGGACGCATATGACCTGAATTTAAGTATTTATTCATAAAGATCGTGTACAAGTCACGAAGATAGGCATTCTTCTGTAATCGATATTCTAAATCAGTGAAAGGTTTTATCTCTTGCTAGTGCGATTCTCCCAGTTCACATTATTTTCACAAGCCTTCTCTTTTTCGGAATAGGCTCTTTCGGAGGGACAATCCTCTACTTCCCTAAACCGCGCCAATTATTGATCATGAACTTTCGAATTTTGCAAAAAATTATAACGAGTGATTTTTGGATTGAGCATCATTCATGCCCAAAGGACCTGCGATTATCTGTAGTACCGGCTGGAGAACCACATGACTTATTCAACCAACTACAAGGACTTCGAACTGGATTCGATGTATTGAATTAGGGATCCGCGGGTCGCAGATTTTGTAAAATAACGGGAGAAGAAAGATAGATTGAGATGTTAGGAATCCAATCGGAAACACTCGGGACGGCAAGACATGATTATATTGCGGAATAAACAAGTCGATTCTCGATCGCGGCGGGCTATTTGTTGTGGCTTCGCCGTACGATAGCCCGATGTAAGAGATCTCCTCTGCCTTGGGCATTACGAGTTTTAGACTTTGGTCGTCACCCAGCAGATGGCGTTGCTCCTTGGAGGTGTACACCATCTGCACCAATAACCATGTAACAGAAATTTCTTAAATTTCCAAAATATGTTGAGAAACATACATCATATTCACTATGGTGCAGTGTTTTACCTAATTCATTTTGATTATTATTAGCACAAGCCAATAGCATATTGATACCTTTTTCGGCAAATAGTTTTTGATGTAATTGATTGAGAGTTATATATTTTCAATTTTATTCTTTCAGGATTCGCAACTGTATACAGTCAGGAAATGACTCCAAAATATTCCCTGGAATCGATGGAGGAAAATGGTACGATGCTAAACGCAGTCTTCAGCCTGTTCAGCCAGATATAAATAGTAGTTATAGCCAGTTTTGTTGGGATGATGATATTCTTCTGGATTAATCTCCAAGTAGTATTATTCCCCAATATTTCAATAAAGGACATATCTACTCATATATAATAGATGATAATATAAAAAATGAAGATCCTGATGCAGTTGAGGTGACTGAAGATAATACATACACAACAGTGAAACCATTCAGGAGGGGCCAACAATACGTCAGCAGTCAAAATATTAGTGAAGTCCAAGATGGATGTTCTGGAAATGTGTATTTTTGTGAATGCAAATGCTTATCTTCATTTCAAAGGACCATACAGTAAAATGTAGGAGTGATGTTAAATAAAACATCTGAAGCTGCTATGAAAGGCATAATAATATGTGAGTGCAAGCACTCTTTTCATAAGGTAAATGTAGCCACATAAGAGCTCTTTTATCATTCATTTGGAAATATGTTCAGAAGTTTGGATATGCTAAAATTGTCCGAATAAGTAAGCCTCGTGTATTCCTGGTGACTTTAAGGAGAATGTATATCCGATCATGAAGTATGAAGTGAACCAAAGAGCTACATTTGATCCAAGATCAATAGAATACATTCGTGATCCTGATCTGAATCAATGTATGTCTGATTCACAGAAGTCTGGCAACAATCCAATGTTCTCATCCATATTTCAATTAAAATATGAAGACTTTCAATATGACCAGGATGAACTTGCAGTAATTCAGCTACGAACGGAGTCATTTCTCAGTTACATGATAGAATTTTCTCAATCGTTCGAAACCAAATCATTCGAATTTCCTGGGACATCACCCCAAGCATCAGAGAAATGGTTCCAATGGAGGACACATTACATCACATCCTCCAATGCCAAAATTGTGTCTAGCCAATCAAAAAGTGACACAGCAAAAAAACTTCCTTTTGAAGAATCTCTGGAGGTTAAGCAACTCCATAACAACTGCAGCTATGAAATATGGGTAAGAGAATGAAAGACATGCTAGGATAGAATATTAGTAGATTTTGAAAAAAAATCAGAAAATTGAAGAAACCGGATTGGTGGTGAATGCCAGATATCCTTACTTCGCAACCAGTATTGATGGGTATATGGCACAAGGTCCAGAATATTTGACATTCGATTGAAATTAGGTGTCCAAAAGTATTGGAAAAATGTTTGAAAATTGATGAATTTGACACCCACCTTACACAAGCACAACTTCAAAATTTCTTCCTAACAAAGAAAGATGGCGAGATAAGTTTGAAGAGGAATCATCCTTATTTGTATCAAATTGAATTGAGGAACAGAAGCTTGGAAAGCCTTGTTCCCGAAAGCCTGTTTCTGTCGTGAGTGACAGTTGCCCCAGCTTCTGAAAATAATTTTTCCTTTGGGAGTGATGTTGCAACGATCGGGAGGTATGTCATTGCGATCCTAGAGAGTTTTGGATACAGAGATTTCATGTCTTCCCAAATTTCAAATGCATCCTTCATTATCGATGTTACACAAGATGAAATGTACATCTGGACCTTGGTTTCGCTGATGGAGCTTGGCGTAGCTGAAAAAGAAAGTTTATTCTTCATGTTTTTTTGTGTTAACTGCTTGTGATACTTCCATATCTCAAATTCAGCATCATCTTCATCAGATTCATCTATTTAAGTAACTTACCACTTTGCTCTTATCCTGGGCATCTTTGAAATGCATGAACTTGAACCTGGGGTCGATAGTAGTAGAGATGGCAAGGATTGACGAATGTTCTATCACATCAAACTTTCTAGCAAGTTGTTTTTTCAATTCTGCTTTGAATTGCACTATTGGTTCATTTCTTGGCTTTATATTCTCCACCACTTTACGAACACAACTAACTAATGGAATTACTTTGCTTACCATCACGTAACTATCCCCAGAGAATTATTTCGTTAATTTTTGAAACGGGCATAGTAGTTCTATCATTTCTCTGACACAATCCAGTTCACTGGTCGATATCATTGGTGGAGCTTCAGGCTGAGTCGAAGTATTGCTCCTACAATGGACACCAAATCTATGAATTTTTGGAGCATACAGAAATGAGAATTCCACCTTGTGCGAACATCAAGTACAATTTTTTTTATTTGACCTTGCTTCACACCCATATCAATTTGTCTCTTCCTCATCTCATCACTTGCATTGACGCTCTTTTCAGTATATTTTAGGATATCTCGAACTCCACCAATTAATTCGGTACATATTTTTGAGTCAATAGTTTTCGTGACAACCCAGTTTATTGTATGAGCGAAGCAGGGAATAATTTTTGTATCTCCAAACATTTCTTGATTGACCTTCATAACAGTGCTGTCATTGTCTGTGATGACAGCTGAAACATTCTCAATGGAAACGTTCCACCTGGCGGAAATATCAGTTAGTTTTTGAGCTATGTACATCGACATGTGGCTTTCGGTCAACTCAAAAACACCCAAGGTCCCGCTGAGGAGTTGGGAGTTTTTCAGAAAATCTATAATTACACCAATAAAAGATATATTTTGCATGGTGATAAAATAGCTGGCAGAATATGTGATATTTGTTTGAAAAAGATGACTCATGGCTTCATATTTATCATCAATCCTCATTTCAATTGTCTCTCGACTTGGTACATACCTTATATAACGGTTACACTCCTTTCATGAGTTGTATAAAACCTTTACCTTCTACAGTGGAAAACGATCTATTATCCATTATTATAAAGTTGGTAATAGCCTCAGTAATCTTCTTAGATGTTGCTCCATCCTGTGTAGAAATACTTCTAATGTTGCTTATGAAATCATCAACATGAGGCTGAGTAGTTTTCTATAGATGAATTACAACTTTTGACAATATACTGGCCACTGAATTGTGTGACGAATGTAGACGGGTTTCCACCAGGCGGAAAATCAGAAGCGGATTTAAAAATCGGCTAAAAAGATATGCTAAGGTTTCCATTGCCAGCTCATAGTCAGCAAAAATTTCTTGGGACTTTTGATAATACACAAAATTGAGTTAAAAAAAGTTGGTAGTTGAAAACAGTCACAGATCTAAGAGAAGGCTGTTTTGTGATCTGTGCTAGCCTGGAAGCAGTAACAACAATAACCTCAATCGAGTGGCATTTCATAAAATAATTGAATTAAATAAATTCATCTCAGAAATAAAACATACCTATAGAAGTTATGCAGAGGAGGTATGCAAAGTTATAATGTAATCAAAAATATTCTTTATTCCGGTGAATAATCATGATACATACTCCTGATTACAGAGAGAAGAGACTGTTCTAGAAATAAATGATGGTGAACAGCTTATGTGCCAAGTGTGTTACAGCGACATTGGAGTAGAGGACCTGGAGAACCATACATGCTTCAATATATGTGGTCCTAGGTCTGAACCAAAGCATAATAATAGAGAATCTTGTTTGGATGATTTGCTGGAGAACAAACTAATAGATCTGATTAAAAATCGTCCCTTGATTTGGGATATTACAATACCCCTCAACAAACGACCAATTCATGAAAGAGAAAATCTATGGAAAGAAATCCATTCATGTTTCGGAGGTAAATACTCCATAAAATTTTTGAAAAAAAAGTGGAAGTACTTGAGAGACCAATATATTAAATCCAAAGATGAAGTAGATGGTTATGTGCCTAGTGGCTCTGGTTCCATTCACAAAAAAAAGTTTGGAAGTACTATGAGATTCTTAGGTTTTTATCTGATTCTGTAAAGCCTCGAAGAACGACCACAAACTTGAGGTAACTTCACTTTTCGAGTTCAATTCATGCAAAATCATAGTACTTTGTTCTATCTGAATCAAAGCTTGGTGTGGTTTTTGATGAAAATACTTTGGTGTTTTGAAATTGAAATCTCACCCTTTTTCCTGATTTCAGTGTGCAAGAGAATAAACCAGAAGAATCTTCAAAGGAAACTGAAGACAAAAAAAGGAAAAGATATTCTATAGACACAGACATCATTGAGGCCATGAAAAGTATACCTCCTCCAGTCCCTCCCGCCCCTGTGCAACAAGGGCCAAGAATCAATCCAATCTGTATGCAGATATCAGATATTTTGGAGAAGTTGCCTTTGCATTCTAGGGCAACATAAGAGATTCTTACAAGCAGCATATGATGAAATAATGAAACATAATCCATAATACATTTTGATGGAGTGCCGTCGGGGAGAGTGGGAAGAATTATTAGAGGACGAGCCCTTGAAATATCCGAGTTAACTAACTTACCTGTGAAGTTCAATTTTAATCCGAGTATATCACTTCTCTTCCGGATGGAGAACAATAGACCAAAGAAAATAATATCGCAGCGCTGAAGCATATGTTTCTGTCGGTCTACACGCAAGGATACCCTTTCTCTTTCTGTTTTTTTCTGAAAATCTGAAGATATTTCAAAACGCGAATATTCACGAAAGTGTAGCAAATACGATTTTTTACTCAAATCAATTTGTAGACTCGAAAAGAGGGTTGATTTTTTGTTTGATATCGAAAAAAAATGTTTTGAAGGCACGTTTAGTATGGTCTTCGTTGAAATAGAGGCACTTTATGAAATGAATCGAGCGTGAAAACTTAACTATAATACATCATTTTCTTTTTGTCTGTTTCAGATGAGATTGGGAATACTTGCATATTTCAATTATTCGAATGCATCAAAGAATGCTCGGTGTGTCCTTTGTCCTTCACCCCGAATTTATTGTTTCACTAAATAGTATTGAGTGAACAACAATCATTCCCATCCTGAAGAGTTGAGATATTATAAACCAGAGGGCGTATCACCTATATTTTATTGCCAATAAGTTGTGATCTTGAACCTGGAGTATAAAAGTTGAATAGCTAAAGAGTACAGTACATCAGATGTGATGTCTTTGCTTTGTATATATTGAAGGCCGTGTTCCGTTTCCCTCTCTGGTTAACCAAACTGGTAAGTCAAGATGAAGTGTGTGACTGGTTGAGCGGTGTTTCTAAAAATTCGGTGATATACGAGACGGCTGTCAGTTGCCTGTAATGTTGTGGTGACACTGTATACATTCGAAATAAAATAAAGGTGTTTTCTGACGCTATTGTATTCAAAAAGTATTCTTCTCTTCATCTCTCTCTCACTATCTGGCTGGCGATAAGTGAGAGAGAAGGAGACAGAATACGACTAGTCAAATTCATTTTCAAAAATATTATCAAAGAGATATTACAAAGTGGACTTTCTCTCAACATGTAGTAAAAGCTTGGAATTCTCGACCACCCAGTTCTCTAGATACCCTCATTCCACAACGTGAACTTGAATCACTAAATAAAAAATGTTTGGATACACGGGGATCCGGCTATTCTCACAACCAAAATAAGGTACATTCAGCGTATATTGTGACTTCCCGTACCTTGAACCACACGTTCGTTCAACGTATACGTTGTTGCTAGGCAGAGACCACAGAACTCAAAATTATATCTTGGACGTTTTCTGGCGCTCATGTATTCAAAACGTATTCGTCTGTCTCCTCTGTTGCATACGGCTAGTCCTATAGTGAGAGAGAGATAAAGAGACGAATGAGTTTTGAATACAAGAGCGCCAGAAAACACCTCTTATGACTAGAATGCGTTTCGAAAATGGCGGATGGACAAATCATGCATAACCTGCAACACTGTAAATGTCCTCTTCACAGAAGCGGCGCTAAATATAACGTGCGTAACTTAGGGGTGGGCAATGTTTTTTTTTATTTAAACTGGAAATTTCAGTTTCAAATGGAACATCATAACAGTAAAAACATGGTTTCATCCATAGACAAGTTTTAAAATATAAAAAACCTTGAATAAAAGATACGAAATGAGATCTTGATTCACACCAAAAAGTTATTCCTATATCCTACTACTACAAATATGAAAATGACATTGAAAACATGTTGTTTTTTCAATGTTGAAGGACGCCAGAACGGGTCTAGACCACTTTCCTCAAGTCTAATGATATAGTATTAATTGAATCGAATTAAGAAATGATCATGTTCAGTGCGGATTTTGATTTTGTAATGCTGTGGTTGAGGGCACTCCAAATGTAGATCACTTCCTTGTTGCGGAACCACTCTCTGAAATTAGCTTTTGGAAATCTGAAAACGTTTTCTTTATTCTAGAGACACTTTCAACAGGTTTTTCAAGAATTAACTTATGGAAAGTAACGTTTTCTTCCCCTTTCTCCAGGAATTACCACAATCCTCAACAAAACATTTCATCGTATCGAACGGGTAATGTACACAATATTACCAATATACCTATAACTCTTGTCTATGCACAATATAATCGATGAATAATAATAATAGAACTGACAACGCCGCTCTATCTACAAACAAACTAGTAATCTTAACAAACATACGTCCTAGATTTCTCTCATTTCCTCTTGAAATTACAAGGAATGACGTATGTGCTCACTTGGTATAAGTTGTCCCCTTTGGTAATTCCCATGATTTGTCAAGTTTACGTTTGCCGACGAGACATGAAACGCATTCTAGTCATAAGATATAACTATGAGTTCTGTGGCAGAGACCAATCAGGGGCCGATTTTCGAGACCCGAACGTATACGATCGTGATGTTCTATCGCAGTTCAGCACACACCTTTCATATCGCTCTAAGTTATTCTGAACGATACGCTCCGTAATGTTTCGAGAATCGGGACCTAGATCTGTCGCAGCTTAGCAACAGCGTATTCGCAGAACTTCGAGTAATTCGACAGAATAATAGAATACTTCATGTATAAATCAAATGCTTTATTTCTTGTATGCAGCAGATTAAGTCAAGTATAAAATTATTGTCCTTCAGTGGCCGTGTCTAACAGCTTACATCGCTTAAAGCCGCTCCACAAAATTTGACATTTCACCATGGAAAACTGTCAAATTTTGTGCAGCGGCTTCAAGTGGTGTGAGCTGTTAGACGTGGCCAATGTGAAGGCAACCGAACCGGTTGCTACCAAACCAACTGAACATCTATTGATGGCATTGAAGTTTTGTAATTAATTATTGAACATTTTTCGATGGATACTTCAACCAAATTGAAAACATTTCGAATGGACCAATAGCCGATTCATAGGTTAAGTATAATCTGTTAACTCGCTGAAATGAACTTGGCCATTATTCGCTCAAGATGTTTTATCAAAACTTGTTCACCCTTCAAGAAATCAACTCATTCCAAAATACCGTGCTTGTTTTACCCGATAGGTTATTGAAAGCTTGCTTGCTTGGCAAAAACAAAATAGAAATATTTATTAAATACAGGGGAGAAAAGTGATAGATTTTAGCTCGAGGTTGTGATGTCTCCCTTCGCTTTGCGTCGGGAGACAAAAAAACCTCGAGCTTAAATCTAATATTTTTACCATGTACAATACACAATTCGACTGTTGTACCTATTAGTTGAAGGTTCACATCATTCATGCAATGCACATTTAATAACTTTACTTTTGATATAAAGGAAATGTAACTTTAGTGTAAGAAAATATTCTAAAAAAATAAAATTTCTACCTTTACTTATGTATATATAGGTAAAGGTAGCGAATATAATAAAAAATATTCAAAAATACAGGGCAATCTCATTCAAATTCAAATATAATAGAATATATTTTCCATTTCAAATAATAATCTAAAACTTATTTTCCACAGTTAATGTTAAGATTTGATGACTTCTGAATCACCTTTTATTCCTTCATCAAGATCAAGAATCATTTCTTCAAAGTATTTTCCATGAAGGTACTACCAGGATGTGAGGAACTTTGCAGGGTAGAAGGGCTGAATAACTCCACCAATCAGAAAAGTTCTAGAAAAAAATACACAAGGGAAGATAAAGGAATGGTACCCCCTACTCTGCCGCTAATATTCAGTGAAATTACTTCCACAAAATATTACCGTTGCCCAGTAAGAACCACGAGAAGGTGTAGGGGACTCTTACCAGGAAAGGAAAATGGATGATGGTGTTAATAAAAGGAGATAAATAATTATAGAGAAAACTTGAAAATGGCAAAAAAAATATATTGAAAGAATGTGGGGTAAAGTTAAACGTGGGAGTAAATATGAAGTGAAAATAATTCTAGAGAAAACTTGAAAATGTCAAAAAATATATTTTGAAAGGATGTGGGGTAAGGTTGAAGGTGGGAGTAAATATGAAGGAATAATAACAAAAATAAATAAAACTTTCTCTTTCCATGTATTCCAAATACTGGGCTGAAATACATCCAGCAAAGAACGTAATCACAATTTATGCCATAGGAAAACCCAGGAAAACCTACAGCATCACCTAAAACTAAAAAACAAACACTTCTATTAAAATATATTAATAAATATAACTGAATATAAACTCTGAGAAAATAAAAACAAAATTCTGTACAAATAAAATAATGTGTGGACGAAATAACATGCTCTTTCAAAAAACATTTTATGAACTTTGAAAAAAATAAAGCGCTTTCAGCAGTATTTAACCTGGAAAACGAAACTGAGGGATCAGTATAAACTACATAACGGACAGATATCAAATGTGTATCGTAATGAGGTTTCGTTCAAACTGGAGTTCAAAGACTTGACACATTCAATGTGACTGATCCGAAGACAATAACTACAAGACACTGCTACTTGTGACATGTTTACTTCAATTCTACAAAACAGACATTTCTGAGACATATTATCAGATGAATGAATGATATTTGTCCTTAAACTTCGTCTATAATCTGAAATATTAATGTTGTTGCATAAACTTTCCCCATTTACAATTTTATCGAAGAAATATAAAATATAAACCTCACAATTGAATGAATCTAATTGTCTGTCATGATTTTTTATTTCAATTTCCCAGTTCCGAACATCTATTTTGCAGAGGTGTATATCTGATTTAAAAAATTTAGAAAATAATTGAGATATGTAAACGTCTCCTGCTTCGAACTACCTAAAGGATTTAAGAAAATGAATTTTTTTAATGAAATATTCACGATGGCTAAACAGAAATGATGAGAACGAGAATTGTCATATACTAATGAATAGTTCTGAAGAATTGGAAACACTATCAGGTCTTTCTGAAATTTGAATTTATCAATATATAAGCATTTCTCATTATTTCCGTATAAGAAAATATTGGTTGCAAGCGTAACTGTTACAATTTGAAATTTTTCAAAGGAATTCAAGATGTTCAAACAAATATCTACTACAAAGTTACTCAGCCAATTATTTCCTGATAATGTCTCAAAATCTTCATGATCAATGTCATTCACATCACAACTGAATGCAGAAAAATGTGAAATATAATAACTTCTACCAACGTCTTTGTAATAATCTGGATCAGATACTAATCCATTTTGTAGAATTGATAAGTCTTTTTCTGGTTTCCATATAATAAAATCTGCTCTAGGTTGTGCTCCTGAAAGGGTTGGTAACATTATGAAATAAAAAAAGGTTTGTAATTTCGGAAGCAGCTTTAACCAACAAGATTTATCTCTCAAAACGCGTTCAACCTTTATTCCCAGATGAGTCCAAATAATGAGATCACACCAATCTCTATTCGTAATTTCAAGAAGACCTTGAATTTGATAATAATATGAATGGGTTTTTGATATCGTTCCCGTTTTTTTATCCCAATATTTTAACAACCCCTTGGAGCATGCTGTATCAGGATTTGAATTTCTTTGAGAATAGGGACATTCAACTTCAACTAAGCCATCACTTGAAACTAATCCATCAGGAGATCCTGCAATAAACTGATATTGTCTATGAACTCTTAAACCAGATATGTCACACTTCATACAAGTTTGTTTTTCATAAATAGCAATAGCGATTTTTTCATTATCAATTCCATGTTGGATGGCATCATTTTTGAAATTAGAGGTCATTTTGTTAAAAATATTGATCGAACTTCTGTGGTCTCTGCTCTTAAAAACCCTACCAAAATTGGATGCAGTTACACGTTTGCGTCTTTCCTCAAACCACAAATGAGAGAGTCTTTGATCTCTAGTTGCCCTCTCAATTTCAGTTAATTCTAATTCGGATTTTTTATAATTTTTGTCGAAATATAAATAACAAGATCGTTTGAATTCATCAGTCTTGTTGGTATGTGAGAGGTGCTCATTCATGTCCAGCGGAATGTCTTGAACTTCACCATCTTGTATTGAAATTTCACAAAATTTACATACAAAATCAGCAAAGTTTTTCAAATC
This sequence comes from Zygogramma bicolorata, assembly GCA_032362365.1. Lineage (NCBI taxonomy): Eukaryota > Metazoa > Arthropoda > Insecta > Coleoptera > Chrysomelidae > Zygogramma > Zygogramma bicolorata. Next base: position 63,625 of record JAVJAQ010006090.1, on the reverse strand, counting down.
TTCGATACACACTTGGTGTACCCATCCGTTGCATCTTTCACATGCGATCCAATCAGCCACAAAATCCAAATTACCCTCACCACAGTAAATGCATAAATTTGGATCTATGCACCCACGTTCGTCAGGCAATAATGAATGAGAATTCTTCAGAGCTTGTGAAAGAGATGTTCCCAAAAAATTATTATGTGAAACCTCTTTTTTTTCCATAGCTCTTGTGAAGCAAGGCCTTGGTCATGCTCTTTTTCACTCGAAACTTCATTACAACATCTTGATTTGGGAATGTTCAGAGCAGACTCTTTACAAGCATACAAAATGTACTTTCTAAGTTTTCTAATCAATCTACTGCATTTTTGACGCATTACGCCTTTAGCAAGTATGTTCTTAACGATACCAAACCATCTTTCCACAGGAGCATTACTTAAACGTTCTCTGTTATTCAAAAGAATGCCACTCCAAAAGGGAGTAAAAGGTATATAATGTTTTAATAAGTATTGAAAAAATTCTACATGTTTGTACTCATTTTTTGGTCCAACACCACTAGTGTCTAAAATCAATTTGGAGTTGAGCGTCAGCTGTTTGAGGTACTGGCAGAAACTAGTTGATTCAAAAGTTCCCAAGATATCTGTATTGAAATCGATATTAATTTTATTTTCTTTCAGAAGTTTGAAATCATCAAAAACGTTATACGAGCTGGAAGATATTTTTAACAAATTTTGGAAAGCATTTTCAAAAATTTTAGATTTGGTATCAGAGTTGGTTATAACAAAAACATTCTTGAACCAAGCACAGAAAATTTCCCAATCATTTATATTATATGCAGAGGCTAATATTTCTCTCATATGAACTTTAACATTATATTCTCGATAATATATGTCAACATTCCGAGCCATCAATTTGAACATGTGCGAACAACAAATGTGCAATTGAACTTTGTGCGATGGAAATTTCACTTTATTATGAACACAATCAAACACCATATTAACATATTCCTTCAACTCCATGCTATTGAAAGATATTGAAACAGCATTTAAAATAGCATAGCTAAAATCAGAAACAACCTTTTGAAACACTGGCCATTTCTTGTTGTGAACTGAACAAAAAGATCGATATTTCAAAAGCCATGCACCTATGCTGCCAGCATCATGTTCATTCGATATCATTTCCATAACTGGACAAAGTCGTTGTGATTTGAATATCTGAATAACCCCGGCATAATAATATACTTTGTTCCTAGTATGACCAGGTCGACGAACAATACTCCCAGTAGCATCCAGATGCAAGACAACTGCCTTATTAGAAAAAATCAGTGCAAGTTGTTCAGTACTATAAAGATAAATATGTAAGGGTGTTCCTACTGACTGGATGTAATTAGGGTGAGCTCTTTGCATTTTCACTACATCAAAAATGTCATCTTTATCTCTATCATTTTTTGCAAGTGCTTCTGAGCGCACTTTGCGATAAACTGCATCAGATTTTACCTCACCTAGATTACAAGTCTCTATTGAATGTTCATTCAAGTTCAAAACGTCATTTTGTATTCTTTCCAAAGGTTTCAAATTCAATAATTCCTTTTTGGCCATTTTTCGTTCAACCCCCCTCAACTGATTTGCTAAATGATTATAGGCTCTACTACTACTGAAAACTTCAACTTTGTGCTGTGTTGAGTGGATATTGGAAACTTTACTGATCAAAATTATGAATTTTTTACACAAAGAATGAACGCAATATGCATAAACTTTAAATGAATCACATTTTTTCAAGTATCTATAATGCTTAAAATTCAATTTACAAGTGTTATTCACTGATACAATTTTTTTGTTGAGGACAAAACTATAATTTTCTGAAATCAATTTTTTGTTCTGGCAAATGGTGTCAAATTCTGAATTTGTTAAAATAAATTCTCCCTCTTTAAAACAACAACGTTTGTATGAGCTGGCACAGAATATCGTTGAAAACATTCAAATCTATTTTCTTGGAATCTTTGTTGGAAACTATATGACTTTGAGGTGGCAAAACTTGTATTTTTTCACAGTTTAAAAGTTGACTGATGTTACCAGTATTACGACGAAAAACTTTGTAAATTTGGGTTCGAGTACTGTAAGAATCAATTGAAAAAATGTGCAATGCAGAGTTTCTTATAATGTCGTCATTGAATTTAAGAGTCTGTAAAGTACGAAAATGAACATTTGGAAATTGAATGTTGAGAAATTCGGCCAATTTTTCCACTGGAAATTTTGTACGTCTTCCAGGCATTTTGTGGCAGAAGGAATGAAGGAAAAGCGTTGACTAGAAACGTGGAATATTGAAAATAAACGAAATAACGAAAATTAACTTACCCAAACCAGCGCGGCAAACTATTTAATGAAATGTGGGTAGACGGTAGACAGTGTTACCACTCACCACAGAACTAGTTAGGGTGTTCTGTGGTATAACCATTTTTCCTCCAGAAAGAGAGAGATGCAAACTCTCAAACAATAGGCGAAAATTGTCAACCGCTAGATGGCGTTGCTAAATCCAAGATGGCTTCACTTTAGGGTGAACACTAAATTTTGGCCATTTGAAGTAGGTAATGGTACTATTAGTTCATGTTTTGCATTCTTGAGGAATTGTTGAGTGATAATTACTGTTCAAAACGTCTTCAGTTGCTTTGTGTGCTAAGATAGTTACATGTTTGGCTACAGCCTCATTTTACTCGTGAGTGGTATAATTTGAACCACTTCACCTGCCTACATTCCAGATCAAAATGTCTATTAGAGAACTGGAGCTACGTAGTATTCTGGATTACGAGGGAAGCACAACTGGACCTTTGAAAGGGGGTGAAGCTGTGTTCAAAGCAGGGCATATCATTGCATGTGGAGTGGAAGAAAGTAACCATAAAAATAAGGAGTTTATGTTTGCAAACATTAGCTTTAGTAGAGCATCCACATGAAATCAATATATTGCTGGCTGATGCGGAATGGAAATGCCAATAATGTTTATCTGGGTTCTGCAAACATATTGCAACCCTTATGTTATGTTAATAAGTAGGTAATGTCATTTCTTAAATATTATCTAGAAGTAAAAGTTGATTTTCATGAAATTTAAATAAAGGATCAATATATCAGATTAAATAAAACATGTCACCGATTAGTGTTTCAAAAAATGCTTTATTTTTACTATTCAAATAAATCATGAGAAAAAAAACTGATTATTTTTGTTTTGCTACAAATTTGTTTTCTGTACTTATACATTGTATAATTCATTACTATTTTGAAATAAACTTATAAAACATAAGGTTTCTCCAAAAGAAAAAGCTGAAGAAATAGTTTGGGTACTCCACTTCCAACGCACCAAATTTGTTTTTCGAAGAGTTGTAGCAACGGATGCCAATGAATCAGTGGAATAAATCATTGATTTATAGAGATCAACAACCCTATCGCTGAACTGATATCACTCGACTAACTATTCAATTCGTTAACAAGGTTATCATTTTCAGAAGAAAATTGATAATATGAAGTGATATTAGTTTGGTGTTAGGGTAACTGATCTCACACCAAAGGTTCCAATCTCACCAATCATGAATGAATCATGCTTTAAAAAATGTGCCTAACCAAGGAGAAACAATTATTTCTTGGTAGTTATTCTACTGACTGAAACGTCCACTAAACTTTATTTTCAGACGCCCTAGAAAGTGGAGGCTACTTACAATCATATTTTTAGTCATTGGTTTACTAATTTTAAATATATTTTTCCTCCTGAGACAAAGCTTTTTGTCGTTAATGGGGAATTTATGTAGTGAAATAGTACTATTATTATATAGTGAGCACTGAGATAAGGGCATATTTTTTTCGATTTTGTAGGAATACTGCAATGAATTCGCTGCATTTTGGTTTGTAAGCTACAACAACACTTCATATTGTTACTATTTATCCTTGGAAAATTTTACTTCTGACACCACTGTTACGATAAATCCTTGGGTTCGTCAATTAAAACACCAAACAACACTAAACTACTTTTATCATAACTCTCTATCACAATACAACACAATCACTCAAATCGCTCCGATAACTTTCCAATGCTCGGTACTCAAACTCTCTATACTAAAATTTCTCTGTAATACAAATTCTACACGTCGACTACTTGCACTTAGCAGTAAGAAAACTATCTCCACTTAGCTCTTAATACAAACATCCGACTAACTAACTCTTCAAATAACTAACTCTCTGACTAACTCTGCCCGCGACGAAGTCTCTCCCGTATATATACCTGCGAACGCCTATGGAAAATCTTCTAGAGAAGCCCCGATGACGTGACTCGAATTCTCCAGGCGGCAACCAACAGTTCCTGGAAAATGACGACGCTACGACGCGATCCCTCATCTGCGTTTACGATCTCGTCAGGGCCGGCGCTAGGACGTAACAATATCTATTTCACTCTTCGCTGTATTAAGTTATATAAATATTTCCAAAATAATAATTTTAGATCCAACACTCAGAAGACTCCATAGAATTAATATTTGTTGTTCACCTTCCGGTTAGTTCAAAAAAAGTATATACATTGCGACCACTTCGAAGTTATAGACTATACTCATAACAAGACTTACCTGTGAAGTTCAGTATATTCAGTCATAATTATTTGAAGCGGTTCCTTCAAATATATAGTACAGTCTTTCTGTACTGGATAACCACAGTTCAAAGCACAAATTAAAGCATTTTATTTGCTATTCAACTTTTATACTACAGGTTCAAGATCACAACTTCTATTGGCGATAAAATATAAGTGTTACGCCCTCTGGTGTATAATATCCCAACTCTTCAGAACGGGATTGATTGTTGTTCACTCAATACTATTTATTGAAACAATGAATTCGGGGTGAAGGACAAAGGACAAACCGAGCATTCTTTGATGCATTCGAATAATTGAAATATGCAAGTATTCCCAATCTCATCTGAAACAGACGAAAAGAAAATGATGTGTTAATTTTTCACGCTCGATTAATTTCATAAAGTGCCTCTATTTCAACGGAGACAATCCTAAACGTGCCTCCAAAAGATTTTTTTTTTCGATATCAAACAGAGAAAATTAACCCTCTCTTCGAGTCTACAAATTGATTTGAGTAAAAAATCGTATCTGCTACACTTTCATGAATATTCGCGTTTTGAAATATCTTCAGATTTGCATAAAAAAACAGAAAGAGAAAGGGTATCCTTACGTATAGACCGACAGAAACATATGCTCCAGCGCTGCGATATTATTTTCTTTGGTCTATTGTTCTCGATCCGGAAGAGAAGTGATATACTCGGATTCGCTTCATATGATTAAAATTGAACTTTACAGGTAAGTTAGTTAACTTGGATATTTCAAGGGCTCGTCCTCTAATAATTCTTCCCACTCTCCCCGACGGCACTCCAAATTGATTTGACTGTGTATAGATATAGTATTTATTATTTAGAATATTTTGGTGCAAAATTCATCAACGATCATCCACAATTGAGAGAGATATCAGCAAAAATATACCTAAAATGACAGATATTTTTTTTTCCACTCTCCACTACACTACATTAAATATTTTTAATGTCAACGGGTACATCTTTGGATTATTTGGAATTTTTTGGTATAAAATTCATCTACGATTGATGAATATTAAGCGCGATACGAGGAGGCATAAAACCGTGGCGAGAAAATTATGTCTTCCAGACGGCACTCCGAATTGATTCGACCCTGTATATGCTTTTTGGAGATTATTTCGAACATTTTGACGTAAAACTCATCAACGATCATTTTGTATTAAGCGAGATATTGTCAAAAATATGTCGAAAATTTCAGTTTTTATTTTTCCCACTCTCCCCGACGGCACTCCGAATTGATTTGACTGTGTATAGACATAGTATTTATTATTTAGAATATTTTGGTGCGAAATTCATCAACGATCATCCACTATTAAGAGAGATATTAGCAAAAATATACCGAAAATAACAGATTTTATTTTTCCCACTCTCCACTACACTACATTAAATATTTTGAATGTCAAGGGGTACATCTTTGAATTATTTGGAATTTTTTGGTATAAAATTCATCTACGATTGATGAATATTAAGCGCGATACGAGGAGGCATAAAACCGTGGCGAGAAAATTATGTCTTCCAGACGGTACTCCGAATTGATTCGACCCTGCATATGCTTCCATAGGATCATTTCGAACATTTTGACGTAAAACTCATCAACGATCATTTTGTATTAAGCGAGATATTGTCAAAAATATGTCGAAAATTTCAGTTTTTATTTTTCCCACTCTCCCCGACGGCACTCCGAATTGATTTGACTGTGTATAGACATAGTATTTATTATTTAGAATATTTTGGTGTGAAATTCATCAACGATCATCCACTATTAAGAGAGATATTAGCAAAAATATACCGAAAATGACAGATTTTATTTTTCCCACTCTCCACTACACTACATTAAATATTTTTAATGTCAAGGGGTACATCTTTGAATTATTTGGAATTTTTTGGTATAAAATTCATCTACGATTGATGAATATTAAGCGCGATACGAGGAGGCATAAAACCGTGGCGAGAAAATTATGTCTTCCAGACGGCACTCCGAATTGATTCGACCCTGTATATGCTTTTTAGAGATTATTTCGAACATTTTGACGTAAAACTCATCAACGATCATTTTGTATTGAGCGAGATATTGTCAAAAATATGTCGAAAATTTCAGTTTTTATTTTTCCCACTCTCCCCGACGGCACTCCAAATTGATTTGACTGTGTATAGACATAGTATCTATCATTTAGAATTTTTTGGTGCAAAATTCATCAACGATCATCCTCAATTGACAGAAAAATCAGCAAAAATATATCGAAAACGACATATTTCATTTTTCCCACTCTCCACTATACTACATTAAATATTTTTAATGTCAAGGGGTACATCTTCGAATTATTTGGAATTTTTTGGTATAAAATTCATCTACGATTGATGAATATTAAGCGCGATACGAGGAGGCATAAAACCGTGGCGAGAAAATTATGTCTTCCAGACGGCACTCCGAATTGATTCGACCCTGTATATGCTTCCATAGGATCATTTCGAACATTTTGACGTAAAACTCATCAACGATCATTTTGTATTAAGCGAGATATTGTCAAAAATATGTCGAAAATTTCAGTTTTTATTTTTCCCACTCTCCCCGACGGCACTCCGAATTGATTTGACTGTGTATAGACATAGTATTTATTATTTAGAATATTTTGGTGCGAAATTCATCAACGATCATCCACTATTAAGAGAGATATTAGCAAAAATATACCGAAAATGACAGATTTTATTTTTCCCACTCTCCACTACACTACATTAAATATTTTTAATGTCAAGGGGTACATCTTTGAATTATTTGGAATTTTTTGGTATAAAATTCATCTACGATTGATGAATATTAAGCGCGATACGAGGAGGCATAAAACCGTGGCGAGAAAATTATGTCTTCCAGACGGCACTCCGAATTGATTCGACCCTGTATATGCTTTCTAGAGATTATTTAGAACATTTTGACGTAAAACTCATCAACGATCATTTTGTATTAAGCGAGATATTGTCAAAAATATGTCGAAAATTTCAGTTTTTATTTTTCCCACTCTCCCCGACGGCACTCCAAATTGATCTGACTGTGTATAGACATAGTATTTATTATTTAGAATATTTTGGTGTGAAATTCATCAACGATCATCCACTATTAAGAGAGATATTAGCAAAAATATACCGAAAATGACAGATTTTATTTTTCCCACTCTCCACTACACTACATTAAATATTTTCAATGTCAAGGGGTACATTTTTGAATTATTTGGAATTTTTTGGTATAAAATTCATCTACGATTGATGAATATTAAGCGCGATACGAGGAGGCATAAAACCGTGGCGAGAAAATTATGTCTTCCAGACGGCACTCCGAATTGATTCGACCCTGTATATGCTTTTTAGAGATTATTTCGAACATTTTGACGTAAAACTCATCAACGATCATTTTGTATTAAGCGAGATATTGTCAAAAATATGTCGAAAATTTCAGTTTTTATTTTTCCCACTCTCCCCGACGGCACTCCAAATTGATTTGACTGTGTATAGACATAGTATCTATCATTTAGAATTTTTTGGTGCAAAATTCATCAACGATCATCCACAATTGACAGAAAAATCAGCAAAAATATATCGAAAACGACATATTTCATTTTTCCCACTCTCCACTATACTACATTAAATATTTTTAATGTCAAGGGGTACATATTTGAATTATTTGGAATTTTTTGGTATAAAATTCATCTACGATTGATGAATATTAAGCGCGATACGAGGAGGCATAAAACCGTGGCGAGAAAATTATGTCTTCCAGACGGCACTCCGAATTGATTCGACCCTGTATATGCTTCCATAGGATCATTTCGAACATTTTGACGTAAAACTCATCAACGATCATTTTGTATTAAGCGAGATATTGTCAAAAATATGTCGAAAATTTCAGTTTTTATTTTTCCCACTCTCCCCGACGGCACTCCGAATTGATTTGACTGTGTATAGACATAGTATTTATTATTTAGAATATTTTGGTGCGAAATTCATCAACGATCATCCACTATTAAGAGAGATATTAGCAAAAATATACCGAAAATGACAGATTTTATTTTTCCCACTCTCCACTACACTACATTAAATATTTTTAATGTCAAGGGGTACATATTTGAATTATTTGGAATTTTTTGGTATAAAATTCATCTACGATTGATGAATATTAAGCGCGATACGAGGAGGCATAAAACCGTGGCGAGAAAATTATGTCTTCCAGACGGCACTCCGAATTGATTCGACCCTGTATATGCTTTCTAGAGATTATTTCGAACATTTTGACGTAAAACTCATCAACGATCATTTTGTATTAAGCGAGATATTGTCAAAAATATGTCGAAAATTTCAGTTTTTATTTTTCTCACTCTCCCCGACGGCACTCCAAATTGATTTGACTGTGTATAGACATAGTATTTATTATTTAGAATATTTTGGTGTGAAATTCATCAACGATCATCCACTATTAAGAGAGATATTAGCAAAAATATACCGAAAATGACAGATTTTATTTTTCCCACTCTCCACTACACTACATTAAATAGTTTTAATGTCAAGGGGTACATCTTTGAATTATTTGGAATTTTTTGGTATGAAATTCATCTACGTTTGATGAATATTAAGCGCGATACGAGGAGGCATAAAACCGTGGCGAGAAAATTATGTCTTCCAGACGGCACTCCGAATTGATTCGACCCTGTATATGCTTTCTAGAGATTATTTCGAACATTTTGACGTAAAACTCATCAACGATCATTTTGTATTAAGCGAGATATTGTCAAAAATATGTCGAAAATTTCAGTTTTTATTTTTCCCACTCTCCCCGACGGCACTCCAAATTGATTTGACTGTGTATAGACATAGTATCTATTATTTAGAATTTTTTGGTGCAAAATTCATCAACGATCATCCACAATTGAGAGAAAAATCAGCAAAAATATATCGAAAACGACATATTTCATTTTTCCCACTCTCCACTACACTACATTAAATATTTTCAATGTCAAGGGGTACATCTTCGAATTATTTGGAATTTTTTGGTATAAAATTCATCTACGATTGATGAATATTAAGCGCGATACGAGGAGGCATAAAACCGTGGCGAGAAAATTATGTCTTCCAGACGGCACTCCGAATTGATTCGACCCTGTATATGCTTCCATAGGATCATTTCGAACATTTTGACGTAAAACTCATCAACGATCATTTTGTATTAAGCGAGATATTGTCAAAAATATGTCGAAAATTTCAGTTTTTATTTTTCCCACTCTCCCCGACGGCACTCCGAATTGATTTGACTGTGTATAGACATAGTATTTATTATTTAGAATATTTTGGTGCGAAATTCATCAACGATCATCCACTATTAAGAGAGATATTAGCAAAAATATACCGAAAATGACAGATTTTATTTTTCCCACTCTCCACTACACTACATTAAATATTTTTAATGTCAAGGGGTACATCTTTGAATTATTTGGAATTTTTTGGTATAAAATTCATCTACGATTGATGAATATTAAGCGCGATACGAGGAGGCATAAAACCGTGGCGAGAAAATTATGTCTTCCAGACGGCACTCCGAATTGATTCGACCCTGTATATGCTTTCTAGAGATTATTTAGAACATTTTGACGTAAAACTCATCAACGATCATTTTGTATTAAGCGAGATATTGTCAAAAATATGTCGAAAATTTCAGTTTTTATTTTTCCCACTCTCCCCGACGGCACTCCAAATTGATCTGACTGTGTATAGACATAGTATTTATTATTTAGAATATTTTGGTGTGAAATTCATCAACGATCATCCACTATTAAGAGAGATATTAGCAAAAATATACCGAAAATGACAGATTTTATTTTTCCCACTCTCCACTACACTACATTAAATATTTTTAATGTCAAGGGGTACATCTTTGAATTATTTGGAATTTTTTGGTATAAAATTCATCTACGTTTGATGAATATTAAGCGCGATACGAGGAGGCATAAAACCGTGGCGAGAAAATTATGTCTTCCAGACGGCACTCCGAATTGATTCGACCCTGTATATGCTTTCTAGAGATTATTTCGAACATTTTGACGTAAAACTCATCAACGATCATTTTGTATTAAGCGAGATATTGTCAAAAATATGTCGAAAATTTCAGTTTTTATTTTTCCCACTCTCCCCGACGGCACTCCAAATTGATTTGACTATGTATAGACATAGTATTTATTATTTAGAATATTTTGGTGTGAAATTCATCAACGATCATCCACTATTAAGAGAGATATTAGCAAAAATATACCGAAAATGACAGATTTTATTTTTCCCACTCTCCACTACACTACATTAAATATTTTTAATGTCAAGGGGTACATCTTTGAATTATTTGGAATTTTTTGGTATAAAATTCATCTACGATTGATGAATATTAAGCGCGATACGAGAAGGCATAAAACCGTGGCGAGAAAATTATGTCTTCCAGACGGCACTCCGAATTGATTCGACCCTGTATATGCTTCCATAGGATCATTTCGAACATTTTGACGTAAAACTCATCAACGATCATTTTGTATTAAGCGAGATATTGTCAAAAATATGTCGAAAATTTCAGTTTTTATTTTTCCCACTCTCCCCGACAGCACTCCAAATTGATTTGACTGTGTATAGACATAGTATTTATCATTTAGAATATTTTGGTGCAAAATTCATCAACGATCATCCACTATTAAGAGAGATATTAGCAAAAATATACCAAAAATGACAGATTTTATTTTTCCCACTCTCCACTACACTACATTAAATATTTTTAATGTCAAGGGGAACATCTTTGAATTATTTGGAATTTTTTGGTATAAAATTCATCTACGATTGATGAATATTAAGCGCGATACGAGGAGGCATAAAACCGTGGCGAGAAAATTATGTCTTCCAGACGGCACTCCGAATTGATTTGACTGTGTATAGACATAGTATTTATTATTTAGAATTTTTTGGTGCAAAATTCATCAACGATCATCCACAATTGAGAGAAAAATCAGCAAAAATATATCGAAAACGACAGATTTCATTTTTCCCACTCCCCACTACCCTATATTCCATAACTCTGATATCACGAGAGAGATTATCAAATCTTTTCGAACATGTTGATGCAAAACGATTCAAGGATCATCCATTATTAGATTAAGAGAGATATTAGCAAAAATATGCCGCGAATGTCACTCTCTTGTTAACTACTCTCATCTTTAATTGAATTCTTGTGAGAATTCTATGACTCATTTCAATTCTTTCCTTGTGTTATTCAAGGAGCGTTCAAGTCGATACGGTAATCCATTTATTGGAAAAATTATGCAAAAATTGCAATATTCGTGGCTTTGGACTTATTGAAATCCTTTGAAATGAATCAAAATCTGGAACAAAAACATCAACAATCATTTATTATCAGGTCAACTACACAAAACTCATTGCAGAATATCCGAGAAACGTGGCAACGTCGCACGAAAATCCTACCTCATTCTGACTGTCTTGATAAAAGCGTGGCGAGAAAACCGTGGATAACTTCACATCAATCAATTTGAATCAGTTCATCAGAATAGCTGGTATTGAGGCACTGGAAAATGCAGAGCTCCTCAATGATAACAGGAGAAGATTTCGGGTGTATGATGATGCATTTGAAGAGTCCCAGCAAGGTTTTATTAAACTGTATAGACTTATAGATGAATAGTAAAAATAGCACTGTTGATCTTATTGATCTATTAACTCCCCATATGAATCACCCTAGTCGAGTATCAGCCCTGTCTATTGAGAGAAAAGTGAGTATGAAGCAAGGTTTCATGATGATAATGTTGTCTCTATACAAGTAGGTACTAATTGAAAGTTGTTCCATTTCAGGTATGGACAGCTCTTAGATTTTTCGCTTCTGGTAGCTATCAGCTTGATGTAGGCAATAATATCAACCATGGCATGAGTCAGCCTTCAGTCAGTAGATTTATTGAGGAAGTTAGCTCTGCTTTGAATACACCCGAAATATTCAATCATTTTGTCAAAATGCCTAGAAATGTTGATGAAATTCGTCAAATACGAACAAACTGAGGGCCATTTCTTCATTACCTAAAAGTATGTGGTCCTATTAAGTGAGAAATATTTTTGCAGGTTCTATATCAATCATGATTTTCCTGGTGTACTAGGATGTGTTGATTGCACACATGTTGCAATATATCCTCCAGAGACAAATCATCCCATATATCCAGAGGCTGTGTATGTTAATAGAAAAGGTTACCATTCAATAAATGTACAGCTGGTAATTGATATTTCAGAGTCAAATGACTCTTTCAAATCGTACTATCAACTCTCATTTTAGATTTGTGATGCTGATTTGAGAATCATAAATGTCTGAGCAAGGTACCCAGGAAGCACCCATGATAGTTTTATTTGGAATAAATACATACATACATGCAGAATCTCATAGAAACAATAACAGAGTATTTATTTTGGGTAAGTAATATCTCATTAGTTTTCACGTGTTCAATACTCGTTGCAGAGCTTTGTGGGGCACTGACAAAAAGTGCCCCCAAGTCTCTAGTACTAGGCATTTGTATTCATGAAATGCTCGCAAATATTAAGCACTTCAAAGAGTAATTCGACATAGCAAAAGCATTGCACACTTCTAAGTTTCATTCAAGATTCATTTCATTTTCATTCATTCGAAATATAGTCATGGGAGCATTTAGTGATGTGTTAATCAATTCAGGTGATTCTGTATATGCCTTGAGACCCTGGCCAATGACTCCAGTTGAAGATCCAAGACCAGATTCCCCAGAAGAAAGATACAATAATAGGCAAACTAGATTTAGATTAAGATGTCTTCTCAAACACCGTGTTCTCCATTATAGTCCCGAGAAATCCTCAAAAATAATTATTGCATGTGTTATCTTAGATAATATATGTATAAATAATAATATTCCACCTGTAGAATTAGGAGATGATCGAGGTGATGAGAATCTTGGTGAGGTTGATTTAGGCATATATGAACCTGAAAATAATGCATTAGTGCCTCCAAATCCTCGAAATCCTGAACTAATAGCTGGGAGATTATTAAGAGAAGACCTATCAGGAGTCATTTTACAATTAGACAGTAGCATTTGTTTTCCATTGATTAATCCACTGTTGTGCAAGCTAAGTCAAATATATCATTTCTACCAGTTTCTACTCATATTTTGTTTCCACTCCAACCATATTATTAAACAAAAAGATCAATCAAAACTTGAATTCAATATTTCTTTGACTTGATGCAAATGATCACTTTCAGAATATACTCAAAAAGATTATTGAACGAAAAAAATGTTTTTTTTATTGAAATGGCCACAAAACATTTCATTTCTACAGAAAATTTACTTGGTTTTCTTAGTATTTATATGCATTTTGATAATATTTGAGATTTAAACACAAATTAACTTAGGCAAGCAGATACTTCATTCTAATGCGTATTACTATTCAATATTCTAGTTTATTGAAATTCAGTTTGGTCTTATTACATTTTCTGTATTATTAATGATTTCCTTCAATGCAAATAAATGATGAAAAAGGCTAGACAGCTTTTACAGAGTTTAACATCAATTAAATGCACTAGACCTCTTAACCGATCAAACTGATCGAAATAAACCTGGCTTTTGGCTCACTTACTATCTCGGGTACTTTATTGTTCCTGTGATCAATTTAGATGTTTTCGGAGTTTACAGTTTTTCTGGAAATAATCTCAAGATATAGCTCAAAATGCGTGCATTGCAACCTCTTGGGATTTTATCAAATTATCATACACTCAAGTCATTTGCACAATTTCGAAAATCATGGAAGTGCAGCACACATTTTAACCAATTAAACTTGGTGCACTCGAGATATAACCCCCGATTATGTGAACGTTTTTGACAATTAGATGTATGTATTTCAAATACAATTATTGATAACTACCCATACATTTGAAAAAGTCCAACACTGTTGTTAGTTTGAGAAAAGTCCATAGAGCTGATATTTTTGCACTCGACGCGCGTTTCGCTAACAAAGTTATCATCTTCAGGAGAAGAAAATTGATACTAAATCTAAAGGCTAGGGTTAGTTGTCTATATACCTAAAGTAAACAACTAACCCTAGCCTTTAGATTTAGTATCAATTTTCTTCTCCTGAAGATGCCAACTTTGTTAGCGAAACGCGCGTCGAGTGCAAAAATATCAGTTTGGTGTTAGGGTAATTGATCGCTAGGAAAAGTTTCAACTTTTACACCAAAGGTTCCAATCTCATCGTTTAAAAGTCCACAGATTTTCTAGATGATCTTTGATCTTACCACTGGTTAATACCTACCTGATTGCCCTTGTATTTATTCTATTTGTTATGTATATTCATGTCTAATATTTTATTGAAATGTAGTTTAGTTTCGTTAGGTTATCTGTATCTCTAGTGGTATCGGTAGTGTACTTAGTGGTAAGCACGTTTGCCTTTCAAGCGGAAGACCTGGATTCGAATGCCTGCCAGGCCACCGTGCTGGGAAAACGCACATTAAAACGTAAGGTCTCGTTAATCCATTGCTCGCACAAGTTTCGACTTCTGAGAGTTGACGTTCGTCAGCTGGTTAACGGAACGAACAATAATTATGGAATAATTATTCAAGAACAACAATGATTATGTGAATGCTTTTTGTAAATTATATTCATCTATTTCAAATAAACTACTACTACTGTATTCAAATAAAACTCAGTATTCAATAGTTTTCACAGAAAGTAACCCTTATATTCATCAAATATAATTAACTATATCTGGATATGAAAAAAAACATGTAATACTTTAGGTACAACAAAACAAGAAAATAAGTACCTATTCATAACAAGACAATAAATAATTTTCAAGTATGATTACTATTAGAGTTAATTAAGTTAATTAACATACCTATGCTATGAAAGAGATCACACAAAAATAGGTACATTTATTTTGCATGCTTATCTTCTTTACATTTAGCAATTCTTTCTAAAGCAGAAGCAATTCTCACTTTTGCTTTTATATCTTGTTCATATAGTTCATTTTTTTGTTATAATAGTTATTTCTCATAACGATGTCTCTCTCAGTTTGTTTTGCCAGTTCTGCTGTGGCAGATATCGTTTTTTTTTAGTCTCTGAATCCTTCTAGGCTGCTTAACCCTCGTTTTTTTACTACTTTCCACATTGGAATGTGGGGGAAATTCCAGCGGAGGTTCATTTTCATCAGGAACAGGAATATAGTCTATTGTGTTGAATTCACCCCCCTCCTTTCCTGATGTTTCAAGGAAGTAATCATGTTCCTGATGAACTTGGACTGGTAGTGTGTCTAATGTGTGATCATCGAATTCTACCTGAGATTCCTGTATGCCAGGATGACCATCTGCCACTACTTGGCCCATAATGCCTATAACTTCTTCTTCCTCACTAGTTATGTTGATATTTATTGGAGGTCATCCGCCAGTTTTATTACGATGCTGTTTGATTGTACTGGATTTACTTTTCGTTCTGGTTTTGATATCATGCCAAGCCTGAAAATTTTTCAACTCAACCAAATGATACCTGAAGAATTCTCAACTCAATTTACGCCATTTCTTCCAGTCTCTGTTGGCCCCTGGCAAAGCATTTAAATTGTTAGCCAAAGTCTGCCATAACTCTTGGACTTTTTTGAAAGTAGATTCGTTCGTAAATTTCCCCCAATTAAAATGCGGATGGATTTTAATGAAATCCACCAATTCCTTCCGCTGATCTGAAGTAATATGTTCCCTTACTGTTTTTTCCATTATCTGTTTTTAGAATTTGCTAAATTTCGTTGGGGAAGCGAACAACCACAACCTTGATGAATAATTATTTTCCATAAATTCATAACAAGTTTGGTAAACAAACAAGAAATTGTTTTTTATTCTGTTGGGAACATTGACACCTGCACAATGTTGTCACATTTCCATTCGACCACAAATTACGTAGACAAATGAGAAAGTCGTATGGTGTTCAAGAATGCACCTGAGCAGTTGTATACGTTAAAATCCATACGTTCATTCTCGTATACGCAGCGTATACGCATTTGAGCGTATAAGTTCGAAAATAGCACCCCAGGACTTTGTTACCCAGTTATCATATGTTGTGATTTTTTGCGGTATTTTCAAGTAAACATAAACTTAGCTGATAGGATTTTGAGTATTCAGTACAAAACTGAAAGTATAACTATACCAGAGATGGATATTTTACATGATTTTAATTCCACAGAGTCATTGAATGTGAGTGCATTGTCTAGTAAATATTTTTGAAACTTACCACTGAATGCAATTCCAGAGCTACAGGGTGGCTCGAGTCCAAATAAAAATAATCTTCTGTCAAATAAAAATAATCTTCTTTCAAATAAAAATAACCCTGGTAAAACTGAAACCAAAAAGCATTCTGAAGGGACCCAAGAAAACGCAAAGGAGGGGGAAACTCGTCCGGAAATTCGAGGATTCGCGGAAGCCCTTGATAGGTCGTCGTTATCTGAAAATAAAAAGCCTAGTTTAAGGAAATTGCTAATATTTCATACCGATCTGTTTTCTGATAAACCTGGCCTTACCCATGAATATTATCATACTATTAAACTGAAAGATTATTCAGGGTTTTTTGTGAAGCCCTATCCGATACCATTGGCTCATAGGGTGGCTGTGGATAAGGCTATTGCTGAGATGGAAGCTTGGGGAGTGATTGAGCGTTGCTCGTCAAAATTCATTTCACCCTTGATGACCACCATGAAGAAGGACGGGACGGTGCGAGCTTGTTTGGATGCTCGAAAGTTGAACTCGATTATGGAGCCTGATTCTGAACATATCCGTCCTATTGAGGAGATCCTCAAACTGTTAGCAGGAAAAACGATTATGAGCTCCCTGGACTTGTCACATGACTATTGCCTCTTAGGGAAGAGGATCAGCACTATACGGCGTTTATGGTTGGAACCAAAACTTATAAATTCCGGTGCTAACCTTTCGGCTTTGCCAGTGCCGTGGCATATTTCTCGCGCTGTATGAGTTTGGTGTTTGGAAAGGACTTTGAAACTTTCGTCATAACTTACATTGATGACATATTGGTGCTCAGCTCTTCAGTGGAGGGACATTTGAAGCACTTGCAAAAAGTATTCAGCAGATTGCAGCAAGCTGGGTTCACGTTGAAACTCTCGAAATGTAGGTTTTTCAGAACAGAGATGCCGTACTTGGGGTATATCTTCAGTACCAGTGGCGTACGCCCGGACCCTCAAAGGATTCAAGCAATAGTATATTATTCAGTGCCGCGGAATGTCAAGGAGCTTCAGCGTTTTGTAGGGCTCTGTCAATATGACAGAATATTTTCATATCGTTTTGCAGAGTTAGCAGCTCCTCTCACTCAGTTGCTAAAGAAGAAAACCTCCTGGGAGTGGGGATTATTGCAGACGGAAGCTTTTCAAAACATCAAGAGGCAGATGCAAGAAGAAGTACTACTTTATCACCCTGATCCCAAACTTTCTTGGCACGTCCAGTCTGACGCCAGTCGTGGGTATAGCAGCTATCCTTTTCCAACTGGTGGGTGATAAAAGGCAGGTGATTGCCTATGTCTCTCGTCTTCTGTTGGAGAGGGAAAGGCGGTACACCGCTTATGAAAAGGAGGTGCTCGCGGCCCTGTGGTCATTTCAGCGGTGGAGGGTCTACTTGCTAGGAAATTCTGTGGTCTTGCATACTGACTGCAAGGCAATAACTTATATCCATACTTGTCGTTTGTTATCCCCTCGGGTGACCCGGTGGGCTTCAGCTCAGCAGGAATTTTCTTTCTCGGTTGAGCATATTTCTGGGCAGGAAAATGTTGCCGCTGATGTCCTCTCCAGGCACGCTTGTGTCCGGTTTCCTATACCAGAAGACAAATGTTCTAGAATGTTTTCTGTATTTGACTTGCCGGAATCATTTCAAGAGCTGCTAAAGGGTATAGTTCAGAAACAAGACCAGGATGTTAAGTTGTCCAGCATAAAAATGAATTTGAAAACTAACGAAAAATTGCGACATCAGTTTGCTGTCCACCGTGATGTCTTATATAAGCGGCTTCGGATGATGATACTTTTCTCCTTTGTGTCCGAAAGTACTTGGTTACAGCTTTCATCAGAACCTACCATACGCTATTGGGCCATTACGGTTGTTGGAAAACCTGGGTGGCTATGCGACGGGAACTCTGGTGGAACAACATGTACAGGAAAATTAAAAAATATATACGTACTTGTATCCCTTGTCAAAAGGCCAAGATTGCAGAGCTTCCTAAACCCCGACAGCTGCAGATAATTCCATCTGACAAATCAGATATAGTAGCCATCGACCTTTATAAACCATTGATTCGTAGTCGGGAAGGGGCAAGTTATATTCTGGTGGTCTATAATTTATTCACCAAATTTTTCGTCTTACACCCCTTGAAAAAAGCGACATCGAGGGCAATGTTGAATCGTATGATCAAGCATCATTTCCCTACCTATGGTTTGGTTGAACGTACGTTGCGTGACCGAGGAACGCAGTTCACATCCAAGCTGTGACAAAATGCGATAAGTTAGGCAGGTATTCAGTTGGTTTATACTTCAGTCCGTCACCCTAACACCAACCCATCAGAGCGAATAATGCGAGAAATTGGTGGGCTGTTCCGTACCTACTGTAGTGACCAACATTCTCGTTGGGCCTATGAGGTGGGTGATTTTCAGGAATTCTTCAACAGTGTGGTACATGAGTCCACGGGTTTTTCACCAAATGAACTCCAGCTGGGTTTGCCGCCTTTGCACCTTCTCCCACCCTAGTTAGGGAATCCCTTAAACCACCTCAATGACTCACCCCAGGAACAAAAACTTATGCTGAAGCTACACTACAAGGCAAGGCTGAACGGGGAGCATTAAAACATCCCGGCAAGCCCTAGCATCGTTTCTCACCTGGGGAACTAGTTTTGTTGAAGGCCAACAATCAGTCTTCTGCTCTTAAGGCAGGAACTAAAAAGTTTCTACTGTTATTCGAGGGACCTTACAGAATCAAAAAAAAGATCAGTGATGCCACTTACCTCTTGGTCGATCCTAATAATGATAGGGAAAGGGGCATGTTTCATGCCAGCCACCTGAAATTATATCATGTACCACCTTCAGTTCAATGAACTTTAGCATTTTTCATCGTCACTGAAGTGGTGGGGGGCAAGTTGTAGCAGGACGATCGCGTTACCACTATATTAGGTATAATAATATAATTGATGATTCATTCAGTTACAGCAGCTGTTTTAATAGTTTAAACCATAAAACCTCCCAGCACCATCTGTTGGAAAACGCTGAGACCAAAAATCACTTAGGGTGTTGGCTTGTTGCATACCCTCCAGGTACGAATGGTATTTGTCGTGTTTGTGTTTTTTGCGCCATTTCACCACAGGTTGGAAGGGAATATAAAATTTGTGTGTGCGATAAATTGTTCTAATGAGAGTTTTCGAGAACAAAATCTGTAGGTGATCACACCTCTTTTTCCAAGCAAATATAAAATTGTTAGCTGAACCTTGGGGTATTATAAAATTCGAATACCCTTCGGATTTGTGGCCTAGTCAACTTTCAGGTAGGCGAATAATGTATTTCTTTTACTTAGTTTCCAAGTATGGTTTTTCCACGAGCCTTCTGCACAATCATTTTTGGTTCATATCATCAGGGTATTCCATTCAACTTTCAGTTTTACGTTTGAAAAAAGACCATCCTGTATATTATCCACTGGCGAGAGCCTCTAATAGCTCACGGTTAGCTCCTCTCAGATTTGTGCCATTATCTGACCATATCAGTTCAACTTCGCCCCTTCTGGATAGGAATCTGCGTAGTGCCATGATACACGAATCGGTTGTGAGAGAATGAGCTATTTCAACGTGAATTGCTTTCACAGTGAGGCACGTAAATAATACTCCATACCTCTTCTCCGTTCGTCTGCCTATCTTGACTGTGAATGGGCCAAAATAATCCATACCAGTTGCAGAAAATGGTTTTTTATACTTCAACAAACGTTCTTTCGGTAACAACCCCATTTTCGTTTGAACCTGTTTTGCGGTTTGCCTTCTGCAGTATGGGCATTCTCTTATGGTCTTCTTTACGACTGATCTCATCCGGAGTATCCAATATTCCTTCTTGAGGTTTTTGATGATTGTGTCAACGCCTTGATGATTGGCCAATTGGTGATAGTGCGTGATGATCTTTTTCGTATACTCGTGTGAACCATCTAATACTTTCCATTCCTGCGATTCTGCTATCAATCCTGAGTGAACCACCGGAGTCATGGAAGACAGGTTATGGAGATGACCATCTCTGTTCGATTTACTCTTTTGGTGATTTTTCAGATCAGTTGGAAAACATTGACATTGTACAACTTTGCACCATAATTTTTGCTCAATTCTAGATCTCCTGCCACCGGAGTGCTTCCCACTTTGCGAGTCTTCCTCAAAATGGACAGAAATATATGTACTCTTGCTGTGATACGTAAAAGCTTCAGCCAACTGAAATGATTCAGAATTCTTGGAACAACTTCAGACAAACAGTGCTTTTCTGGAATAACTTCATTCATAATAAAATCTGTGTTCTCTTCGTGAGAATTATCATTTATAGTCCAGACGGAATGTACATGAATTTGGACGACTTCTATTCAACAGCCGTGCCAAATCGCCTTTTTTTTGGTAGGTAGTTTGGACCTCAAGGAATATAGTGTGAAATTTGTGGAATCGAGAAATGACGATTTCTGTCAAAAAAAAATTATTGAAAAAAACAAAAGACATATTTTGATGTTATTATCTTTGGAATAAGATTTATCGAAAAATGTTTCCTACAAAAAATGTGCGCCGTGATGAAATCTACAAAATAAGTCCTACGAAAATATCACGTAGAATTATTAGTTTGGCGGTAAATCACTGTTAAACAAAAATTTTTCAAAAAAATTGTTATTGTATTTACGAGGTTTATTTATGAAGTACTGTCTTCAAACTCATCCACCATCTGGAAGAAACTCTCCTGAAGAGATACCGGTAAGGTTCATCCAGCCATGTTATATAGTTTAGCAACAATGACCGATTTTCGTGAATCTGGCGTGTCGCTATAGCATTTGTTCCACAAGGCCGAGAAGGTGCAAAAAAATCATGGTGATTCTTTTCAGCATGTACATTCAAGATTTGAGTGAAAAAAATATTTTTAATTTTTTTTCAACATGTTTTTCGAATATGTAAGATTTTAGCTTATAAACAAATAGAAGTTACGCCTTATATATTCAAGTTATTTGAAATGTTCCTTAAGATTCCCGTAGGTCTTAGCGAGACGCGTAATTCAAAAAAGAAAAAGTTCCAATATCTTTATTCTAGGCCGAGATACAATAACTTTTACGTTTGTTTCATTTGTTATTGTTTAAATAAACATTTTCGCGAAATTCAAGTTTTCGGGCATTCGTAATAGTGTTAGGCATAATATTTGATATTATAGAAACCGTTTCGAGCATTGATCTCATGGTAGATCATGATTGCATTCGGTCACTCGCACGCGAAATATACTGACGGCGGCCTCGGTCCAGCCGGGTGACGCGTGCTGGCCTGCTAGCCTCGCTCCAAGGCTCCTCTCGCGCGGCTTACTTAACAATTTCCATATCTCCCTTATAAATTGTCGTAAACAAATGAATTTTTTTTTGATTCAACGTAGTTTTTTCTCGTGAATTCAAAAATGTTCGTGAAAATCAATTTTTTTCAATACGTACCCCAAAAAATTGTTTTTAAATTCAATGTTGATGTTGGGTGGCCTATAAATAATCTTATATTCGAAAGGCGAGGAGAAAAAAAGTAAATTTGAACTCGTCCGTCATTTTTTTATTACAATTATCATCTACATACATTCTTACAAGTACCTTATGAAATACTTTTTTTTTCTCTCCGGTTCATAGCTAGCGTTATCATCGTTATTTCCTACAATATTTTCATCGTCACTTAATGCAAACGTTACATCCTCTGTATCATCTATATCGTCTGAAATTCCTGAAAATTGTTCGTCGATTTCGTCATCGCTTAGAACTATTTCAGGTTCGATGACATTCGAACAATTTTGTCCGCAACATTTTTTGCACAATATTGTGCATTTCAGCCCTACTTTTCGACACGCACAATTAGTTTGACATTTACTTGTATCGCAACCGCAAGAAATGATTTTCAATAAATTGGCCGGAATTGGGTCTTTTTTTACAAGTGATCGGCACCAACATACGGTTGCTTCATTTCCACCCCCATTGCATTGGATCCTTTGAACAACCACCTTGCCATTCGCACACTCGTAAATAAGTGCGAATCGAATCGATTCGCCACGCCAGATTTACGAAAATCGGTCATTGTTGCTAAACTATATAACATGGCTGGATAAACCTTACCGGTATCTCTTCAGGAGAGTTTCTTCCAGATGGTGGATGAGTTTGAAGACAGTACTTCATAAATAAACCTCGTAAATACAATAACAATTTTTTTGAAAAATTTTTGTTTAACAGTGATTTACCGCCAAACTAATAATTCTACGTGATATTTGCATAGGACTCATTTTGTAGATTTCATCACGGCGCACATTTTTTGTAGGAATCATTTTCCGATAAATCTTATTCCAAAGATAATAACATTAAAATTTGTCTTTTGTTTTTTTCAATAATTTTTTTTTGACAGAAATCGTCATTTCTCGATTCCACAAATTTCACACTATATTTCTTGAGGTCCAAACTACCTACAAAAAAATTGGCGATTTGGCACGGCTGTTGAATAGAACTCATGTATTAGTCTACTGGCTTATTACTGGTGTTTCAGCCCATTCGCTTTCATTGCTGTAAAGAAACTGCGGACCGTTGAACCACCTGCTTTCGATATTGAAATTCACATTCGGTGTGTCCCTGGTACAGTCATCAGCAACATTGTCCGAACTGGGTACCCATTTCCATTGTTTCAAATATGTCTTTTCCAACATTTCCCCAACTCTCACGGCCATATATGTTTGGAGTTTCTTCTCACTCCGAATCCAATGAATTACAGTTTTCGAATCGGACCAGAAGTATTTGTTTTCAATGTTGAATTCGAGATGTTTACTGACTTCTTGTTATAATCTCACGCCTAACAAAGCTGCAGATAGCTCGAGTTTCGGAATTGTCAGGACCTTGAGTGGAGCAACCCGGGCTTTCGAAACGACAAGTGTCACCTGGATTCCTTCTGTGTAGACGAATCGAAGGTAAATTGCACAAGCATATACATGTTCGCTGGCATCGGAAAATATATGCATCTCGGTTGTTTTAGCTTGACTGAATTTTTCAGAGTAACACCTCGGAATTGCAAAAGAGCAACTCCTTTTAATTCTTGAAGCCAGATCAACCATTTTTTGAACATCGTACTCGTGATTTCATCATCCCATCCAAGGCCAGTTCTCCACATTGTTTGAAGTGAAATCTTTGCTTTGATTGTTATTGGAGATAAGAATCCCAAAGGATCGTAGACAGACATGACAGTTTTGAGAAATTGACGTTTTGTAGGTATTTTTGATCCTTCAATAATTTGCCTTGGAACTTTGTGGAATTTCACCTCAAAACTGAAACAATCCTGTAAAGGTTTCAATACCATTCCCAAAATTCGTTCTTGACAAGATTTTTCAACAACTGCTGTGTTAGCTTGACTTGTAGAAACAAGAGACCGTGGTATAGCCTCGAGAGCTTTCAGAGAATTGGAGATGAAGTTTCTGATTTCAAACCCACCTTTTCGATGGATATCAATGACTTGGTTGATCAGACAGACAGCTTGTTCCTCATCATCAACAGAATCGAGGTAATCATCCACATGGATAATTGCATCGGCCGCCCTTTCGCCGATCACCCTGTATCGTTCAGCATTGTGATTTTTGACATATTGTGCGATGAAAGGTGACGATGTCAAACCAAATGTCATGGCTGTCATTTTGAAAGTTCGGAAAAGTTTCAGAATCCTGGATTGCGTCCAATTTCCACAAAAATTCTGGAGAACGTTTAAAAAGGCTCAAGATGAATAAAAAAATAGAAAATTTGGCGCGGAAACTATGAAAAAGTCATTTTTTCGAAAAGAAAATGTTTATAAGCACTCAATCCAGATTCCGAAATTCTACTCTGAACTGTTATTTTGTCAGTGTACATACCCGATTTTTCGATAGAACATTATTCATACACACCATTCTTTGAATTTATTTAAAAAATGTGCCCATATATCCTCCAAGTGAAGATTTTTATTATATTTTAAGGTGGTGGGAAACAGACAAAGCAATATAAGCCTTTTTTTCGCGAGTGAACAGTTCTGACCCGGTCAGGCTGTTCAAGTGACCGCTTCATTTTTGCGGTGAATGGTCATGTCACTTTCGACACGGAGTGTACCGGCGCGGTCTGACCATTGCTCAAAGATTACACCTATACTACACAGGATGGCCGACTTCGGTGATTTTATTTGTCATTCCCCCGCTCCCCACCAGTTATAAGTGACGTCACCCGGCCTACACTACGGTTGGTTTGTCGTAAGACCCCATGCATTTTTCTCGGTTTTTAAAACCTTTTATCTCGATATTTTTATGGCAAACCTGTTGATTTTCAGCGTGTTGCTGGTTGGTGTGTTGAATTTCATTTGACCCATTGAGTTTTTACAACTCTAGATGACTTAGTTTGCTGTGGATGAACCATAACTTGAACTGATGATAAGTGCGTTTTGAACACCATTCCGTAATAGGCACTTCGATTTACTGAATTTATTTGTGTGAATTTTGAATGTAAAAGTTGGGCTTTGGGCTCATTTTGATAACTAGGAATGACGAGTTTTATGAGTTGACGTTCAATAATGAACTTACCTATGAGGGAGTTATTTTAAAAGAGAGTATGAAGTGCTGGTAGGTTCCCATGGAAAAAAATATGAAGTAACACTGATTATGTCATCGCTTGAGCATTTTTCGAGAGCTAATATAGATTAATTATATTCACCTAAAATATTTTTAATAAATCGAAAAATAGTCAAACAAACAATAGTGTCCTTTCACGAAGTGGAATTCAAGATTCAACACGCATTCAACTTTCAATAGTCCATTCAATTTTAACTGAAAGTCAAATGATAACACAAACACTGTAGAAAACGACCGACAAATTTCACCAACAGGAAGAAAAAATTTCTATCTATAAAAAAGTATGGAAACACACGGGTTCTTATGGCAGACATTCAGTTCTGTAGGCCGGGTGACGTCAAATGACGATGCATATTGGCGCATGTGCAGTTGAAATTTGGCCAATGTACAGAGATAGGAAATGAGCCATCCTTTGTAGTGTACAATCATTGACCATTGCTAACCCTAGTCTGGAGCAGGTTCAAGAGCGGTATTTGACAGATAACCTCAACAAAATTGAAGTTGAACGGGGCAACTTATGTCAGTGTTGTGATTTATTTTATTCGAAATGAACGGGGAACCCGAAGAACTCGTGCAAATAACTTTAAATTATAAAGGAGTAGATGTGGAATGCGTAGTAAGTCTTGAACTTGCTACTACGCTGTTAAATGATAAGTTGGTGTTATGAACAACAAATTTTAAAGCATTTAAAGCTTTCGATTGATGAGTTATTGAGATTGTTTTGTTTACAGACCCAGATGCAGCAGAAGTATATGTAAAGGGCCTGATTCAAAGTAACGGGGTTGAGATTGACAATTCAGAAAACTTATTGAATACTGAAACCTCGACTGAAACCCAAGCTGAAGCCACAACTTCAAAAACCTCCGATGTTTGGTGCAGCAAATTAAGTACCGCCAGAGATCATGAAGCAACAAGTTTGTTTCTAAAACTCAGATCAAAATTGGCTGAAAAATTTAATGATAGAAAAACCCAAAAAAAAAGTGTGTGGTTGGAAATAGCTAAAATTTTGAATATGTCTGGTTTTTTTGTGGGGGAAGGTGAAGCAGCGGCGGAGAGATGTAGACAAAAATTCGCCAATTTACAGCGGTCGTACATGGCTCATATTAAGCATATGGAGACTACAGGGGAAGCAAAGAAGGATCCACCACCGTTTTTTGAAGAAATGCACGATCTTCTAGGTAGTAAAGATAAAGTGAATCCCCCATTTTTGGAGGACTCACTTTCTACTGAAGATGAAAAAGAAGACCAATCCACAAGCCACAGCCGTGATGATATTAGAAATAGGTTCGTATTTTGCTACATTCTGTAATTGAACTATACTTTTCTTCTTTAGGTTCAGTAAATCAGCAGACAAACCTACCAAAAAGCCTGAAACTAGCACTGCCAAACTGCTAAAAGAATTACACAAAGAGAATCTTGAACAAAGGCAAACTCATTTTGACCTTCTAAAGGAAAGTTTAGATAAAAGAAACGAACAAACAGAAAGATTTTTACCTATCTTAGAAAAATCACTGAAACAAGATGAAAAGCGAAAGAGAGAAGATTCAGAGTCAGAATAAGATATTTTTTTTATTATGAAAAAAGAATGAAAGTTTTGTTTATTATTTATTATGTTTGAGTTACAAATTATTTTGATGTTTTTCTTAAAAAGTTTGTGCAATATAATCCCTTTTAATTTTGCCCAGATTTCGGTAATTTCTATCATCGTCAACAAAATCGCCATCATTTCTATCTTCATCTAGAACTTGTTCACCATCCCAAGGATCTAGGTTGAGATAACAGAAGTTATGAAGAATGCAGCAGGCTGTAATTATTTCTATAGCCTTTGAAGTTGAATATACATTGATGTATTGAAGTCTTCTCCACCTGCCCTTTAAAATTACAAATGAATGTTCTATGCACACTCGATCAGAACTCAACATTTTGTTGTGATTTTTCTGAGTTCGAGTAAGGTTTGCCTGATTTTTGTAAGGAGTCATCAACCAAGTTCTTAACGGAAAAGCGCTGTCTCCCAACAAATGATACTCCTCTTCAGGAAAATATGTTCGCGGGCCATATCGAGTTATATTGTTAAATAATGAAGAATTTTGAAACACCTGTAACAAGCAAATGCCAGTTGAAACGAGGAATGCCAATAATGATAATAATAATCCAGTTTTTATCAAAGCGAATTCACACTATATGAGTTCTTATATGATTTGGAGTTTTCCATATTTTTTCATCGTTGTCAAAAAAAGTTTGCCATAAAAACTACAAATCATATGATAAATCATGTAGTGGAAAGTTCCTAAAAGTTTATATAAGTACTATTTACCCTTGAATCATGAGCGGAGCCGGGAAAACCAATGAACACATAAGTAAATATGTTTTCAAAGGTACAAACTGCCATCAAATTCATAGAGTGAGACAGGAATCGATTAACATAACTATCATGTTGGTCTAATGGAACTTTTTTTGTTTACATGGGTTCCATCCACTGCCCCTATTACACCTAAAACAAACATTTTTATAATATCAGATTTACATTATTTCTCATACAATTCCAGACAAGAATTGCTGTTATTGAAAATTTTTGTGTGTAACACTGTCTTATGTTACGAAATTTTTGGTACAATTCTACAAAGATCAAGTTGCTGTTTTTTAAAAATTTAGACTAAAGTTTTAGATGCGAGAATTTATATGAAATATCAGAACTCTTATAAAAATTTCATTATTATTAAATTTGGTTATGTAATCTGGGTGTAAAAACATATTTTGCTGATATACACACCTGGATACGACGTGAACTGCTGGCAAATACAATTAAATTCTTCATCGGTGCTGGGCCAGAAAATGTACTTTTTCTTCAAACGCAAAACTATGTAGAGTGAATTATTTACAATTTGCATTATGGTAGAAGGAACCAAGCGAAATGTTTCCGCAATAGAATTTAGTGTATCCAGCTTGGATACATACCACAGAGGGATCAACAAGGCTTTCTCAGGTGCTACTGGAAGGTTTCCACCCCTATATTTCTTCTGAATTACTTGGTGGTTATCATTTGAAATTAATGTTCTTAAAAGGTCATGAAATGTATTTTTTTTTATCCTGTATAGTTGATAAAACACTATTTCATTGTGAGAGTCCACCCAGTTGTCAGGCTGATTTACAGTAAAAAGATGGTATGGTTCTTTAACCCTTTGCAGCACAGTGGTTTCGATAAGCTAACACCAATTTCAACATAAATTATATACTTCTGGCTTAGTGGCATTCGCATTGAACCACTAGATTGAGTATATTGTATGTCCATCTAGTGGTGAGTAGAACATTCAATATCAAAACTTTGGGATATAACCATTTTTGACTGCTTCTATCTAACATGGCCGCTCTGATAGTGTGCAAGTCTGTTGGTTTGTAGTTTTCGAAGAATTTTCAGTGAATATTGGAAATATTCAGGTAATGTATCATTGTTATTGAATGCAATATATCTACTATTATCCTTATAAATAAATGAATAAATCATAAGTACACAGTTACATTTGATTTATGCAAAAATATATGTGGCCATGCTATATAGCCACCATGCCAGACTTGGACTGCATGAATTGAATTTTTTTCAGATATGGATTACGAAAGAGAGCAGAATCGTCTACAGAAATTATTGAATGAAATCGCTGGAATTCCGACTGATCCAGAATCAGAAGATGAAGAAGAAAATGCGACAGATTTAGGAGAAATAGAGGGAAATTATATCGTAGGTCCTGAGAATTTCTTAGTGGTACAAACTCAAAAACCAATTGAGGAGCTTCAAGAAGAATATTTTGAAATCGATAAAAAAGAAATCCATAATACTGAATATGACTCGGATGATGACAATGTTCCTCTTGCTACAATAATGTACCGTCAAGGTTTCACTTGGTCACAGATTCATAAAAAACGAGAACCTTATGAATTCAGAAAAGCTGTGGGTCCAACAATAGAATTAGAAGAACCTATTGATGCTTTCTTCGCACCCTTTTTTCAGAAAAGCTTATTGAACATTTAGTATATCAAACAAATCTGTACAGTACACAGAAAACATGCGGCACTAATAATCATACAACTAATATGGATGAGATGAAGACATTTTTGGGAAAAAATATTCTAATGGGGATAGAAAAATTGCCCTATTATAGAGATTTCTGGTCTTCTTCCCCAATTATTAGGGATCAATATATCTCTTCTTCAATGTCAGTGAATAGATTTGGGTGGTTTCTAACTAATTTACATGTAAATGATAATCATTCAATGCCCCCACGGAATTCTCCAAATTATGACAAACTCTATAAAATCCGACCGCTTCTTGACAATCTCTCTGAAACTTTTAGAGAATGTTATTATCCAGGACAATATCAATCTATTGACGAATCAATGATCCCTTTCAAGGGAAGAAGCAGTCTGAAGCAGTATATGCCAGATAAACCCACACAACGAAGATATAAGATGTGGGTTCGTTCAGATAGCTCAGGGTACGTTGTACAGTTTCAAATATATGAAGGTAAAAGAGATGATATCAGGGAAACAAATCTTGGAGCTAGAGTTGTGAAAGATTTAACCCGAGATTTAGTGGGTAAAAATTATACCGTATATTTCGATAATTATTTTAGTTCAGTGGATCTGATGATTCACCTCCAACAAAATAAAATCTGGGCAGCTGCAACAACTCGATGTAACCGAAAAAAAATTCCCAAAGATTTTTCGGATATGAAAAACTCACCCCGTGGTTATTCACAATGGCGATCGACCAAAACTGGAATCGTTGCATTGAAATGGAAAGATAAAAAAGAAATATATTTCCTTTCTAATTTTCACGATCCTAACGATTTAGCAACAGTTGATCGGAAAGAAAAAGATGGTTCGTCTTCTACAATTGAATGTTCAACATTGGTTAGAGATTATAATAAGCACATGGGGTATGTGGATAAATCAGATATGCTGAAAACCATTTATTGTGTAGATCGCAAGTCAAGAAAATGGTGGCACCGAATATTTTTCCACATGCTAGACACAACTGTTGTGAATGCTTTCATTTTATTCACACACCTTTCAGAAGGGAAAACGATGACATTGAAAGAGTTTAGGATAGCCATTGCTGTATCTTTGATTGGTAATCCGCATAAACAACAAGGAGGAAGGAAGTCGAAACCAAATGTGAATCATTACAAACTGAATATTCTACAAGAGCAAAAGTTTCACAATTCTGAACACATGCCAGTAAGATGTACTTCGCGAAAATGTAGTCTATGTTCAACAAAACAAAATGTACATCGGTCAAAATGGGCTTGTTCTAGTTGTGAGGTTGCACTTTGTTCAAATGACAAAAACAATTGTTTTTAAAGGTTCCATACAGAATAGCTTTGTATTTTTATGAATGAAACTATACAAAATATTTATGCATTTTTATAAAAAAAAATATTTTCGTGGCATAGTGGTCTATACAAGTAACCACCTCAAAAAAAATTACATGAAAAAAAAATATAAAAACAATTCAGACTTTATTATTAGGAGCAACAACTTGAAAATAATATGAATTATGAAATTTACATTGATTTTGCAAATCGCATGCTTCAAAGGGTTAATTTGAATTGTTATAGCCAAATCCATGGAATTGGATTCGTCCTGGAGATAGTGTTTAACAATTTCTTCTACATCATCAAATAAAAAGTGATAATATATTAGACTATCAGACATTTTGATGGAAATATTTGACCTGAAACACGTTTCTCATTAGAAGGATAAATACTATGTTCATTGAACGCAAAAATTACATTTTTAAGACCCTTAAACGTACGGTTACCCTTTTCTTCTTGGATTATATGGTCTCTTTCCACAATCGCCCACTTCGCCGGAAACAAATAATATAGTTTTTTGACAAAAGTAAGGTTATGTCACAGCATTATGTCGACGGTTGACGGCTAGCAGTCACAAACCATATATATATTAATACCAATATGAGTAATACCTGATAAGAGCTAATGTTAACTAAGTGAAGCCGAGTTATATCTCTGTTGCAGTCCCACAATCCGGTTTCTTTCATTTTTTGCGCATGCGCGAATTTTAACGTCATATGACAATTTCATTTTTTTGGTTATGTTATTTTAATGTCAAAAAAAACAAACAAGATCATGAAGATCTCAAGAATATTGAATATATCTACGAATGTTGCAGTACGGAAAATTCAAAGTGCATTTTGGTTTCCCAGGAAGTTTGGAAGGTTTTCCTAATGATTGAATAACTAAATGAGTTCTATTGCATATTAACTGTGATGTGAAATGATGTGTAGTGTTTGATGCTACAAAATTAAAAATCTTTCATTGATCTCGAGACCAAGTTTTCATCAATTTCGAATAGGAGAATGAACTGCTGCAAGAAGATGACTGCTCATTATGGTCAATAGTAAATATGTGTGAAATTGATAGGGTTTAAGTTTCACTGATTGAAATATTCAGTATCAAATTCATGTTACTCATTTTTAATGTCCATTTATGAATGTAATTTTAAAATCCATGAATTCAGCTCATAACAAATTCGTTGGAATAAAGAATGTTTACCAAAAAGGATCAAGTGCCAAAGTTGAGATACTATGCTCATTCTGTTGTGTTACTTGTGATTGAAAGCTCAGAAAACAGGTAAAAAGATGGACACTTGGTCTGTTGGTGGTATGCACGAGAAAATAAGACATTTGTATCATGTAGGTAAATCAGATTTATACAAACATTATCCTTAGAAACCAGGGTTTTACGAAATGCCAGGGTTGTTAATTTGTTGAACCATTCGAATTATCTAGTTTCTTCATCAAAGAATAGCAAATATACTATAAACATTGACTGATTAGCTATATTTTTCATGCATATATTCTGAGCATTTATAATACTCACCATATCACTTTATCTATCCACAACTGCAAAGGTATATAAGGATTCTGCCAGGCTACTGTAGATTTGATTTAAGTGTGAATAGCTTTCAATTTGAATAATCCTTATTGGTGAACGAAATATGAAGTGCTCAAAAATGAAACTATATCTGCCAGAATCAGAGTATAATGCATGTATTTCCGCTTCTCTTGAACGCTTTCATGAATGGAAAAATATATGAAAATGTGCATTCCAAAAGAATATGCAATAAGTCGCCTGTTCTAGTAGCCACCAAATAAACTGCCAGGATAGCAAGGAATTTTTCTTGTGAAATTAGTACTCTATATTTCTAAATACAGAATTTCTGGATTTCTAGTGAGTGTTGTACAGTGATTTCTCATAATGAACATTGTTCAGGATACATTAATATGGATTGATTAACTATGATTACAGAATCCAAATTTAAACAGTGAATTACTGAAGCGACAATCCATGCTTCGAGTAAGCTTGATGATTTTTCGTGGGTTTTTTATATTTCTTTTTCTGGTATTTAATTTGATATGTAATTTTATATATATATATATATATATATATATGAAACTGAATTTTTCTGCCACGACTCTCATCCAGTGCATGTCGCCAAAGGCTGAAAATGACCAGGACACGTCCTGCTGTAGACAGCAGTTTCGCCCTATGGGGCTCATCAGCATGGCGATATATATATACGTATATATATGTATATATATATATATATATATATATATATATATATATACGTATATATATATATATATATTTATGTATATGTGTATATATATATATATATATATATATATATATATATATAATATATATTATTCATTTATAGAACCTTTTAGTTGCAAATTATAAGGAGTAAATTCAAGAATATCAATGAGAATATTCCTTTTGGAATGATATGCAGGTCTCAGATGTAATCCAGCATTTTAATTAATTTTAATACACAAAGGAAGAGTTCAGCTATTTATGAAATGATACTACAATAATTTCAGAAAAATTTTATTCATATTTCTCAATAGTTACATCATCTTTGGAAGTCGAAAAATTGCAGGATTCACAAATATGAAGGATAGGTATTCATTAAAAAGACAGGAAAGGTTGATTAAGATTGTAACCACATGGTCATCATCAGTTGATGATACCAGAGACAGAATTAGGACAGATTTTACCAACATTGCCAGCAAAATGACTGGACATTTTTTTACATTACCCTCTTCCTTTCAAGTTATTTCATAATCAATTAGTGGGAAACTTCAAGAAAGCATTTTCCATTCAAAAAATAAAATTAAGAAAGAAAAATCCTTGGTTCATATGGAATCAAAAATCTGACAAGAAACGGAAACTTCTCACATTACATTAGAAAATATGTACATCCGAACCAAAAATTCTTATTCGAATTTAAAAAAATATAGGGGAATTTACAGAAAACTGCTTATAAGTAACAAAACAGATTTACTATAAAAAGAGGATGGATTGGGCGGACAACAAATCTAAAGGTCTGTTAAATAACTACTACTACTGCTCTATAGCTGACAAACTCACTCTGAACTTATTTTGAAACAAAAACTCTTGTCTTGCCTCAAAAAAATTGACATTGTTGAAAGCTTCCAATTCAATGAAACCAACCCGAAAGAACTGGAAGCCTTTATTAAAAATATGAAAAACAAAATTGGTTCTGGTCTCAATGACATGTCGATCAAAATATTCAATTCAAAGTTCAACCGTATTCCCTTCTAGTTGTGCTATCACAACTCATCAATCAATCTTTCATGTATGGCATAAAGGTCACTTTTCAGTTTTCATATCTTTCAAGGAGAGCAAAAGAAGCTAAGTTCATTTATTAAGCTCTGAGCGCTCAATTAGCTCGAAGCCTTTCGTTTATTACAATTCGAGCTCTTCAAGCTTGTACATAGGTGTCCATTTCACCTTCAGATCCTGTGAACTTGTTCTAAAGTAAGGATATGTGCAATCCCTGTTGACTTCCATTCTAAACACTGAAATGGTGATACATTAGTGTGGATAATTTTCAGTTCGTTTTCCCTTATCAAAACAACATATCTCATTCTCTCGTTTTACCTTTAACACAGGCATTCTTAATACATTGTTAAACACCCCAAGGACATAATGTAGAGCGTGTTCAATCTCATCTGTGTAGCATTGGGAAACTTGGACTCCTTTCGAACACTTCCATAGTTTTTCTTCTCGTACTGCAGGAATCATGTTCATTATACAACATGAAATTTTTCCTAACTGGTTATAACATGAATAGCAACTATTTCAATTTCTCTAGCCTCTGCCCAAGTGAGTACAACGGACTAGCAACAATGCAGCGTATCAATGTTGATATGCTCATCATTGGAGAATGGAATGCCAGGCCAAGTCTGAATGTGAAATCAACCTCATCTACCTATAAACACATCATCGTAAAGAAAACATAAAAATTCAACCTACCTACATTTTCATTCAACATGATCTTCATATGAACAATCTGCATGGCGAATGTCAAAGGGAAAATTCGTAAATATTCAAGCAAAAATTGCTGGAAAAAGATAAATTAAATAAAAAAATATGAGGTTATGTTACATACATGATTTTTATGTCTAAGCTCCATGCGCAGTGATCAGCTGATCTCGGCTCTGTCTCTACCCGCTACTACTACTCCTACTCGATGCATGAATAATTAACGAACTTGGCTAGAATTGTGTATGCTAATGCTAGAGAATGTGCTGAACTATGTTGCAGTATGAGGCTGAGGCTGCAGTGCAGTATGCCTATTTGAAAATCATATAAATAATCAGATGTGTTGATAGTAGATATGAGGTGCCGAATAATAAACGAAACTTTACCCTCCATTAGTCAGAAATAGCTTGTTTCAAAATAGACTAGTTTTTAAAAGATTCATTATGTCACTTACCAACAGCAGCAGGGCATATGTTGGATAACGTGAAAGCAAAAGGCAAGTTATATTTTTCAAAAATGTTTCAACTGTGTTCTCAAACCCATTTCTGTAGGCTTAGTGAAAAAATCGTCCTCGGAGAAATTATTTGCACATATTCTTATGCTGGAAACGTCATTGGTACTTTCCAAATTGCAAATATTCATCCAGAGCAATTTCAGGACGGGGTCTTTTGGAAACCTGAAATATTAGTCGTGTGATATGAAGACAATAATTAATCTAAATTCCATATTTACCGATGGCAGGAGCTCGAATTCTTGCTATTGCACAGGAAGCAGGGTGTCGGGGACATAGTTGAAAAAATATATACGAACACTAACAAAACTCCCAACTACTAAAAAACCCAACATTGAAAGGAATGGGTAAAGTATAAGAACTCAAACTCAAACACATTAATCGAATAAAACACTAATAATTGAGAAGACGATGAAGATACTTCAATAAAAAGAATTGGCTCGATGAATATTCTCAACAACTGTCAGTGTCAGACGCTAAAATCTTTGGTTATGTTCCGGTTCCAATCATATGAAATAAGGAGTTCATTCCCACTATCGGTCTTGGTCGAAACTCACGCATGTTAGAAAGAAACAGGTAATTAGAAGTATGTGTATCATTGAAGAAATGTTTTTTTCTCGCGCGTGCGCATAGGTATAAAGAAACCGGCGATCTTCTTTTTTTTCGGATTCACGGCAGTTGTCTTTATTACCCATATTGGTATTAATATATATATATGTCACAAACCAGTCGAGACCGAATCGATTTCGCGAAAAAATATGATAGAAAAGGACAGCATCAGATTAGAAAAGTATAGACAATAGACCGCTCGGTCCGAACTGTTCACTCGCGAAATAAAGACTATAGTTTATAGTTTGTACCGTCATTTTGACAGCTCTAGACTGTTTCGAATCTCAAACAACGTTGCCAAATTGAAAAATCAAGTACTTGATCTAATGTAGCCAAAACTACTAAACTCGCGTAAAACGTAATACTTTTATTAAATCTATCCCAACCAAACCTAACTGACTTTGCGAAAAACAAATGTTTTTATTAAATCGATATCAACCAAACCTAACTAACCTGACTTAACCTAACACATTCATCGTGGAACTATCGACAAGAAGGATGGATTTTGTGAAAGTTGAATCATTCGGGTATGTTCGGAGACTGTGGGTAGAACGAGATGCTCCCATCTGAAACAATTCATCAAATAATGAAGTAGATTCCATTGATTGGAATTCAGAACCGACATCACGAAAGATCAATAAATAAACTGTACGAATCATTCAAATATGAAATTGTTGAATATTCACAATCTGAAATTAATACAGCTAGTTGTCATTTCTAATGAAATTTTAATTGAAAATCTGCAAAGAATGAACGTCATAAATGAACATTCGGGTGATATTTCTTGCAGAAAAATATAGTTAGATATGTTTCCTTACAGAAAATGGTAAGTAAGGTGACAAATCAAAAGTGATTTTTTCGTTACATAACCTAAAATGTCACCTTTTTTTCGTTTTGAAAAGGAACTTGCTGTGGTTTCCGCGCCGAATTTTTGTACTTTTCATTCATTTTTAGATATTCTGAAGCTCCCCTAACAATTTTATCGAAATCCGAGGCAATCCAGCTTTCTGAAACTTTACCGAAAGTTCTTGGCGATTTGTCGTAATCCATATTTCGCCAGAGAAAGCACTGAGAAAATGTATCTCTTTCAGCAATTTTCACTCTGTTAAACATTTCCTTGATATCTCCAGCAAATGCAATACGACGAATTCTGAATTTCAGTAAAATCCCAAGCATTGGAGCAAGCATGTCTGGTCCATTGAGTAAATAGTTGTTCAGTGAAAATCCATGCGTTTTTGCCGATGCGAACCTTTCCTGGCTTATTCGGATTTCTCACTGGAAAATGTGGTAGATACGCTCAGCGTTTTCTAAGTCTTGAGATGACACAGGTACTGCATATTTCTTCTCGAATAGTTTTTCCATCTCAATACTGTAAGCTTTGGCTAAACCAACATCTTTTTGTAGACGCCTCTCCAGACAGTATAGTCTTTGCATGGCCATTTTTCGAGATTCAGGTAGTTTGACCTTGTCATCTTTCCATAAAAGTCTCACTTCATATTGCCCAGCAGAAAATCTAATTGAACTACTCAGAGTTGTTAGAGCTTGTTCATCTTCTTTCGATAGACTTGTGTTCGATTCGTAGGCAACCCCATGATTTTCGATTTTGAAAAAGCTTCTCACCAGTTCTTCTAACTTATTATCGACCTCTTCGCAGCAAACAACCGCTATTTTATTACTGTTGCAACTTTCTCCCATAGAACCATGAACTGTCCATCCAATCCTTGTTTTGAAAAGAATTGGGTCATTAGGATGTGGTTGGATCACTTGCCTGGATATTATAAGACTTGCGTTATTTTGACCAATCAATATTGTAGGTTTTTCTTGGTTATATAAATCAATAGGAACTTTTTTAATGAAAGGAAATTTTGTGAGTACTTGTTCCACATTGAACACTTGTTCTGGTAAGTCGAGGTTTTCTATAGTTCTTACATTTTTCAGGTCATAAAATGTGAAAGAATTTTTGCTTGCAATTTTTGTTTGAACCAATTGAGAATTCTCATCATAGCGATGAATTTCACCAGTCCATTTACAACACAAAGGTGTTACTGGGCCACTTAATCAGAAACAGAAACAAGCATTTATCTTCTGTGCCAATTTCCATCTCTGTTGTATATCAGAGTTTTGAAATTTATTACATTTATAGACTGTGTGCACACCTTTCTTACAAATTTGGCAGATTTTACTTGTGGATTCAGAATTTTCATTATGAAATCGTGGTAATGATTCTTTTTCTGGTGAATATTTCTTGAAAGGAAGTTTTTCCTCGATTGACTTGCCGGAAACGAAAGTTATTCGTGAAACTACCTCGGACATTTGTTGTACCCACATTGAGAAATCCTTGAGTGTTTCTTGGTGATGTACGATTTTCTTCTCAACCAAAAAGCTTACCCATTGTGTTAGGAGATGTGGTGGCAATTTATTGACAAAACTTGCTAGTAAATTTCTTCGATCAATAAAATCAGTGAAGTCATCTTGCAGAACTCCTGTTATATTCCTAACTGTGGTACTGAAGTTGAGGAAAGATTCCATGCTTTCAACAGCTGGAAGATCATATGCTTTTGTCAATAACTCGTCCATTATTAGCTCCGGTCTTCCGTACTTTTTTTTAAGTATATCTAGGATCTCACTGGGCTCTCGGGCAGCGATGAGGAGCATTTCTACAGATTTTCTAGCTTCGCCAGTCAAACTATTGTTTAAACGCAGAACATTTTCTCTTGGTGAGAAACAACAAGCTTCATTCGACAACTGGTATTGTGAAAAGAATATTGGCCATTTCAAACATGGAGATCCATCGAAAGAGCAAAGCTGACTTCCTGCAGTTTGTCTTGCCTACATGTTATTAATCGACTTACTGAGATTCTTCAATTCGTTCTCAGAAGTACTATGATTTTCTGAGAGGCATTGTCGATTGACCTGTTCTTTCCATTTCTCGATTTCCTCCATGTTCACGGTATTTTTGGGATCTTCATTCGGTACAATTTCATTTTCAGAAAAACAGTCATCACTTTCTGCATTAGACAATATCTGTACCTTATCGAAAATTTCTTCTTGATTCTTCAATGAATTTTCCTTGGATTTCAAACGATTTTCGGCAATTTTCAGTAATTTTTGTTTCGTTTCTAATTCATATAATTTATTTTGTAAATCTTGAGTAGGTGCATTGGCATTTCTCATGAGACTTATTGAATTTTCCAGAACAACAATTTCCTCTTCTTTGGAAAATAATTTTCTAGAGTTCGACGTTCTCCGTGTCTCCGCGCTGCTGATAGTCGATTTAATTTCACAGTTTTCTTGACAGACGTTGGATGAGGACCTAAAATTCTTTGGTTCTCCTGATATACTGCCATCTGAATTGAAAAATGCAGAGTCTCCTTATGAATTTTTCAAATTTTTTCTAACAAAGGAGATGATGTTGGATATTGTATACCAAAGTGTATTATATTCAACACAAACAAGGCCACAAAAACCTTTGGACCTTACGGAAAAGGAGCTAGAACAATTCATAGGGACCTGCATTTATATGTCAATAGTGCAATTACCTAACTCTAGAAGTTATTGGAACCTGAACCACCGCTTGATCTCAGATGTTATGTCATGCAACAGATGGGAAGAAATAAAACGGTTTTTGCATTTTGCGAATAATGATGACGCTGTTGCAGCCGGCAATCCTGGGCATGATAAACTCTTCAAAATTCGACCTGTACTCAGTAAACTAAGGGAGCAACTGCTCAAAGTTCCAAAAGAAGAGTATTTGGCTATTGACGAGCAGATTATTCCTACTAACGCGCGTTCGTCCATAAAGCAATTTAATCCCAAAAAACCACTATGGGGATATAAGACGTTTGTTCTTAGTGGTGTCAGCGGATTTTCGTACGATTATGAAATTTTCGCAGGAACTCAAACCAATATTCTTCCCAATGGTTTTCCTGATCTGGGAATGAGTTCAAACGTAGTTCTTCGGCTAACACAAACTGTTCCAAGGCACATAAATCACAAACTATTTTTTGATAATTGGTTCAACAGCGTCCCACTTCAAATTTACTTAGCGCAAAACGGTATGTTACCTCTTGGAACGGTTAGAATAAACAGAGTGCCAAACAGCAATATGCCAAAGGAGAGTGAACTGAAAAAGCATGGCCGAGGAGCAATGCTGGAGAAAGTCGCCACAATTGACGGCACACAAATATCTGTTGTTTCATGGTATGACAACAAATTGGTAAATATGTTGTCTACATAATATGTACTGGTGTACTGGTGTACTGCCGGCATATTATGCCGGCAGTACACCAACAGTTGAGGTTCGACGATTTTCAAAAAAGGATAACAAACATATAACGGTTCCATGTCCAAAGGCTGTAACAATTTACAACAAATATATGGGAGGAGTAGACCTCTTGGATTCCATGCTGGGATACTATAGGATCAAACTGAGATCAAAAAAATGGTACATGAGGATATTTTTTCATATTATTAATTTGATGGTTGTCAATGCATGGATACTTTGGAGAAGTGGAAACGAGTTCGAAGATTTATCTCTGGCAGATTTCAAAATGGCCATTGCAGAGTGCTTGTGTAAATTAAATAAAACCAACCTAACAAAGAAAAGAGGCCGTCCCACTGGAGTCATGGATACCTTGCAAAACAAGAAAAAATGGGGCCCAACATCAGATTTTTCCATCCAAGAGGTTAGAAGAGATCAATATGGCCATCTTCCAATATGGTGGGATAATCGGCAAAGGTGCAAATATTCATGTGGTGGAAAGTCTTACATAGAATGTGAAAAATGTGGTGTTTTTCTTTGTTTGAACAAAGACAGAAACTGCTTTTATAAGTTCCATACTGAATAAGTTTTCGTTGATTTATATTATTTTTACACTTATATTATTTTTGACGTTTTGTTGTTTACATTGCTGCATATTGTTCCATATCTGACCCAAAACAAAAATACAAAAAACAAAAAAAAGAGTGATTAAAGAATTTTTTCAAAATTTTTACGGTAATCCTGATATTTTTTCCCACCTAGAGCATTTTTTTTAGAAAAACAAAATATTCATGCAGTAAGGGGTTTCAACAGAGAGACTGGAACAACAAATTGTCGATCTTGAACAAGACCTAAAAAAGCAAACCGAAAAAATTTCCTTACTCGAACAAAAAGTTGATTCTATGGAACAAAACAACAAAAGCAATAATATTTGCATATACGGGTTCTCCGAAAATGAGGTAGAAAATGATAAACCTGAAAGTTGAATTTTTGAAAGTTAATGCTAACCTAGTTCTTGGAAACGAAGATATTGTCAGTTGCTACAGGGTGGGCAAACATTCAGTATCCCAGTCGAGAGCAAGACCATTGATCATCAAAGTTTCAAGTAAAGCGGTTAAAATGGAGGTATTTAAGATTGCCAAGAAATTGAAGAACTCGAAAGTATTTTTCGCAGAAGATCTGACTTTAAACAGAAGACTTTTGATGGAAACGGCGAAATCGGTTCTCGAAGGAAAACCGGTTTGGTCCTTCAACGGTCAAATATATACAAAAGTTGATGGAAAAAATTCAAAAATTCATCATGAGTCGTACATCGAGAAACTGAAATAGATTCTGTCAATTTATAGTTATTGAATTTGTAATAAAAACATCTCAAAGTTCTACGCTCTGCTTTAGCATTCTTTCAAGTTACCATTACTAATGTTCAATATATTTTTTGTTATCATTTTTCACTGCAGCGGATAACTCGTATTTTGAATTATCGTCATGAATCAATCTTACAAATGTACCCATTATTACTTATTTCTTTGCACAACTGGAAAACACTAACTAATTTTAAGGAGGGGGATTCATTAAAACTGCTTTTCATTTATCCTTACTTGTATACCTATAGGAATATTATCCTACAATCATTATGCTAGACTTTTTCGACAGCGTAGAACAATGTGAGGAGAGGGATACAGTCGTCTGTGATGTCGTCGACGTGAGTAAATATGAGATTGCTGCAATAGTTCTGTCAGAAACTTGGGTACTGAATGACGTTAGTATTTTTAATCTTCCCAATTTCGATGCTATATAAAATGAATCATGCCTCAATCAAAATGGCGGTTTAATCCTGTACATAAGGAAAGATATTAATTACGATATATCTATTAAACGCCTGTCTGAAACTAACCTTGTCCAGTTATCCTTCAAACTGGGTAATTTTTCTTTCTTTCTCATACGCTCCTACAGACCTCCCTCCACCAATGTTGACCTATACATAACGGAACTTGGTGGCTATCTTTCTTCACTAGCTACACAAGATATAGAAGTTTTTCTAGGTGATATAAATATAAATACATTTAGGGCCACTTTCACCACAGCGCTGCTAACGGTTAGTTTTCTGACTGTCCGTTTGTTTACGAACGTCAACTGAACAGGCCGTTTGGCCTGTTATCTTTCACCACTCGTATCCGACAATTAGAGAAGAAGCAGTTAGCTAATTGTCCAGGGTTGCCATTTAGCTTAAAATTTACCATTCTATGACCTGAATTTTCGTATTTCTTATGTATACCAACATATCTACCTAATTTCATTGGACGTCAATGATCAGTGACAGAGTGACATTTATGGTTAGGAAAATGGATAATTCTCCCCCCAAACAGAAACGTTCAAGAGCTCCAAATTTTACCAATTCCGAAAAAGACATTTTCACGGAGCTATTGGAAAAGTATTCGAAGTTTATAGAATCGAAAAAACAGATGCTCTGATTAACTCGGAGAAAGGCGAAAAGTGGTTGGACTTGTGCCATAATTTTAACGCAAGAAGTGGTTTGCATTACCGAAGCGTTGCAAACTTGCAAAGCCTGTGGGAAAACATGAAACGAGATGCTCGAAAGTCTGCTGCACATCAGCGTGCTGAAAACTTGAAGACAGGAGGAGGACCCCGACACATTTCAAATGGCCCTCCAGCAACAGATCTCAAAGTTCTGAAAATAATAAAAATATCAGGCAAAGGTCTGGAAACATCATTTGGGGGTGATGCACAGTCTCCTAGAATAAAGGTGTGTGCCATATCTGAAACTGATACCTCGGGTTCACAGAATGAAAGGAGTGATTTGGAGGTAAGTAAATAATGGATTATTATATCATGTTAACTACTGTTGAAGTCATTATTTTGTAGTTTTTGGGAGTTCTTTACCTATCTCAATCTGGAAAAAACCTGAATCAATATTGGAATCTATAGATTTCCTTCTGAATGGAATACATTCTTCTAGTCAGCAACTTCTCTTGGCATTTACGGAAACGAACCTAGAAGAGGATATATGTGTGAACAAGTTCAATAAACGGAAGTTCTTATACTTTTTTGCTAAGCAAGTTTTAGTTGTACAAGTAGTTGTTTATTGATAAAACTTGTTTCATTCAGAAGGAACCGGTTTTTTTTTAACGCAGTAACTATCAGGGTAGACTAAAAATCTGCCTTTCTACCCTTATATAGATTCCAATATTGATTTTTATTCTTTCAGATTGTGGTAGGTTAAGAAGTCCAAAAAAACTACGAAGAATAACACATTCATATATCTACTTGTGCACATATTTATGGATTTTTATAAATGTCCTTCAATTTTTACAGGTAGATACCAACGACGATGCACCCCATATTATTGATATGAATGGTAAAAGCTTTGAGAAACCTCGAGGATTTAAGTGGAATAGTGTGGTTCCTCGCATGCTGTAACACAGGAAGCTTGATGCACTACAGGTGAAGAATTCTGAGAACAGAACTGAAATTGAAGAACATCCAGATCCCAATCCAAGTTCAGATGAACTCCAAGAAATCCGTAGTAGTTGTATAGAGCAGGAGCAAAAGTGGGCCACAAAATGTAAAAGAAGACAACCATCTTTGAAAGATGATTTTAATAAGCAGCTCACAAGTGCTAAGCTCAATCTCACTCTGGCAACTCAAGAAGAATTGGAAAAGGAAGCCCGAAGACAGGAGAAAAGAGCTGAACGAGAAGAAATTTCTTTTGAAATGGACAAGCGGAAGCGAGAATTGAAGATCCAAGTGTTGGAAATCCAGTTACTCGAAGCCAAAAAAGAGATGGATTTATTGGACAAATAAAGATGTTATTCAAAGTGTGATGATTTCCAATTTCGAAGTAATATTGAAACAAAATGTATTTTATCAGAAAAAAATTAATTTCTGTGGATTTTTTCACTACTTACATTATGTACATGAACATTTGTAAAAGGTCCTATTTGATAGATCTATACATCTAAATTTTTTGTACAGCAGTACACAAATACATGAATGAAGTACACTGTGAACAGACATAAAAATAAAATACACAACCCAAAAACACTACATATGGTGTCACAAGCAAAATACAGTTTAAAATGAGTTACTTATATAGTTTCAAGCTAAGACTCAAGTATTTCGAAAACTGTTTCCGAGGTTTTGAAATATTATTTATTTGCAATGAAAAATGATGAGGAATTCATAAAGAAATGCGAAACAGAAAATGTTTACAACACCAGCTATTCAAAACTTAAATTACCATGATATGTCCAAGTTACAGAAGAATGTTGTTAATCAAATTTTGAGAATTTTGAACAATGTTTTCAAAGAATTCAG
This sequence comes from Zygogramma bicolorata, assembly GCA_032362365.1. Lineage (NCBI taxonomy): Eukaryota > Metazoa > Arthropoda > Insecta > Coleoptera > Chrysomelidae > Zygogramma > Zygogramma bicolorata. Next base: position 19,012 of record JAVJAQ010006090.1, on the reverse strand, counting down.
TAAAAATCACCAAAAACAATTCAAACTCTAGCAATACTTATCAGAGAAAGCATTTTATTGCATTTTAGATTTTTATCATTGGTTCCACACTGTAAAGTATCATAGAATAATCCTGAGAATACTGGAATTTTCAAAATTTCCTAGAATCCTAGGATATTCATTTAAAGAAGATTCATTTTATATTTAAAAGTAGATTTGCAGCCATTTGATTTGGTGTCATTCATTACTTTTGGATAGGTAAGAAAAGAAATGATAGAATTCATATAAATTCATTTAATGAACAATGGTGTATTTGAACATTGGTCAGTTCAAGTAAATTGAGTTTGTGAGACATTAGTTTCAATGTAATGCATGTAGTGTAGAAAAATAATCACTTATCAGAACCTGCCTTGCATTTACAGGATTATTTGCTTCTTGTCTGTTGTTATTATTATGAATCTGTCCATATGCGACAAGTTGATTCCAAGGCATAGGAAGGTGAACATCATTATTGTCTGGAGGCTCAGGTTCACCTGCTCTTCTTAGAATGTTAGAAAGGACACCACATGCAATTATTATTGGTAGAGCTCGATCTGGTTATTAATGCCAATTCCTAATATTGGAAACCTCCTTTTCCAAATTCCAAAAATTCTCTCGATAGGATTTCGTGTTATTTGGGATTCGTTGTAGAGGATTTCTGCAGGTGATCTCGGGTCAGCCAGAGGGGTCATCATATTTTCTCTACAGTGAAATGCAGAGTCTCCAAGAGGAACACTATCAGCATATTGGTGTTCTTCAAACTGTACCTTTCGATTGCAGTGGTCGGAAACTGTCTGGTCGTGAGAGGTCCATAAATTCCATATTGGCATCACAGATGGCCTGGCAATTGATGGAAAAGTAAGACTTCCTATTCCTGAAATATTCTGCATCATCACCACCTACAAAATATTAGATATATACGAAGACTTGGATTTTATTAGTAGTATCCTACCTGGAGATCGAATTTTGATATGGGTGCAATCAATAGCACCTATTACATGGGAAAATCGTGCAATTTGGTGAAATTCCATTTGTGTTCTGGAGAGCTCAGCTTGTGTTCTCGGGAAATAGATATGGTCTCTGTATAAAGTTGCTATAGCTTCTGATACTGATGGATGATTCTATGAGCTGTTGCTTCACTAATTCCACTAAAATCTCCCGCAGTAAGCTGAGTGCATCCTGTGGCATAAAACCTGAGACATACCAGCAGTTTATTCATGGGCGACACTGCATTATTCCTGAAAACAATAATTTATGCTCAATGTTGGCAATTTGGTACTGATATTTGAAAACTCACTTGTCGAAAGTAGGGAATTCTAATTGATGGTCTATTAAATTCGAAACAAGAAGAGCACAGCTTTTAGATAACCTGAATCGTTTCACAAAAGCAATATCATCATAATCTGCAAAATAATATTTCCTTCCTCTAATAACTCGCGGCCTTCTGACTCCCTGGGCTCCATCGTCATCGTCGCTATCGAATATTAAGTTCACTGCCACTTCCATTACATTTTCACTACGAGTTCTTGCCTGGTTTTGTTATGACAGTTCAGTTCCACAACTGTATACAATTACAAATATATTGAGGTTATGAGGTTATAATTCCTCCGATAATTATTTAACAGCCCATCCGACGGACATTCAACTTGAACGCACTGTTGCCAACGATAACTATCCGTTAGTGGGTGGTGAAAGGCCATCATCTCTGACGGGTAGGTAAATCCGCCGTCAAATCACTAACTGTCTCTGGTGAAAGTGGCCCTGAATCTTGCAGATAGGTAAGTTATCAACTATACATGTATATTAGCTGAATTGGGATTCTTCCCATATATAAACAAACCAACTAGAGTTACAGATATCACTTCTAGCTTGATTGACCATATCTACGTTGAGGTAAACAATGCAAACACTAACAGTGAAGTAAGAATCAAATCTTATATTTTCAAAACCGACATAACGGATCATTACACATCAATGCTCTCAATTCACTTGGATTCTTCAATGAAAATAAATAAGCATTCTGACGAACGTCATACAAAATCTATCAATTATAATAAAATTGAAATGCTCCGTCCTCGTTCATTTAGTTGTTAAGTTAGTTTACATAAAATATTATTTCACCATTCCCAACGTTTTTGGGAAAAATAAATATTTCATTTCTACGCATTCAATATTTATTATTATTATTATTTTGTTATTGCAGAAGTTTACTAACTTCTTATCTGGGGAAGGTAATTACGTGATGTAAGCTGTACTTTCTTAGTAGGAATGGCCTTGCTATTTTCTAAAAGAATTCAATCTTTAAAGTTTCGCGCATTTATGCTTTGACAATTCGGTGATTCCGTCCTGTTGTTTTTCCTGCTAAACCTCCATACATACACATCCCTTTTTATCTCTCATTTTTCCTTGCTAAACTCCAACTGGTAAAAAACACACTCGGTGAAGAATCCAAGCAGACGAATCGACATTGCCGACTACTACGGATTCGCTTTCACGTTGAAAATTAAAAAGGTCTATCGGTATTTGGTGAAATACATCGACAAATTCTCGTTCGACGGATTTGTGGCATTTTTCAATTAGAACTTTCATCGCGTGATTGAGTGTTGTTCATTAGGATTATAGCAGTTACGTCATCCTGTGAACCTCATCCTGAAGATTTTGGTAAGTCAAGGCATACCTATCTGTTTAACTGATTTATTCAAAATCGTATTACTTATTTTATTGATTACAACATCTACAACACAAAATAGTTCAACATACAAAAAAGAGGTGAGAGTTGGCGAATCAGAATGATCCTATGATTACAGTCGGTTGGTTGATGAATTTTTCCTTAGGATTTATTACGTAACTAACCATTATTTGGTCCTTCGAGCCGGATCTTTGTGATTATGTAATCTCGGTTCTTACGTACCCTTACGTAATTTGTATGTTGAACTATTAAGACTTTACTTTTACAAAATACAAGGCCGTTCTTGTTATATATTCCACGTCACTACTAAATATTTCTCTATACCAAATTTTACAAATGCATTACATCATATGATTTTCATATTGCTTCCTCAACTCTGAAAACCCGTAATTGCCAAACATCTGATCGTGTGTAGATATTCGGTTCCACCGTTTTTATTCCCGTTCATTTTTTGTACCAGCTCCGAAGTTGGAATTTGCGTATCTGGTAAAAACTTTAATTCCAAACACCAATTCTGTTCACTTTGAGGTTCCATAAAAACACTTCAGTCATTGACCTGTTAAAGCTAAACTTGAAACCTAAAAGAAATATTGTATTTTCAAATCGGAAGAGATTTCGAAGTATACGGGGGTGCTGTGATAATTCCTTTATGATATTTCGACACTTTTACTTATAATAAATTTATTACTTTTTCACAATGGCCACCGTTAACTCTTCTGTCAAAATTGCGCGCGCCAAAGCCTTACGTCAGGCGGTACTAAATAAATTGACAACTCTAGAAGAGTCAACAAATCAAGCTAGAGGGAATGCTAGTTTCCATACTAGGTTCAAGGTTAATTACAGAAAATTGCCGGACATTATTAAAGGTTTTGAAAAACATCATAATGCATTACTTTTCCTCATAGCCGAAACTGATGCATTGATTGAAGTCGAAAATCAGGTTCAAAAGGGATTTTTAGATAGGTGTGCGGGAATTGAATCTCTATATTATGACCTATTCGAAGCAGATGTTGTTAATTCAACTATGAATCAAACTAGTGTTAATAATCATTCGGCAACAGGGGTTTCGGAGTATGAAACTCCTCTGCCAAAAATTAACATTCCAACTTTCAAAGGAGATATTCATGAGTTTTCCACGTTCATTGAGCTTTATAATGCAATCGTTCATACACGAAAAAATACTGCTGATATCGAGAAATTCAAATTTTTGCTTACAAGTTTGAGTGGTCCTCCATTAACTTTAATAAAAAATAATAAGTTGGTGGGAGATAACTACCAAGTTGCGTATGATTCATTAGTTTCAAGATACGAGAATAAACGTTTGTGTGCTGTTTCTTATTGGAAGTCCATAGAAAATGCTCCCCACCTCTCTAACGACAACGTTAATGGATTACGAAATTTACTTGATACCTTCGAAGATAATTTGTCTTGTTTGAAAAATATGGGCTATAAACCTGAACAATGGTGTTTAATCATATCCAACATGCTGTTGGATCGTTTGGATCCTGCTACTCGGAAGTTATTCGAACAAACACACGGTTCAAACGAGGTCCCCACCTACCAATCGGTGAAAGATTTCGTTTCCCGACAATGTACCGCTCTCGAATCAGTTGTATTACATGTTGCACAAAAACCTAAATTTACGAACATTTCGAAAACCCCTCGTAATTTTCCCGAGAAGCCAAAGATCAGTAATTCATTTTTCGCCAACAGCCAGCCGTCGCAAAAATCGAATACGTGTTATTTGTGTAAAGGCCCGCACATTATCTACAGATGCCAGACCTTTTTAGCCATATCCATACAGGAAAGAATTAATTTCATAAAATCAATTAAAGCATGTCTCAATTGTTTAGCTAATGCACATACAGTATCTCAATGCAACTCGGATAAAAGGTGTAGAACATGTAGCCAAAATCATCATACGTTGCTTCATTCAAATTTCACAAACCCTCAATTGGCTCAAAACTTAAATACAAACAATGAACAAACAAATACGTCGAGTTTTCAAAATGCCCTGCAACCGGGTCAAAATGGTCCGTCTACTTCGAAAAATGTCATGGCAGGCAGACGAACATGACGTTTTGTTATCCACAGTTTTGTTACAGATTCAAGATAATTTTGGAAACTGGAAAATAGTTCGCGCTATTTTGGATTCCGGCTCTCAAAGTACGTTTATGACAAAAAAATGCGCAAATATGTTAGGATTAAATAAATTCAATATTTCTTTGAATGTTCAGGGATTAGAAATGATGACGACCTCTGCGCGATCGGCGGTACACTGTACTATTGCCCCAATTGAGAATAAAACGTTAAATTTACAATTTGATGCCATACTGGTAAATAAAATTTGCGATACCATGCCAAATACTTCTTTCAATCCAGATTCAATAACTATGCTTCAAAATTTGAGAATGGCTGATCCCAAATGGCATTCACCAGGCGAGATACAATTACTTTTAGAAGCCGATATTTACGGAGCCATCATACAAGATGGTCGAATCCCCTCTGGTCCCGATAATCCAACATGTATGAATACTATTTTCGGTTGGACGCTAATCGGTAAAATGTCCTTGAATAATTCTACTGTTGCAACAAAAAATATCGCCTCCTATTTTACTACGTGTTCGAATACTGATTTGAATAATACTTTGCAAAAATTCTGGGAAACCGAGGAAGTTCCCACTGTTGTTCAAAAGTCGCCTTCAGATATCTTTTGTGAGAGGTACTATGCAGATACCATATCACGCGACTCCGAAGGACGATATATTGTTTCTCTACCCTTTAGGATAAAATCTATTGATTTTGGCGACACCAGAACCCTGGCGCTCCGCCGGTTCTGTTCTCTTGAAAAACGTTTATTGGGCTCGGAAAAGTTGTACACTACTTACTCAAATGTTATACGTGAATACGTGGAGATGGGTCATTTGCGGGTTGTGTCACCCCCCGATACGTACGAATTACATAATTATTTTTATCTTAGTCACCATGCGGTGATGAAACAAAATTCCAGTACTACTCCTCTGCGCGTCGTGTTTGACGCGAGTAGTCATGCTCAAAACAAGCCTAGTCTCAATGAAGTCCTATACACCGGTCCTAAGTTACAAAGGGACTTGGTTACAATTTCACTTACTTTCCGTTTACATAAATATACGATGGTTTGCGATATTTCGAAATGCTACAGAATGATCAAAGTGACAGAAGATCATAGAAAATTTCAACGTTTAGTATGGCGTTTTTCTCCAAAAGATCCCGTACAAGATTTCGAGCTAACTGTTTTGACTTTCGGTGTTAATTGCTCTCCGTATATTTGCATCCGTACGCTCCTGCAATTAGCTGATGATTATCAGGACCTTCCCCTTGCCTCTACTATTTTGAAAGAATCGGTCTATATTGATGACTGTGCAGTATCCTGTGCAGATTTGGATCAACTTCTGCTCATGAAGAAACAGCTAATCGAGTTGTTAGGGCGCGGAGGTTTTCAGCTTCGGAAATGGATGTCCAATGAGCCAAACTCTTGGCCGATCTCCGGGCGAGTCACATTCAAACTACAGAATTTTCTCTGGATCTAGAAAACGATACAACAGTTAGAATCCTGGGTCTCAGATGGAATCCTAAAACTGATGATTTCTTCTATTCTTTTACTTTTCCTAACCAGACTTGCACAAAAAGGAATCTTCTGAGTACTTTGGCACAGATTTATGACCCCTTAGGTCTCATTTCTCCAATTACATTTTTTGCTAAAACCTTCATTCAATATTTATGGATGCTCAAATTGGATTGGGATGAACTAGCTCCTCCGGAAGTAATTGTCGAATGGCAAAGGTTTAAAAACGAGCTTCGATTGTTTACTGATTTCCGCATTCCTCGAATTATTGATACCATGAATTCCGTCTTTTGTCAAATATGTGGATTTTGTGACGCATCAGAACGGGGTACTTGTGCCGTTGTATATTTTAGGGTGGGATATTCGAATCGTGAGATTAAAACTTTCTTGATTTGTGCTAAATCGAAAGTTGCTCCCGTAAAAAGGATAAGCCTGCCTAGACTCGAGCTTTGCGCAGCCGTATTGCTGGCAAAATTAGTAAACTTCGTACAAAATGTTTTTGCCACTCAAATTCATTTCCAAAATACTTACGCTTTCACAGATAGCACTGTTGCTCGGTCCTGGATTCAAAGTTCGCCTTTTTGTTGGAAAACCTTTGTGTCCAATAGAGTAACGTATATTCAAGAAAAAATTGCCCCAAATAATTGGTATCATATACCCTCCGCTGAGAACGCAGCGGATCCAGGATCACGTGGTCTGTTTACCTCATCCCATATTTGGTGGCAAAGTCCTGATTTTTTATGTAGACCCCAGGATACGTGGGAGTTTATTCAAATCAAGGTGCAACATCCTCCAGAAGCCCTTGAGGAGGAACGACGTATAACTCTCTCTACTTTCGTGGAAACTTCTTTCTTGAATAATATGCTCAATAAATTTTCTAATTATACAAAAATGAAAAGAGTTCTGGCTTATATCTTACGATTTATACACAATCTGAAAGCTCGAAAATTGAACATAGAAAAAATAATTACCCCTTTGGTATTTTCCGAACTCGCAAAAGCTCAAACCATTTTAGTGAAATATGTTCAAACTAAATATTTTGAAAAGGAAATCTCTGCTTTGCAAGATGAAAAACAAATGCCTAAGGCTTTCCGAAAACTCAATCCGTTCCTTGATAAAAATAATGTTTTACGAGTTGGAGGTAGGTTATGTCATTCGGATCTTGATTACGACAAAAAATAGCCGATCCTTTTGCCTAGTCATTGCAATTTTACCGAGTTATTAATTCAGGAAATACACGTGAAAAATCTACATTCGGGAATAAATACGACTTTATTCTTGCTTTTCCAAAACTTTTGGGTTCTTGCGGGAAAAAAAAATTATCAGAAAAATAATTTCTCGTTGTACTATTTGCTGGCGCCTGCGTCCCACTACATTTCAACCTCCGATGGGATCTTTGCCGAAATTTCGCGTGTCTCAAGCTAAAGCCTTTCAAAATGTCGGGGTAGATCTTACTGGAAGTTTTGCCATTACGATGAATAGAGTTCGCGGAAGCAAACGGCTCAAAGCTTATATATGCTTGTTTATTTGCGGTTGTACCAAAGCAGTACATTTAGAACTCATTTCAGACTTATCGACTGAAGCGTTCTTAGCAGCTTCTCGTCGCTTTATGGCTAGGTGCGGTAGAGTTCAAAATGTCTATTCAGATAATGGCACTAATTTTGTGGCTGCGGCAAAGTACCTTAATCAAATCTTTTCTGAGGTAGCTTCCCGCGAATCCATCCGCCTTCGGCACCCCATATGGGGGGATTGTGGGAAAGCAATATCAAAAGTGCAAAATCTCATTTACATCGCATCATAGGTGAACAGATACTCACTTTCGAGGAACTTTCGACGGTTATTGTGCAAGTGGAGGCGGTACTGAATTCGCGTCCGCTGTGTCCCATTAGCATGGATCCAAATGATTTAACTGCCTTGACACCAGGTCACTTTCTCACACTGAATCCGCTGACAGCTATCCCGGATTCAGATACCAGCGATATAAAACTGAACCGACTTTCTAGGTGGCAGTTTTTACAAAGATTGCATTCTGATTTCTGGCGTAGGTGGCATCGAGAGTATCTACACACACTTCAACAACGGGCGAAATGGAATCATAGAGATTCTGAAGTATCGATGAATACTATGGTCTTGATCAAAGATGATCAGTCATCTCCTTTAAATTGGACAATTGGACGCATAGTGGAGTTGCACCCGGGCGCGGATCATATTGTTCGAGTCGTAACTTTTAAAACGACTAAAAGCTTGGTCAAACGTCCTTTGGTTAAGCTATGTCCTCTGCCTGATGATTAATTCAGAAACTACCTCTTATGTAGTTTCAGGGGGGCGGGAATGCTACGTCCTCGTTCATTTAGTTGTTAAGTTAGTTTACATAAAATATTATTTTACCATACCCAACGTTTTTGGGAAAAATAAATATTTCATTTCTACGCATTCAATATTTATTATTATTATTTTGTTATTGCAGAAGTTTACTAACTTCTTATCTGGGGAAGGTAATTACGTGATGTAAGCTGTACTTTCTTAGTAGGAATGGCCTTGCTATTTTCTAAAAGAATTCAATCTTTAAAGTTTCGCGCATTTATGCCTTGACAATTCGGTGATTCCGTCCTGTTGTTTTTCCTGCTAAACCTCCATACATACACATCCCTTTTTATCTCTCACTTTTCCTTGCTAAACTCCAACTGGTAAAAAACACACTCGGTGAAGAATCCAAGCAGACGAATCGACATTGCCGACTACTACGGATTCGCTTTCACGTTGAAAATTAAAAAGGTCTATCGGTATTTGGTGAAATACATCGACAAATTCTCGTTCGACGGATTTGTGGCATTTTTCAATTAGAACTTTCATCGCGTGATTGAGTGTTGTTCATTAGGATTATAGCAGTTACGTCATCCTGTGAACCTCATCCTGAAGATTTTGGTAAGTCAAGGCATACCTATCTGTTTAACTGATTTATTCAAAATCGTATTACTTATTTTATTGATTACAACATCTACAACACAAAATAGTTCAACATACAAAAAAGAGGTGAGAGTTGGCGAATCAGAATGATCCTATAATTACAGTCGGTTGGTTGATAAATTTTTCCTTAGGATTTATTACGTAACTAACCATTGAAAACTTACTGAAAAAGGAAAACTGGTCAGTGATTCATTAATCTGTAGAACCAGAATCAGCATATAATTCATTTATTGAGAAATATCCTATTACATCAACATTAGTTCAATAAAAAAGGTAATTGAATCTAACAAAAAAAAATAAAGCTCAAACCATGGATGACTAACGGTTTGCTAAATTCCATACGACATAGAGATAGTCTGAAACGAATATTTAAAAAAATTAAAAGTCAATAAAGTAAATCAGAATACCGAAAATATAGTAACTTCTTGTCAAACCTCATTAAAACTACCTAGAATCAGTTCTACAGAGACCAAATCAAGGTGGCACAGAATAATTCGAAAAAGATATGGGAGTGCATCAGATAACCATCCGATACCAGAAAGACAAACGAATATCAAGGATTCACTATTCTTATACCCTGTAACTAATACAGAAATAATTAACGTCATCTCGACTCTGAAGAGTAATACATCGGCAGGGCCAGATACAATTTCTGTTCATTTCATAAAAAAACTTCATAAATATTTTACACAACCGTTGTGTTACATTTTGAACCTGATTTTTACAACTGGTATAGTTCCTTCTCGATTTGAAGAATCAATTACCTCTCCAATATGCAAGAGTGGAGAAAAGAAAAGAGCTACTAACTATAGACCAATAACTGTTATAAACAACTTTGCAAAACTTTTCGAGAAATGTCTGAAGACCAGAATACTCCATTTTTGCAATAAGAACAATATCTGTCGAATAACTATTTTGGATTCAGGCAAAACCTCTCAACAGAATCAGCAGTATTTCAATTAACAAACTCGGTGTTTGAATGCTTTCAAAATAAACAGAAGTGCCTGACAGTATTTTTAGACTTAGCTAAAGCCTTCGACACCGTTAACCATGAAATTTTATTTAAACGTCTCGAAAGCAATGGAATCAGAGGTTTGTCACTAGATATATTGAAAAATTATTCGCTGAACAGAACTCAGGTTGTTAGAATAAACAATTCCCTGAGTGAATCACTACCAGTCAACATGGGGGTTCCACAGGGGACCGTATTAGGCCCTATCCTTTTTTATTATACATAAATAGTATTTTCCATATTGAACATCTTAGTGGCAATTTAACGTCATTTGCCGATGATACCGCCGTGTCCTTCTCAGGTGACACCTGGATTGAAACGCTTGAGAAAGCTGAAGAGGGAATGAAATTAATCTCTAGTTGGCTCAATAATAGTTTATTGAGCCTCAATATCGAAAACACGAAATTTATAGCTTTTTCCTCTACAGCTAGAGATCAACCAAATTTCCAGTCCCTTCAAATCATTATTTCAACTGCCACATGTCCACGAACTGTCTATGTCCCACTATAAAAATAACTGAATCGATCAGATATCTAGGAGTTATGATAGACCAACATCTGCGTTGGAATGAACATATTTCTTATACCACAAAAAGACTAAACTGTTTTACAAATTCTACCAGCTCAGAAACATCCTGGATAAAAAGACACTTTTAATGATATATAGTGCTCTGGCTGAATCTATCATTCGCTACTGTATCGTTGTATGGGGCGAAACATTCAAAACCACACTGTCCAATTTGGAGACAGTCCAAAATAGCCTGATTGAAATACTTCTGAAATAAAAACGAAGGTTCTCCACCACGCTCCTTTACAAAAAAGCAGGTGTCTTCAATGTGATGAAACTCTACTCCTATTATTGTCTCGCGTTGGTCATAAGTACACCCATGAAAATGTCAAGAATAAAAATTCAAACCTTATTCGCGATAATACGCAAAGTTTACCGAACAAGCCTGTTCCGTGTTTGCTCTGGGTAGAATAAGTGTGTGTGCAGAATGCATAAGGGACTCGTACTCACTGGCCTAATGCTGATTGGTGGAATAATTTTAACTGGCATGCTCTTCAAGAAAGAGTACCGATTCTGAGGTTGATATACTATGGTCTTGCGCATGTCGAGGAAAGGTGAGGAAGGTAACGCTTTTGAGTTTGAGATGGTTCCGGTTTTTGAAGAGAACAGGAGGTGTTGACTGAAGAAAAGATTCGTGTGGGATTTTTTCGTTGCGCCTGCATGGCTTTTTGTGGAAAGCACCCTCCTTTATGTGTCTTAAGTATTTTCAAAGTCATCGTGATATTCTTATCGATCCTGTTATTGATTGACAACACTGGTTTTGTCGACCAAAAGACATGGACCACGCCAGGAAAAGCCATTTTGCCTAATCAGGAAGGCGTCCTCACCCTTGCTCAAAGGTGAGTGATAGCGATTCGCTAATCATATTTCTGTCTGTCTTCACATTCTTGCATTCTGATGAACAACATTTGTCACGGGTTTTCTGACCATAATTTTCATTGAATGAATTTTTTATAAAGTGAGTTTAGTTTCACTTTGTATGGACTATTATTCGAAAATGGTTCTTACAGGGTCTGTGGTGAAGTTGATTTTCCTACTAAGTCTGATACTACCGTGATGGAGTCTACCCTCTTCCTCTTGTACAGACCCAGACATTCTTGGATTCATTCATTTCTTCTGGGGCGCTTCTGTGATCCTGGCGAAGGTCCTTTCAGTTTCCTACATCGGCTGATGTCGAAGGACATGGGTTCACCCAGCTGGTCAACAGCATTATAGAGAAAATGCCATCTTCCAACTCTCTCAAGTGAAGAAACAAGAGGAGAGTTCTCTCATCTCATCGTAGTCGAGGAGGACAAATACAGGCTTGATTTTTTACATTTTTAATACCTTTATTACTACTCATCAATTTTAATGTTTCGCCTTCATTATTAGTTAAACTGAAAATTACTATTCTGATCGTTACTAAAAATGTGAAGCTCTTCCACAGTACTATGAAAAAGCGTAACTCGTAAGGTAATAAGATATCCAATGGAGTTTCTTTACATATCCATACAACAATTTCAAAAGGTATTTAGTGTACATGGATTAATTTCAAATTCTCTACATGTTTCAAACTTTTACTTATTAAATTGAAAGAACATATAGACACCATTTGGTGTTCTCAATCAACCAAACACATAAATCAGATTGTCTGAATTGAGTGGCGCCCTTTTTGCCTAGGTAACATAGTATTTTGTATTTTCATTATTGAACCCATTCGACTGCTCTCTTACGAACAGCTGCCAGTGCCACATTTGTACATACATTGATAAATAAAATTAAGTGGCTGCAATAGGACCCAAACTCTACAAACAATTACCTCCGGAATTAAAGAATATCTCCAATATCAAAATTTTGAAAACTAAACTGAAAAACTTCGTGAAGAACAATTTTGACCAACTGAAAGCTACACTAGACATCTAGATTAAATTTGAATTCATATTTGCTTGCGAACACGAGTCAATTCGTCTGTGTTTCCACTCCACTTTTTTTCAGTTGAACTTTATAATAAAAATGGGGATGCCACAACACAAGCTTGCTTAGGTAGCATCTCCAATACAAATCTGAGCATATATCCAACTGATTGTAAGGGTATGTGAATATATATAAATAATTGTTATTGACTGCCCTACGTTTTTATGTTTTGTACCAATATTTATATAGGTTTATAACTCAATAGGCTATAACTTTGTCATTCATATTTTCTAGTATGCCCTGTAGGCACATTACTTCCTGAATAAATACTTACTTACATATAACATTATATAACATTATGTTATATAGCAAAGATATATATGTGTTATATCGTGAGTTAGACGTCTCACAGGTATCATATTACCAGAGATAACGGCTTCCCAGAGTTCGAGTCAGCAGAGTCAGCAGAACCTTGAAGATACTCTGTTTTACACGTCTGTTGCTGACAAAGCCGACTACTAACTTATAAAAATTCTGTCTATTAATTTAATTCAGTAGAGTCACTCGATATATAAAAGCATATATATTCGTTTCGATCAAGTAACTGTTCTTGTACTCATATTATTTCCAAATAAAAATGTTTTTTAAAAAGTGTGTTTGAAAAGGAGAAATATAACAATTGGCGCTGTAGTAGTAGGATCTGACAACGTTTCTACAACACGGACAACCATCACTAGCGGCGGCGGATTCCAATCCCTCAACAGAAACCCAGAGGAGTCATCACTCGAAGAAGCAGCGGAAGGAACACCTGGTCAAGCCCCTGGCTGAACGACTTCGAGAACAAGACGAATCACATCGGAATGAAAATCATAGTATTGTAAGTCGATATTGAATCATCTGAATATCAAACATATTCTTCCAATCAATCAATAATAATCATACAGTGTGATTATTCATTAGCTAAAAAAAATATTCGATAATTGTACGATCAATTTATAAAAAAGTGTGTGAAATTACTGTTCGATTATCCATCGTTTGTATGTTCTACACTTCCATTGTAAACACCAACGCCATTTCAAAAACAAATTGATTTTTCTGACATAGAACTAGAACCTCTTCTGAAAAACGAAATAATTTTAAATTTCAATGCGACGTGTAACCAGAATAACCCGCCTATTGATCGAACCGAAGAAATAAAAAATCAAGTCAGAATTGATCATTTGAATGATGAAGAACATGAATTAATTACCAATCTATGTCTTCAATTTAAGGACATTTTCTACCTAGAAGGTGACAACCTTACATTTACAAACGAAATTAAGCATAGCATTGGAACAAAAGAAGCACAACCCGCCTTTACCAAATCCTACCGGTACCCACAGGTAGATAAAGAGGAAGTAAAGACAAAAATCTCTAAAATGCTTGACCAAGGCATTATTCAACCATCGACCTCTCCCTGTTCATCACACCCAAAAAATTAGACGCTCCTGGAAAGCAGAAGTGGAGAGTCGTGATTGACTATAGGAAATTAAACGAATTAACGGTAGACGATAAATACCCACTACCGTATATATCAGACCTTCTTGATCAGCTTGGCAAATGTCAATATTTCACCACGCTTGATCTTGCATCAGGATTTCACCAGATTGAAATTGAACCTAAGGACATTCCTAAAACAGCTTTTTCCGTCGACAATGGTCATTATGAATTTGTTCGAGTGTCATTTGGATTGAAAAACGCCCCATCCACGTTCCAAAGAGTTATGGATAACATCCTTCTCGGTATACAAAACGAAAGATGTCTAGTATACATGGACGATATTATCGTTAATTCTACAACCATCCATGAGCACATAGCAAGGCTGACTGAAGTATTCAAAAGACTTCAAAAAGCTAAATCAAAAATTCAACCGGATGAGTGCGAATTCTTGAGAAAAGAAGTCGCTCATCTAGGACATGTCATCACACAAGAAGAAGTCAAACCAAACCCCGCAAAAATCGAATGCATAAAAATTTTTCCAGAACCAAAAAATCAAAAAGTAATTTAATCCTTTTTAGGTTCAGCCTAAAAAGGGCGTTACTCTCAATTTTGACACCGAATGTAGGCAATCTTTTGATCAACTCAAGAACGCTTTGATATCAAGCCCGATTCTTATATGTCCTTACTTCGAAGGACCATTCCTGCTCACCACTGATGCCAGTGCGTTCGCAATTGGTGCTATTTTGTCACAAGGTCCCATCGGAAAAGATCTACCGATAGCATACGCATCTAGAACCCTCTGTAATGCCGAATCGAAGTACTCTACAATTGAGAGAGAACTTCTTGCCATTGTTTGGGCCGTGAAACACTTCCGCCCCTATTTATTCGGACGTAGATTCAAAATAATCACAGACCACATGCCTCTCACCTGGCTCTTTTCATTTAAAGACCCCGGAAGTAGACTGGCACGCTGGCGACTCAAACTAGAAGAATACGATTAAATTGAATATAAACCCGGTAAAAATGAATAAAAATGCCGATGCTCTTTTCCGAATTAAAATAAATCACTCCAAAGAATGCGCAGCATTTCAGAATAAAATTTGCATACTAGCATCCAACCAAGACGAAAATGAGGAAAACGAAAATACACTAGACTCAAATCCCGACGACAACCCTAACGATAACCCTGACGACAACCCTAACGATAATCCCGAAGAAGAAATATCTGTCGAAACCATCGCAGACGAATTCAACAGACTAGCGGATTTATACAAGACAAAATCAATCATTGATTCTCTAAAATAGAATTCGACAATTCCCAACTTCTCGATAAACACTATAAGATTATAATAACATTCTTTTGGCAAAATAAATTAGAACAGAAGCATTATACAATTATTGAAGATATTTTCGAAGAAAATCCCGAATTTTCTAGTAATAAAATCAATATTGTATCCAGTAAATCGGTCAAAGATAGAAAATACTTCATCGTCCCTCTTTCCTTTGACCCAGATGCAGTAGTAGAACACCTGTCCTATATTATATACAAATATCAGAATCTGTTTGATCTGACGAAAACCTATTCAGTCGAAAATAATTTAGAATTACCAATATTAGAAATATTTTCATTTGTATTCGCCGACAAAGACATTAAACTTAAAGTCTGTCAAAATATCACTCAAACGCCTGACCCCGATCAGATCCCTTTGATTCTCGACCATAATCATCGAGTAAAGACCAACTTACATCGTGGCATAAATGAAACGGTCAGACGAATCAGACAAAAATACAATTGGCAAGGTCCTGCGAAAGATGTAGAAAATTTCGTGAAAAGTTGTGAAATTTGTCAAAAAGCGAAAGTTTGCCGAAAAAACCTCACTTCACCTCTTGTTATTACAGAACACCCAAAACATGTTTCGAACGAATCAATGTAGACATTTTCGAAAATCCCACTAAATATTACGCTTTAACAATAAGGGACGAATTAACGAAATTTACCCAGGCATACGCGATAGAAGATAAATCCTCCAGATCAGTAGTAAATACTCTTTTACTCTATTTTCAACATTATGACACATCACTTAGAATACATTGCGACTATGGTAGAGACTTCACCAGTCAAATAATGAAAGATCTATGCACGCTCTATGATATCAAACTCAGTTATTCCAGCGTTAATAATCCCCAATCCAACGGATCCATCGAACGATTTCGAAAACATCCTTTCTACCGTACGCAGTTTTATGCTACAATCATACACGGAATAAAACAACTGGTTTTACACCAGCAGATCCCCCGAAATTACATATAACCAAAAAGAACTAATATCAAAATATGTCAGAGACCTCAACAATCGAATGTCATATTTTTATAAATCAGCAAGAAAAACAGATAAACAAAAAGAAAAAGTCAAAACCAGATTTGACAGAAACGTTTCCGAAAATATCCCTGAATATAAAGTTGGAGATAAAGTATACGTCAAAGAATCCCAAGTAAGTAACAAACTCGAAAATAATGGCCCCTTTGAGATCATTGAAATATACCCAAATTCTGCAATGTTAGTAAACTGGAAAACTCGAAATAAAACTAAAGTCAATTCCGATCGTTTGAAACCATATCATGAAAATTAACTTCTTTCAGGATAGTCTTGCTGTCACCAACAATCAACACTCAGTACATAATAGAACCAATCAATAATTCAATTGGAGTCTTCTTCAAAATATCAAACGAAAAATGGATGCTTCTAGTCTACAAAGACCTGTCATCCATCAAAGATGCACTAGACAATTATGATAGAATTTTGGAAAACTTATTACACATATTAGCCTCCTTAGACAAATATCAGACTCACTCCAAATAAAATATAGAGAAATCTTCGCAGATACTGAACATTTCGATAAACGAACAAAACGCGGACTAATAAACGGCATAGGTACATTTTGGAAATCGATAACGGGAAATCTCGATGCATCTGACGGTGAATACTATTCAGATTGTATCAATAAAATTAATCGAGTCGAACATCAATTAGAAAACCGTTTGAAGAATCAAATATCGGTTACAACTTCCGTGATCAAAAACTTCAATTCAACCATCCAAAAGCTAAAAATCGATGAAGAAACATTCAACCAAGATATCACGAAATTAGAAAAAATCATTGGTAGAAATTTGAGATAAGATGTCATTCTACGAATCACAAATGAAAACTTTAGAAATTTGCGAATCACTCATGGAAAGCTATTTTTTCCTTGACACTTTCATTGGAGATATTATCACTTCAATCACCTTTGCACGATTGAAAATAACACATAGTTCAATCATAACATCAAGAAATCTACTTCACTCACTTCAGGAAGTATCGCCAACTCTAAATAAAAAGAATTTGCCATTATCAGCGAATTTTAATAATATCGCTCAGTATTTGGACATTATTGAATTACAAGCATATCAGACAGATCATCAAGTAGTATTCGTTTTGAGAATTCCACTTGTGGAACCTGAAACATATACTTTATATCATCTGTATCCGATACCAATACCAGATGTTCGAACAGGACTTCATCACATTTTATCAACATTTCAAAAATTTATTGCACGAGATGATGATTCAATGTTGCAATCTCCCTTCCAAATCTTGATAATTGTTAACTAATCAGACACGATGTGAAAATCTGTTTCGGAGTACTTCCGTATCCTATAGACAGTAACGCGATTTGCGAAGCCCAACATCTCAAACAAAAATTAATATTCCCAAATCCTGCCAATCAACAGTGATTTACGCGAAAAACCATAATGGTCAAGTGATTTCACAAAACACCTGGTTGATTTCGATTTCGAACTCTTTACCTGTTACAATAAAGTGTTCCAATCGCGAAGTAACTACCAAAATCATCGAATCGAACTCAGTTCTGAAACTCCAACCCGAGTCCAACGCATTCATCGGAAACACAAGAGTCCATTCACAACATCTCGTCGAGAGAAATCCAAATATAACGCGTAACAACTACGCCATTCAAATTCCGTAACAATGTTGTGATCATCTCCCGGAGAAATCGAAACTCCCGGAACTCAAGCCTATCAAATTAAGCAAAATAAATACCGGGGATCTCAACATCGCCGAACATAAGCTCAACCAGTATTCAGAAGAATTGGATAAACTCATAAACGAGCCTTCCGTGAACAAACACATATCGTGGTTCACGTATGTCACGATTACATGCATCATCCTACTCGTGATCCTGTATGTTTTCTGCAAATGCCGTCGCAGAAGCTCTATCGCAATTGGCATCGCTTCATCCACCGATGATCCACCACCGAGACCGCCGAGAACGAGAATTTCAGCCAGAACCGCTCGATAGATTCATCCCTAGAAGAAGACCTACCGTCCGTCTAGAAGACCCCATCGAAGAAGACATTCAATTAACAACCAATTTCAATAAAAATGTTGTTTAACAAAAGTTTCTGCAAAGCACCAACTTTTTCTCGATCAAGGGAGTTGTTATATCGTGAGTTAGACGTCTCACATGTATCATATTACCAGAGATAACGGCACAGCAGAGTCAGCAGAACTTTGAAGATACTCTGTTTCACACGTCTGTTGCTGACAAAGCCGACTAATAGCTCATAAAAAAGACCCTGCGAGGTCAGATCATTATTCTGTCTGTTGAATTCATTCAGTAGAGTCACTCGAGATATAAAAGTAGATATATTCGTTTCAACCAAGTAACTGTTGTACTTATATTATTTCCAAATAAAAGTGTTTTTTAAAAAGTGTTTTTGAAAA